>LPNX011208806.1:43940-188343 GCA_001517045.1 Pseudotsuga menziesii | reverse complement strand
AAAAACAAGAAATACCTGAAAAAACGTGATGATGACATCATCATCACGTTTTTTCAGGTATTTCTTGTTTTTGGGGTAGCGGGGTCCGTCAAAAGTATGCCGATTATTATCACCTTTTTTCAGGTGTTTCTTGTTTTTGGGGTAGCGGGGTCCGTCAAAAGTATGCCGAGTGGATACTCGTTGGATTCAGAATTTAATTCCACATCCAACGAGCTCCATCATCATGTTTTTTCAGGTATTTCTTGTTTTTGGGGTAGCGGGGTCCGTCAAAACTATGCCGAGTGGGTACTCGTTGGATTCATAAATTAATTCCACATCCAACGAGCTCCATCATCACGTTTTTTCAGGTATTTCTTGTTTTTGGGGTAGTGGGGTCCGACAAAAGTATGCCGAGTGGGTACTCGTTGGATTCGGAATTTAATTCCACATCCAACGAGCTCTCCTGATTGAAATTTGAGTAAAAACACAGGGAGATATGTTGAAAATACAAACAAAAAAATAGTTTTTTTAATGATACCTATCCCCAAATTTATATTAAAAAAGTGTTTAAGACATATACGGTATTTCAATTTTAAAGTAATTTCATTGGCTAACACATGATGACATGGAATTTGAATTAGAGTTAAAATACCCATTTTGAGTTGAAATTTCCTCTAATGCATGGTTGAGGTGATCGCATCAGTGCCAGTGAACATAGGGAGCTTCTCTACAACTTTCTCTGGAAGACGATGAGGTTGACCTGCTATCTGAGAGAAGTCGAGTTGAAGTACTCACCCATTATGTCAAAAAAACAATTTTGATTATTATTTTCTTCAAACAAAGTACGGATGTCTATGGCAGACTCAGATCCAAGATTCTCAAGGATCCTACGAGAAACTAACTTATTCAATCTCCTCCTATAAACCTGTTCAGGTGCAGTGATGAAATTGAGTAAGCCTTCAGAGTTTCTTCTTGTTGAATACCTTGGTAAATTATTTGACAGTGGAGTTTCCAGATGGATTGAAGTCTAATTTCAGAGAGTTGATTTGACTAAAAATCTATCAAAAAAGGTAAAAAACTAAGGTTAAAGTCATCCAGGAACAAAAAGATTTGTCCCCAGCAACGGTGCCAGAAATGTTGTTCACCGAATGCACACCGTTAGCCGAAATCTTTTGCACTGTTGTTTCCTAAAGGGGAAAGGTGTGGCGTTGGGGGCAAGCAAAGAGCCAGGTGCTATCACTTGATCCCAGCTCCTACGTTTAGGCTAACTCTTAACGAAGCTAAGGGGGGTAGTCCCTAAAAAAAGAGTTGTCTAAGGCTCTTGTAGTTAAAATGTTTTTGGGTGGAAGATGAGAATTAATGTTGTTTAGGAGTTTTGATATACACAATAACCAATTAAACAATCCACGTTGTTATTTGCAAAACACGATATAAGTAGTATAAGATGACTGGAATTAAAGCATCCACAACATGAATAACTTAGAAATAAATGGACAAATGGTCCAAGCAAGATAATGCGAGAATTAAAAGACAAGTGCCTTAAATGGAGTCAAAGTGTTGGGGATGCTGAAATACAAGTCTTTGATGTTTGTGAGATTGTTTTGCAAATGCTCTTAGTCGATTTTATTGTGTATTTGAAGATGATCTTGTTAATTAAGGCTAAGGGAATTTCCAACCGGTACGCAAGGTACTGGAAATCTAACTGGAAGAATATTCTAAGTGGCCTCGTTGAAAGACATGTTGGACCGTCCAGTTTGCAGCGAGGTGTTTGATAACTTTCCAACCACTGCAAACGAGGAAAGCTACCTAGCGTCCATAGTAAAGATTTGTCCACTTAGAAATATTATCGCGTTCAACGCGGTTCATTGGTTATGGGGGCGATAAAATTTTATTATGATTATACTTGGAGTTAGATGTGTGAATTAAATAGTTACAGTGCTTTTGGGTATCCCGAACGGGTAGAGCATACACACTGTAAAATGGTAAGTTCCAATTTTAGGGGATACGTGAGTTGAAGATTTTATTAACAAACACAACTCTCCGATAGAGAGTGGTCTTGACCCACCTTATGGTGAGATTCAAGAGTCTTATTGAATCTATGATGCGAATGCAATGCAAAATGCTCTCTGATAGAGAGTGCTCTTGACTTGTCTTATGACAAGTTCAAGAGTCTTTATGTTCTTTTTATGAATTTTTAATTAAACAACAAAGACACACATGAAGTAAATGGCATGCAAGTGACGAAAATTAAATTTAGCAACTAATGGAAAATAAACTAAGCCTAACAACAACAATCTAATCTAAGCAAGAAAAAACACAAGACACATTGGGTAGGAAAAAATGTGGGAGGCTTAACCCCACTTACCCTTTTTATTAATGATTACAATGAAAGGGATTTTAACCCTTGAAAGAGCATGAAACAAAGAAAGAAGCGTTAATGGCTTTTACAAAGGATGTATTTAGCGTTTGTCTTCTTGTTTTGCACTCCTCTTCAATCTTCAAGCCTTTGGACTTGCTCTCTTGGTTCACTTTGTCCTTGGTACCTACACAAGAGAACCAAACACTAATGCACCCGTTATTGTTAGCAAAGAAAACTAATCTAGATGCAAAAATATTGAAATTAATCTCAGTCACGCAATTGCAATTTTTTAGTCCTTTTTTGAATCAAAATTAGGAAAAAGTACATGCAAAAAAAGAGTGAAAGAAGGCTGAAAATGAAGAAGAAATGGGACAGCCAATGAAGGAGTTAGATGGCTACAAAAAGGAAGTAATGGGCAACCAACAAAAGGATGAAAGGTGGCTGTAAAAAAGGGAGGAAAAAATGCTCAAAAAGTGCCAAAAAGTGGCTGCAAAAAGTGCCCAAAAAGGCTAAAAATGGATGAGAAAGAGAGCAACCAACAAAGAGAAAAGCTGGATGTAAAAAAGGGGAAAAACGGGGCAACGAACTAAGCTACAAGAGGGCTGAAAAAAGTGGTAAAAACGGGGCAGCCAACTAGGAGAAAAGTGGCTGCAAAGATCGAGAGAAAGAGAGCAAAAAAGAGTGGAGAAAAGGGGCAAAAAGCAAGAGAAAAAAGGCTGAAAACAAGGGAAAACAATGAAGGAGAAAAAGACGCAAGAAAAGTGAAAAATTTAGGCAAAAGAATCAAGGTTCAAAGAGGAAGGAAGAGGTAGATCTAGAAGAGCAATAAGAAAAAATGTGGGTGGAACTTGTAATTGAGGAAAAGATTTTAAGTTTTGATTAAGAAGGATGAGAAAGAGGCCCTTTTAGCCGTATTTTTTGAAGTTGGAATCGAACGCTATGAAGACCTTGCATGGTGAAAGTATTAGATTTAAAAGGCTCTTGCTTTGTGAAGAGGTGGTTGGGCTTCAACTCCTTCTCCACTTTTGGTGATATCTGAAACACAATTCTCAATCCACAAAACACAAGATCAAATACCAGAATGCTAAATCACAAAAATATCTGAAAAACACTGGTATATCTTACTACTTCATGTTCGCTTTAGACATTAAAGAAATTTTGCATAGATAACCAAGTTAAGACTCTAAATGGCTATTCTATCGTGCTTGATTTATAGCCCTCCTGAGCCAACACTGATCAAATATTTTTGCAAAATAAAGAGCATAGGGTAAAAACGAGATCACCTCACAAGATGAAAATCATACACGAAGAGCCCACGCATAGACCTCCAAAGTCACTTTATTCCAATAATCAAATATCTGTTACAAAATTGGCAGATTTCTTTTGCACATTCTCCATATGCAAATGGGAACAAGAGACCCGCTTTTATACAAAAAGAGAGAAGCTAAAACCCTAAAGAGACTGAAGCTCTGGCAATTGATTCGGAGTTGAACTGATGCCTGACTAAGTTGTAACTGAGTTGTGGAGTAATGAGGGGGGTGAGGTGGCCTCAATCCTCCTCGATCTTATCACCCGGCCAATAGAAACGTGCCAAAGAAGGAAAGACGTCCATGCATGGAGAGGGGCACAAATCCCAAGGTGAAGTTCACTATAGCACTTCGATATTGACTCAGATCAGTTAGGACTTGATTTGAATCTTCCCAGATGCTTTTTGCCGAGCTAATTAGGCCTTTATTAAATCAAATTTGGCATTTTTTGGAGATATTTTGATTTTCTCCATTTAATAAAAATAATGATTATTTAATTAAACATTCTCCATTTATTAATTTTGAGGAAATATTTAATTTGGAGAAATTTTTTTACCAAAACTTAGGATAAGTGTGTCTAGGAGTTAAATGAGTGTTTTGGCTTAGAAAACAAGTCTTTATTTATTACAAAGACACCCCTCGAACCACTTATTTATTACAAATTCAAATTTTCAATTAAACCATAGTAAAAATGGTTTAATTAATTGAAAATTTTAATTATTTTTCTATAGTCAAAAAATAAAAAATTAAAAAGTGCTACGCGTTCGGGAAATTATTTTTTCGGACAATGTTTTAATGCATCCCGAGGCCTAGGAAATGACCATAGAACATACGACTAGTGTCTAGTAGGTTCATACTCAACAGTTGGACTCTAATAACCCCCCCAGGCCCAAAATTCAAAATCGGGCATTCCAACTTTGGAGGAAGCGGGAGAAAAACTCATTGATTATACTCGGCCAAGGGAAAAAACCCCCTGGAATACCATAGTTGAAAATTATGTCTTAGGGACCGAGCCACTCAAAAGCCCCTACTAGCACACTTTATTACAATAACCCCATGGGGCATGGTCATTTCGGCACAAAAATAAATTTGACTAGCCAAAACTGGCTAGGCAAAACATTCTGAACCTTTGATACAATGGATATGAACACAGATCCTATTCATTACTTGGCGGCTCAATGAAAGGTTCAACTATTGTACAAAATAGTTGGTAATAGATATACCGGAATTGGTCCTGTTACCCCTCCAAATGCATTCTGCACTTCGAGTGCTTAAAACACTATTCTTCGATCTGAGACATATGCAGAGCACAGTCGTATCCCTTCTATAGAGTTTGGAACAGCTGAACAAGATGCGTATCGAAGGGATGCAAGTTGTAATAGCCAGCGACTTTGCAATTTCTCAATTCAGATTCCTGACAAAGCTCATCTTCGTCCATAGAAGGATGCCATATATTCGGATTTCAAAGGCTAGTCAATTATGAAGTTTGGGTCTATAGTGTCCACATTCCTTGCACAGAATTTACTAAAGTCTGCGGGGAAGTGAAGCATAATGAGAAGAGTGTAAAGGATTCAGCTTCTTTAAATTTGCTTTGTGAGCTTTAGAAAAAGGGAATATGTCTAGAACAGGACTCCAATCAAATGTCATAAAATTTGAAATGAATTACAGGATGGGAAATTGGTTGTCTTGTATCACAACTGCAGATGATAACAAGTTTCCAGAGTATGTCTTTGTTTTGGTGTTGGAAGTATTGTAGTATATATGCATATGTAATGGATATTCCTACAGTTCAAACTGTGTTTTCAGTCAATCAGCTGGTTGCTCCTACATTTCTTCAAAGTGTGTTTTCATTCAATCAGTTGGTTGCAGTATTTTCATAATAAAGAAGTGCATGCTTACTGCAGTCATAGATTGGAAGATTCATAAAAAGAAAGGTCAATGCATTCTCAAAGGAGGCTTCTTACAAAATCTGAAACATAAAATTCCAAGGAGCACACCTGTAGAGGCAAAAAGAAACTAAGTTTCAGTTTAAAGGACTCCATATCCAATGTTAGTCGATGGACTCCCGGGTCTGGTGCATGGTTTTGGATGATCAATGGACTTTAGGGGTGATACAATCAATCCTCACCACACAATCTTTGGTCAACATTTCAAATGGCAAGATATTCTCGAAGGAGTTGATGACCTTATTCAACTTAGTTATTTGAATGAACCTTCAATCCTTCATAATATTCAGAAAAGATATGCTCAAGATAAGTTTTATACTAAAGCAGGACTAGTCTTGGTTGTAGTGAACCCATTTAAAGATATATTTTTTAATTGTAATGAGATCATCCAAGGGTACAGATGTAAAGCGACAAACATTCCACATATATACAAGATGGCAGATATTGCATTTGATGCAATGAGGAATGAGGGAGCAAATTAGTCTATTATCGTAAGTGGTGAAAGTGGTACGGGAAAAATAGAAACTGCAAAAATTGCAATGCAATACCTAGCAGCGCAAGGTGGCAGGGGAGTAGGGGATAAAATTTTGCAGACAAATCCCATACTGGAGTCATTTCGAAATGCAAAGACACTAAGAAATGACAACTCTAGTAGATTTGGCAAGTTGATTGATATCCATTTTGATGGCACTGGCAAAGTTGGTGGTGCACATATTCAAACATGTTTGCTGGAGAAGTCAAGAGTAGTGCAACGGGTACAAGGTGAACGGTCTTATCATATATTTTATCAGCTTTGTGCTCGGGCTTCTCCTGCTCTTAGAGAGTAAACTCGAGTTCCCCCACCATGACGCCGTGCATTTAGTACGGAATCCATCACTTCATGTTTTTGAAATCGGGCCAACCCTCTCAGATTTGATTTGGTAGAAGACTGTGGTCGTTGATGGTTGCTGCTTTATCCCGTCCACTGTCTGTCACGCCGAGCATTAGAGTGTTTCAAGAATCTGAACTTTGAGTGAACCAATTTCTCCTAGCGACCTCCATTCAATACCAAGCTTATCTCAGCAAACACGTAGCATAAGAATCCAAATGACTGATAGATTGTTGATGGCAGAAGTTCGAGCTCTTGGTGAAGAACACGGGTTCAGTGTCACAGTCATGATTTCGGGAGTCAGTGGAATGGTTCATGGATCCAGTGTTTTTTGCCACGTTTTGGGATCATTTATCCTTTGCATAGCCCACGTTCCATCTCAATCAAGCAGTCGAATCGTGGGTGCTTTTGGAGTGCCTGAGTGTTAGTGTTTTCGTTGCTCGGATTTCATGACTCGGTGTTTTCATTCTTGTGATCCGTGTGGCATTATTTGGCTTGTCAACAGTGCAGTCGAAGTTCCATTTGAGAAGTCTTTCTATTTTTATGGGCATATATTTCTTTTACCAACATGGAGCGAGAAACAAAAGTATAAGTTAGGATAGGAGAGTACTTTAATAAAGTGATAGTTAGGTTAAAGTGATAGTTAGGTAAAGATTGATGGGCAAAATAGTGGATTTATCACCTTTATTTTATTTTACTCTTTATCATTTTTGTTCTTTATTTGAAAAGGCTTTTTTGCCTATAAAAGGAGAAATCTTCTTCATTGTAAGGATGGAAGTTTTTGGGTTGGGAGGATTTTTTCCCCAGAGTTAATAAAGAAATTCATTGTTGAGTTTTTGGACATGTTGGGTTTCTCAGTGGTAATCTTGTGTTTTCATGAGTTGTAGACTAAGCTGGCATAGAAGGCTAACAATCTAGCACGTTGGGCAAGCATTTGCGGCTGCCAAGTTGCTTGTTGACGTTATGTTCTTGGAGGTCTGGGAGTAATGGAAAGTAGTCAGTTATATTACCATTCTCTTGGCCTCTGATTATGGAGCGGACCAGCCTGATCTCCCTTCTGCAAAACGCAAAGCCTTTCTGAGTCCCCTTCTGACTCCATTCGCCCTTCTGATACTGGCACTGGCCTTTCCCTCGAGGACTGATCCTCCTTTCCCTTCCTGCCCATCAATCCGACTTATTTTCCTTTCTGCTACCCGAGTTTCTCTAAGGCAGCCTCTTCAGATCACCCTGCCCTCAACTACCTGCCTTAGAGATCCGAACTTAGGGAAACCCCCCTAGAGCTGGAGAAGAGCCAGCCTGAAGCGAGGAGAGAGAAGGTGTGGTGACACTGGCCTCTCTTTAGAGAGGTTGTTGCCGGGTCGGCGTGCCCGCGGTTTGGGCTTTCGGCACCCACGTGCCAGTTTCGGGTGACAACAGGTCCATTAGTGAGGTTTGATCTCTCCCTCCTTCCATCAACCATTCAAATATTTTTATGCCACAACCATTTCTCTAAGGCAGCCTCTTCTATTCACCTTGTCGGCCATTGTTTCCCGCCTTAGTGATCTTAACCTTAGGGAAGCTCCCCTTGAGTTGGAGAAGAGCCAACCTAAAGCGAGGAAGAGAGGAGCGTGGTGACAGTGATTGCTCTTTTCGCAGTTGCAATCGGGCCGGTGTGCCTAATTTTGGGCTTTGACACGCGCACGCCGGTTAGGAGCGGCAACAGGAAGTTATTTATGCTAGTCATTTAAATTATTTGCAGTTATCTTTGTTTCAAGTTTTTATTTTATCTCATCTCCTAGACTATTTGTTATATTGTTATAGATTAAACATCATAGTTTATTTTACTAGGGACCACCCCCCTTGGCTTCGCTAGGAGAGAGTCTAGACGGAGGAGTCAAGATCAGGTGACAACACTTGACTCTTTCTTGCCCCCAAGGTTGCACCCAGTGGCTTGCAGATTTCTGCCATGTGACCCGAGGTGCGAATTAGGCGGCAACACACCTCACCAACCCTCTTTTTCATTTCATACTAGTTCTCCTCCAGCACAAGGGGGACTTCCATGGGAATAGGATTGCTAAAGTTATTTTATAAAAGCTCAAGTTGAAAATGAGAAGTTAAGTCTAACAAAACGTAGTTTTAAATGGTAGATTATAAATGATGGGTGATTGGAGGAACAAGACCAGTGTTATGTTCATAAGGATCATTTGTTGGACATTAATAAAATGATCTTACCTTATTGGGCATATGGCATCATAAGATACAAAACATGTGAGGATTCTTCTTGTATAAAGCATGATGTTAATAACTGAATCATGGTCTTACAACTAGCAAGCTTTACCCTTTATCATGGTAACTTTAACTACGGGTGAAATCACATAAAATACCCTAGATTCAATATGTGAAAGGGTGAAACAAACAAAGTTCATTTCCAGAATATGAACATAGTTCATTTACTGAATATCCAAATTAAGGATAATAGGTTAAAATCCATAAACGAACAAATACATAATAATTGTATAATGAATAAGAGAACAATTGGACGGTATACTTGTATATGCATTGACTAGTCACCATGTATAATAGGTCATGTTATTTCATTATTTCATTATTATTATTATTATTAATTTATTAATATGATTATTATTAATTGATGTTTATATATATACATTTATGTGTATTACAAAGGGAAAGCCACCATAAAAAATTATGTATTCCAAGCACTTTCTAATAGATAAATGATATTAAGGCAATGCATTTAAGCATAGATGGATATAGCTAAATGGAGCATAAAATCACAAAAAGCAACATCAAATACAAAAATAGGATTACCAAATTTTTGTAGCCATTCACACATGAATCTCCATCAAGAAAATTGGCTATGACAAATCAGCAACAAGGTTCCAATGCCAACACCAAATTGTGTGTTGTCACAATTCAACTATTACTAATTTCTCTCCAAACCATTCCCCCTCCAAATGGAGAGAACATACCTTTTTATATGTTTTAGCTCAACTCCTTGTACAATAAACAAGTAATTGTTTTTCTAGATCCATTAGTTCTCCAAGGAATACAATAAAATATTACATTCCTAGCCTCCTAAATAAACTCCTTACTAAAAGTAGCAATGACTTGTTAAGATCTACTTCATTTCTTAGGAGAAACAATAAAATAATCATCCTCATATCCAAGGAAATCAATATAATTGTTCTCTCATCGAACTAACTCGAGACATGTTGTCACCAAAAACTGACATGTGTGTGCTGAAGCCCAAAAAGTAAGCACGTCAGCTCGATGACAACTCTCAAGAGAGAAGCCAATGTCACCACACTCCTCTCTTCCTTGCTTCAGGTTGGTTCTTCTCCAACTCAAAGGGGGTTTCCCTAATGTATAATCTCTAAGGCAGGTGCAACGAAGGGCAAGGTGAACCGAAGAGGCCGCCTTAGAGAAACAGTTGTAATAAAAAAGGTATTTTGATTGAGTGATGGGAAGGAAAGGAGGATCAGTTCTCGAGGGAAGACCAGTGTCAGTACCAAAAGGGAGAATGGAGTCAAAAGAGGACTCAAGGGGCCTGGCGTTTCACACAAGTGAGATTAATCTAGTATGTTCCATAATCAAAGACAAGGAGAATATAAGTATAACTAACTACTTTCTATTGCTCCTAAGATCTTTTGAAAACATAACGTCAACAAACAACTTGACAACTGCAAATGCTTTCCCAATGGACTAGAATATATCCTTCTATGTTAGATTTACTCTACAACTTATAATGAAACATGCAACCATGAAAGAGATGCCCAATATGTATCAAAAAACCCAACATGATTTTTCTATTCAGCTTAATGAGAAAGAAACTCCCAACTTTTTTCCATCTTCTTACAATGAAAGAGCCATGCCCTTTATAGGCCAAATATAATGAAACACGCAACCATGAAAGAGATGGGACTCTCTGAGCAAAACTGCATCAGAAAGGTAAAATGAGCCTGATCATCTCTGCAAGTGCCTAGACTTGAAAATAAGCTATCTCACTAGACTCAGAGAGTCCAAATCCATCTAGGGTGCATTATCATACCCCTACTAGGTCTCTCTGCCTGATCATCAACAATATCCAATAGACAATATAATCACCTGTAAATGACTAGATACCAATAATATAACTCAGGCTATCATCCATCTGCTGCAAATGTTACAAGGCTAAGACATGCTCTACAAATCATTTAAGTAACATTCATAAAAGTAGCAGTCATCTCATTGGAGGTACATCAACCAAATACATATATAGGGTTTTATTTATTATTTACTCAAACCAGACTTTCAGGACTATACTCACTTCATAGTTGTAGTCAATTTGTTAGTGAAGGGTGAAGGTTGAAATTGACAAGGCTAGGGTAAATGATCACTACCAACTTGACATCATGACATTTTGGATATGGGAAGGGAATACTCACTATAACCACATGTCGGACAAACAACAACACAAGGAATGGCAGTGCCTCACAAATGGTTGAGTTGTTCAGAGAGTGCTTATTCAACTTAGGCATCGTGTCTACATCAAGTTTGATCCAGGTTCATTAGGACCATCAATTTTATTTCCATGGCCTTTTTGGCCTATATGGCCTTTTGGGGACTTCACCAGTGCTTAAAAGCACAACTAACTGCAGCTTTCATCCAGGACATATTCAAAAAGGTCAACAATATTTGGATATAGCATATATTTAACCATTGCTTTTGGGACCTTTTCTTATACCCTTCATGGAGTATTTTAGCATTCCATTGCTCTTGCCCTTTTTGCTTGTATATGTTAAGAAACACATTTTAGAATTTATATTTTCCATGGGCGCATATATAAACATTTCCAATACAAGTAGTACATGAGCTTTCAATTTTAGCCAACAACATCTCAAGTGACTAGGGGGGGTTCTGCACAGTGCCAAACACCGGGACAACCGACCAGAATGTATTAGGCATACAATCCAAATCACCAAAGGCAAGTTCTGTCACCAACTTAGAGCCAAGACACACTATAAACAAGGAGGTTTGTCCAACAAAGGTTCTAGCGGGGAAAAGGTCCTCCATGTCATGAGTCAGGTAGTAAGTCGGGTTAAAAACAAAACTGGAAGGTAATGGATGGGTGGAGACAGTGAAAGATGAAGCCAACACTAGCAAGCCAAATCATAGTAGAAAAAATCGGCATCAGCAAAAAATTGGCGAGGGTCCAGAAAACATCTTCTTGGCAACATCGGCGAAAAAATCGACAAACCGTGGCAAGCATTAAAAAATGCAAATTTTGTACTTCAATAGGGTCAAAATTTCCTTACCGATTTTTTCCAATTTTTCTTGATTTTTTCCGATTTTTTCCCGAGTTTTCCTGAGTTTTCCCGATGTTTGCCGATTTTTCGCGATGTCCGATTTTTTGAAAAATTCGCAATTTTATTGGGCCGAAAAATCGGCAGCCAGAAAAAATCGCGATTTTTCGGGACATCGCCGAAAAATCGACGATTTTTTCTACTAGGAGCCAAATAATGGTGGGAATGAATACCTCTATTCTCCCTAGGGAGGGTAAAACCAATGAGTATAGATCAGGAACTTCCAAGTCTAAGTAGGGACACCAATACATAATACAAATACATCCAAGTCCATATATTTATGACTGCCAGATCATGACACTAAATGATAGTATATGTCACAAAGATGAGTATAAGAGCAAATGATAACCATAATACAATAAAATAAATGCTGAGTCATAACCATGCGAATAATCCATCTGAACCATCATCTATCCAATGAGAAAGCACTGATATAAATATGGGCATCAATAATTGCTTTGTAAATGACTAAATGGTTACATCAGTCCTCAAATCTAAGTGTCCTGAGACTCAGTGCTGACATGGGAGAGTACAATAGTCCATAACAACATAATGATCCGTAAAAAATGTTCATCTCAGCATCTCATATGTAAGAGATCTGGCTGAAAAATATACTGTGTTTGAAAAATAGAATATGGTAGCCCGATTACTATATATGTGATAACAATATGGTGAGCACGTGAATCAGAACTGGATATAAAATTTCCGTAGGTGCAATCAGATGCCAATTGATTCCATCAGTAAAATTATGCGATGGTGGACAAGCCCTTTTAATCAACCGTAAGTCATGGTTCATAAGCCACTCCAAACGCATTGTGAGTGGCTTCTAGTGAAAAAAATCGTGGAAATCTATTGGCAACAGAGAGGACGTTTTAATTGCAGATGCAAAAGATCAAGGGAAAGCTTGAATTGAACTCCAATGCAAGGGGATCCTCTGACAATGTTTTTCCACACGAAAATATCTTTGTCAAATTGGCTGCTGTCTCGAACTACCACTTCGAGTGGACGCTCCAATGCCAATTTCCAAATCTGCAACAAACTTGATTCTTAAGCCCACTCAAAAAATCCAAGTGGACGCATTCACAGTTCGAATGGCGTAACTCTTTCCTAGTTGTCAAAGAAAATTCAACTCATAAAAAGATCTTCAAATTTGCTGTCAATCAAAAGCGTGAGAATGGATCCAATCTCCACGTAACTGTGAATATCATCCAAATGAATATTGAAATGGGCCATCGATTAAGATAATTTTTACAGAATGACATGGCAGAGCCATTGACAAGATTCAGGGATCCTTGATTTTGTAACAAATCCGCTCTATTTTCAACATCGAATGGTTGGCCGCTTTATAACTGACACACGATCAGTAGTATAATGGCGTGGTAGTGAGAACCTCATATTTTAATATTTTAATGCAGCATAAGCACTATCACGATCAGCTGGATCAAATGACAGGATGACAATGGGGACTCTTTGAAAAGTCTCATGCAGGCTAAATCGAAACAGTTGCCTTCAATTCCAGTTTCAATTATATGTTACTTAAAAGGAAAATAACTTCATAACTGATGCATTTCCTGCACTGGACTTTAGGACCATCATGGAGTCAAATTGCTCAAGCGAAGCTGCAAACTATTGTTTATCCAAAACTTGCATGGACAATGAATCAGAATACAAAAGTCCATTTTCATTTCTCTTTTTTACAGCCATAGGACTTTGAGTGACACTAGTACCAGCAGAAGTGGGAAGCAGAAGAGACCTTCCACAACCAAACTGCAAAAGAGCTGCTATTAGCCACGTTGTCTGATCGTTTGAAAGACTTAGCTATTTTTCTGCTTTTGAAAGTATTTTCAAGGCTCGCTGCAGTCTCTCTAACTCTTCTTTTGTTATGCAGCAGGGGATCCCAGAGAGCTTTTGCGATTTTATAACAGCGTGGTATGATGATTTCTTCCCACATAATTACATCTTTTCATGCTTTGAGTTTTCCCTTCAAGTCCTTCCTTGGTCCTTTGTCCAAGCCATATGCAATCCCACTTCCTTTTACACGATCCAATGCATGCTTGAACTATGTGCTCAGACTCAGCCTCCAATGCAACTTCAACCTTTGATTGTAGTAAAGGTTCCTCTTCAATATGATGCTGATATGAGGGTGCAAGAATGGACAACCTGTAGCATGCTTCTGACTGTATGTGACCTCAAACCAACTCTGAGAAACACGTTACCAATTAGGTGGTAACAAGACAATTCAACAATAATAAGATAACGGAGTTAATTATTAACTTCTTCCAAAAATAGCTCAAGAAAGTAGGGTGTCTCCTTTAGGCTAAGTCACCGCATTCACCGTTTTCCAAGCTTGAAAATCGAATTATGCCAAATTTTATGGGAGGACGAATTTAAATAATTAAATTCGTCGAATTTCATCCATTAGATTTAACACTAGATCGTTAGCCCACGCAAAACTTAATCGCTGCCTTGCGGTCGCACCTGTGCTGTCACTAATTACCCAACGTTGTGAGAGAAATAAAAAAGGTGCTAGTTTAAGCTTGCTAGTTTAGTGGGCTTTGAAGAGCCTACTCAAGATATTTTTATTGATCTCGATTACAAAGCTTGATGAGAAATGCTCTTTGGTCCTTGCTATCTGGGATTCAAAGGCTTACAAAATATCAGAAAAAGAACCACGGAAGTAGGGGAAATCCATGGGAAGCTCCGGATGGCTAAAAAATGGAATTTTGGGCAGCGTTTCCTTCTCTTTTTTGGCAGACCTGCTAAAAACCAGCAAGCAGATGTTAGTCAAATGTGCCCAAAAACACTTTGAAAGTATCTTTGGACAACCCACAAAATTTAGTGAAAAAAATGCTAAGTTAAACTATAAAAAAAAATGCAAAAATTGAACCAAGGAAAGTTTCCTTGGGATCTTGACTTGTTTTTGGGGCAGCCAATAATAGTAGGCACTTTGATGCTAAATTTAACTTTAGATTGATCCAAGAAAAGACATTCTAAACAAGATTTAGATCTACCTTTAAACAAACTTGCTTGAAAATGAACCTTCCTAAACTAGATCTAAGATGCTTATGAAACTTTGAAAATTGAGATCTAGCTTTCTTAAATGCTTATAGATGAGATCTAACAAATAATTTTGAATATGATAATTTAGAGACTCATAAATTAGCACGGTAACCAAGGAGATTTTGATTTAAAGAAAAGAGGAAGAGGAGTGAAGTCTGGTTTGTTGCTGGAATGAACAAGCCAAGGGAGGTCCTTTTGTGGAGTGTCGCGGGACAGTGTCTTGAGTTTATTGGAAAATAAATGGTGACAATATTGATCCACACCTCATCTGCTCTTGGGAACTTGAAACTAGATCACAAATCTTGCACACACCTCGTGAGATCTGAATATATATCTATGAAAGAATAAAAATATCATGCAAAAATAATCTTAGTTGAACATGTAACTTAGATTCTTGAACATAGATAATATGAATAAAAATAAATAAGTAATCTTAGTTGCCAATTTAAATTCCTATTGATTCAATTGAATCCTTCAAGGCTAGTACTCAACGACATCAAGAAATGAGAAAAAGTCGAGGTCACCACATTTGTAGCATGACGCTGGTAATCCATTCACAAAAAATAACTACATGGTATAGCCTCTAAAGCTTCTTTATTCTCAGAAAATGAAGGAATATTACAGTATTACAATAGCCACCAACTCTTCATCCAACTCTAACTAGTTTTGAATGAGAGGTTTGCATCTTTATTTATAGCCAAAGAGGCCTAGAGGGGGCGCATCCATGACTGAGAGAGAGAGTCGAGCCGAGGGAGAGTTGATTGGGAGTTGATGGAAATGAGGAGTTGATTGCCACCTCTTTCACCAAACTATACCAACCCACCCATCCTCTGCCACATCATCCACACGTGAGAGGGAGAGAAGGGGGCGCAACCATAACTAGTAGGCAACTACCACATCTCAAAACTAACTCCATACTGACACCTTTATCAAGGAGAAGACTCCCTTACTCAACTCGAAGTCAATGCCACTGATTGCAATCAATTTCGGCAAGATTCCACTGATTTAGAAATTTGGGGATTTTCTCCATTTATTAATTTTTTCTATTTTTTAATTAATATTTTTGATTTTTTGGAGATTTATGACTTAAGTGATTAATTTATCACTAAAGGCTTAGGAAAAGTGGGTTTTTGGGTTAAACGGGTACTTTGAGTTAGAAAAGGAGCACCCCCATGGAAAAGTCCGATCTCTAACCACACTTTTATTACATTTATAATTTTTTCAATTAGACTATTAAAAAATAGCCTAAGTTTAGTGAAAAAATTATTTTCATCAAAACTTAAAAATAAACCTAGGGGGACCTAGCACATGTCCATATGACTCAATACTAATGCCTAGCATGTTTATATACATTGACACATAGACTCTAATCAATGTAATAAGAACCGAACCGGTGGTCGAACCGGCTGACCCTGAGGAACCAGAACCAAACAAAAACCGAGAAACAAACCGGTTGAGCAAAAATACATAAAACATTCATATTTTCAAAAAATACATATATATCCTTGGGCATCCATGTGAATTCAAACTATTATACACAAATATGCAAAGTTTCTCATGTATATATCAAGTAAGAGTGTATAAAACCAAAATAACATCGTCTGCAAATACATATCTAAAGAAAAGTACATCAACAAAGCGGTTATAAATGGCCTCTAAATCAAAATATAAGCATATGACTGCAGTCTAGACTCTAGACTCTATAATCTAATGATTCTAATCATACATCAGAATTATCTTCGTCCTCATGCTCAAACTTAGAGTCATCATCTACATCCTCAACATGAGCATGGCTTAACTTCCCTAGGCCTGAAGGCACTTGTCTAACTGCAACATCAATGTTCACATCCTCTTGTTGTGAAAGAGGGCCCAAGTCCATCCACAACTAAATGTGATTGATATGGAAGGTGGGAGCCTCCTTTTATAACATTAGAAGGGTCGTGGGTCAATTAAACAACTCACACGTGAACCCTATATTTTATTTTATTGAAAGAATTTGAAATTAGTTGTTTTTGGGGTCCTTGATGTTTTTGTACAGAACCGGCTATTTTTGTACTGAATCGGTCGGTTTGGAGAAAACCGGGTGGTTTTGTATGGAACCGGTCGGTTCAGCCTTGAAACCGGCCAATTTCGTATGGAACCGGCCAAAAATGGTTTGAGTCCGTGGTTTGACTTAGTGAAGCTGGTAAACCAGCCCAACCGGTAGGTTTTTTCAAAACAACCAGTTGGGTTCTAATAACATTGACTCTAATAACCTCCTTAGGCTTAAATACCAAGATGGCTACCCCAACTTTGGAGTTATGAGTGACAAATTCAGAAATTATTAGTCGTTTATTCAACAACAAATAATCACCAAGGGAAAAAACACTCTTAGCTAGTAAGATTGATATATAAGTCTAGGAGACCGAGTCTTTTACATACTCTACCATGTTAGAACATTTTATTACAACTCCCCCAAGGGGGTATGAACATGTGGTACTAGATAATTTAAAATTTTTTCCTAGAAGAAACCTGGTTGACTTCTGAACTTTGAAGAATGAACAATGATGTTTGTTCTTCTCATTTGGCTCACTTGATACCACCGACTAAGTATGACTTAGTAGGTAACAAGCCTATCTTTGTAGTTTTGTCACTAACAAGCATAACAAATGGTTACAGTGGTTACATTTTGTAGAATGGTGGTGTAACTCCACCTATCATACATCAACCAAAATGACACATTTTCAAGCATTATATGGTTATGCACCTCCTAGATGGAAGGAACTCGTTCAAGGTGATGCAAAAGTACGTGCAACAAAAAGTTAACTTGAAGAAAATCAGAGAGTAATGCAAGTACTCAAGGATAATTTAACTATGGCACAAAATCGTATGAAACAACAAGTAGATCAACATAGAACAAAACGAGAGTTTGAGGTAGCAGATTGGGTATTTGTAAGACTTCAGCCATACAAGCAATTGCCACTTAGGCAACAAGAAAATAATAAATCAACTCCCAAGTTTTATGGGCCATACCAAATTATTCGAAAGATTAGCCCAGTAGCATATGAACTGAAGTTACCAGACAAGAGTCTAATTCACAATGTTTTTCATGTTTCAAATCTCAAAAAACAGTTAGGTCAACATCAATCTGCTCAGACGATATTTCCTACCTTGGATGAAGAAGGGAAACTTGTATTAGAACCAGAAGCCATCATCAACATTAGAGAAAGATGACTATGTCTTGCATCATCAAAGAATACCTTATTAAGTGGAAGAGTTGTCCAGAAGAAGATGCTTCATGGGAAACCGAGAAGTTCATGCAATAACATCCATCATTGCCCTGCTTTGAAGACAAAGCATCTTAAAAGAAGAGGGCAATGTTATATACATTTATAATATACAAAATAATTAAAAATATAAAAATAAATAAGAATATAAAATTCCTATATACATATAACCAAAAATTATTATGAAACAGTGTGACTTTATGAACAGTCACGTAAAAAGGCTTATATAAGCCAAAAAGACTCATCGGACATTATTATAAAAAAATATTCATTTATCAAATTTTTAGAGTTATTTTCTTTTTGCTTGCTTCAACTTCAGAGTATCTTTGCTCTCTTCAGCAAATAAAGCACTTTGATGCTAGATATTAACCTTAAAATCAAAAGAAAGCTACTCAAATTACAAGCTTTAAGATTTACTTGAAATAACTTGAAAAAAGGTAGATTTCTAAGCTAGATCTAAATGAGAAAAGATAGAACTTTATGCAACTTTTAGATCTAAGCAAGATATTCAATTTAAATTAGATCTAGAAAAATTTTAACATTTTAAAGTAAGTAGATATAAGAAATAAGAAGAGGTAACCAAAGGAGAGACTTTGATTTAAATGGAGAAAGAGAAGAAGAGGTGGCTTGGTGCTCGAATGATCAACCGTGGAGCGTTTTGGGGGAATGTCGAGGTACTATGCCTTGAATATGTTGGAGAAAATGAGGAAACAAACTAAATCAACGCTCTCCAAACTAGGGTACTTGCAACTAATCAAAGGCTTGCCAATATACTTGTGAGATTCGGTTAATACATTTATAGAGAGAGACTAAAACAACATGCCAATAAACTTATTAGACATGTAAGATCTATATCTCTAAACATGCATATAAAAAAGAATTAGTGGATAAACTTATTAACTAAACTCTTTTCCTACCAATTGATAGCAATCCTTCGAGGCCAAATCCACAAGATCATTATAAGCAAATTATAATAAAATTACAAGTTACCTCAATGAGACATGGCAATGCTCATCCACAAAATAGAACACGGCACCATCTAGCCTCCAAACCCTTCTTTATTTCAAGCAAAACAACTATAACTATTACAACCAGCAAGCCTACTCTCTATCCAACTCGAACTAGTTTGAACGAGAGCCAAGATGTTGCTTATATAGGAAAAATGAGAGCAAACCCCAAGGGGGTGGGGAGGGGTGGCGAATTTGCCAAGTGTTGGATCTTTTTGAGATGATTGGGTGCAAACTAGAGTAAACTAGAGGTGGTAGGCACCACCTATCACAAGGTAGGTCACCCCCGCCTCTTTTTGTGACACATATACAACAAGAGGTGAGTTTTTTCATGGATAAATGTGCTCTAAAAAGAAATTCGCCCCCTCATGGATTTGATTGGAATTGGCTTGATTTGATCTTGATTTGGTCTCCAATTAGCCCCAACATCATCCTTAGTCGAACTGGAACATGTCTGGGACAAGTTCCCACTGATTTAGGGATGTGTTGTTTCTCCATATTTTCCCTTTTTCTAATTTTTATTCACTTTTTGTCTTTTTTGGAGAAAATTTCACCAAAGTGATAAATAATCACTTGAAACTTAGGAAAAATGGGTTTTTGGGCAAAGTGGGTGCTCTGAGTTTGAAAATGAGCACCCACATGGCAAATTCGGCCCCCTAGCTACATTTTTATGACACTTTGAATTTTTACAATTAACCTATAAAAAATTTAACCCATTTTAAAGGGAAATTTTTGTATTCTCGGAAATTGAAAAAAACATACGAGGGACCTAGTAAATGTTCATAATGACTCAAAATGATGACTAGCATGGTAATATACATATACGCATAGACTTTAATAACCTCCTAAGGCCTAACCATCAAGGCAAATACTCCAGCTTTGGAGGTCTGAGTGAAAAACTCGAAAATTATATGTCGCTAACAAGCAACATATAATTAACAAGGAAAAAACACTCTAGAGTACCGCATTGATAGCTAAGTCTAAGTTGGCCAAGATTTTTACAAAAGGTCATCATGCTACGTCAACTTATTACAATTTCCCCGCAAGGTATGAACAAGCAAAAAATTAAAAAGGGACCAAAATTTGTCCTTGTAAGGTCTTCTGAACTTCCGAGCACTGATAATGAACAAGGGACTTTTTCACAACTTCAGCGGTTCACTGGAAATCCACCTAAGTGCAACTTAGTGGATAACAAACCTCATCGACTTGTTTGTTTTTGTACTTAACTCACCATCTTCCATCCGTTGGAGCCTAGACCACTTTACCAATGTACTTGCCAAGTGTAGTCCTGCTAAAAATAGCAGTCAAATGGAAAAAATGAAACATGAAGAGAAATACTAGGAGACCCTTGCCATTTATAGCACGTCTAAAAAAACCAGGACTTGCATGTACATGAAAATAGTCTCATCAGACTCATCTCTCTGCAAGGAATCTAAATAATAAGTATGTGTTCAGAATTGACATGCAAACCCTGAAAAGGCTCATCGGCATCATGATGTCACAAGTATCAACAATGTTAAAATATCTTTCACCGGCAATCCTTGGAAGTATGGTTCTGAACAAAAATGAATTTGCTAAAAATAGTGATTTCCTAGAATTTGATAGAAATGACTGCAAACAATCTTTGGTCTCTGTAATACCTTGGATATACCTGAAATAAATCCAGCCTGATAGGATCTCGTTGGATCTTAACCCTTGGGTTGCACAAACGAACTTGGGGGTTACTAGGACCCTCACCCTGTAGATCCGTACTCGGCTGCGTAGGCTTTATTGGAATAGCCCCTTTCTTCTCTTCCAGCACCCCATTTGTACTCGCAGTATTTGAAGAAGATCCTTCAGGAGGTGCAGCGGCCCCTATATCCTCATGAGAAGGGGCAAACCCTCCAGTGTACAATAGCTTACTTGCTAGGTTTGTACCCATCACCACACCATTGTTTTCTTTAGCCAACGTTGTGTATGTATCCATGCTCAAACTTGCCACGAGCTCTGCCTTCATGCCAATGGCATTCCCCATCTATGGAAGGGGCATTGGCCTTACTCAAGCTGGAACACCCATTCCTTGTAAATTGAGAATTGAATGATCTCATTATCGCTCTTACATATCCATCATTATCCTAGCATTTTAAGGCAATATGCTTTGTAGGAGAACAAACCTGTGACTTGCTTTGGCGCCAATATACATTCTCTAGTTCCACAGTGATTCCCTGCAGTCTACCTCTGTCAAAAACTAGCTCCATTGGCTCCTCAAAACCCTTGTGGCATACATTTCTCCTCATCCCTATTCTGCACACCCTCCTGACCAACATCTGTACCGTCTTTCTGCTGCCCTTTGACTGTACAGATTCCTGCACCTATCTGTCTGGTACACCCTCCTCCACTCGTGCATTCTCTCGACTCATCGCGTCTTCATAGAAAAAAGTCCAAATGTTATTTAAATTGTTATTTTATGTTATTTGAATGTTATTTTCCTGTGAAGTTTTAGGCCATCAAATTGAATATATATTCTCTACTTTGTTTTGGACAACTCTTCTCATATTTCTACTGTGGCAAAATTTACTTGAAAATATATTTTGCTGAAATGACAATTTATACATCCTTTTCCCCTTACGCCTCTCTTCCAGGAATCAGTGGTTGAAGGATTTAAACATAGAACTTCCTTGATTGAAAGGCTGGAGAGGGTGCGTGCAGAACTTCAATGTACATTAGAAGAAAGGTCCCACTGCAGGAGTCAAATCCAGGTGCTGAAGGAAGAGAATGCACGGTTTAGGGACTGCACCGGAAAGTCAGAATGTGAAATAGAGATCCTTACTAGGAAAGCCATAACACTCGAGGTAAAGAAATACTCAATTGCATCAGTAAATTACAATAAATTTTATGTGATCTCTGGAGTTCTCTTGTGAAGCTGGAGTTAATTCCACAAAAAATGTCAGCATCTAAATCAAGTATACCCTCCCAGTTCTGAATTGAACAAGAAGAATATTTTGAGAATGCATTTTGAAATATATCATTGATCAATTATGAATACCTTCACTTTCTGACATTTAGGAAAGTTATTTACATCAAAGGGAAGAGCTCAAATCCCTCCATCAGCAGCTTGATATAGCAAATGAGAAATTGCAGGTTTGTCCAAAACTTCAAAACTCTCTGTATCAAAAGCCAAGAGTGCCAAATATTGATATATTTCTTGTTTAACGATTTTCTTTGCAGCTTTTGCCTTTCATTTCAGGGGTGATTAATACTATTTTTTTAGTTTTAAAAATCTTTTAACAATCCTTTTGATCATTATTAAATTTCTCATCCTTTTCATTCTTCCAAGCACAGATGGCAGATGTTGCTCTTGCACACCTGAAACAGGAAGAAGCTGGATGCATGTCAAAAATCGAGGCCTTGCAGTATCAACTTACAGTATCAGAGCATCAGTTACATGAAGGAGAGCTTCTAAGAAGAAAGTTGCATAATACCATCCAGGTAGCTGGTAGTACATATTTGCAAGTAACAATCATACACAGAATAATATTGAATTGGTTTTATTTTGAGATAATATTTGAGAATATATTTGGAAAATCATAATATATACCCCTATATTAACCAATCTTTTATGTATAAATTTTTAGGAGTATGCAGTAGGTTAGAAAAATATTGGAATATTAGCTTTGAGTCGTAAATTAATTGTTTTTAAGATTTGGAAGTTTCCCCAATTGATTATTCTCATGAATCGTATTGGAGTTCTTTCTTAAGCTTGCACCTATTTGAAATGAGGTCTTTCTGATATGAGCCTATACTCCTTTATCAGGTCATAGAGTACTATTATGTTCCAGGTCACCTGCTCTGATATATTGAAACTTCAATCCTATCACAATTGAATCAAGTGACTATCAAGTTGTTAGAAAAAAAGAAGGAAAATCAAAGTTTATTGCACCGAGAGGAGCGAGATGTGTTATCCACTAATTTTGCACTTAGTGGATTTTTTGGTGAGCCACCAGAGCATTGAACAAGTACACTTGTTCGTGATCAAAATTCAGAAGTCTGCCAGCCTTTTCTTGGGACTCTATTCAGAACTTTTTGTAGATACATGTTCATACCCCATTCGGGAAAATGTAAAAAATGTCCTAGCATTTAAATTTTTATAAAAGGCTCGGTTTCCCGGACTTGGGCATCAAGCCGATTAGCCCAGAGTGTTTTTTCCCTTGGTTATTATTGGCTGTTGAATAAACGACCATTAATTTCTGAGTATTTCACTCGCTCCTCCAAAGCTGGGGTAGTTGTCTTGGTGTCTCGGCCTTGGGAGGTTATTAGAGCCTTCGTGTCAGTATTTTTTGTCATGCTAGGCATTCCGATTGAGTCGTATGAACATGTACTTGGTCCCCCTGAAGTTCCGTTGGTTTCCGTGAAAAATAAATTTTTCTGTTTTTAAGCCATTTTTAATGGTTTAAATAGAAAATTTCAAAATGTAATAAATGGATGATCCAGAGTTTGTTTTCGGCATGGTTGGGCCCATTTTCAAGCCTGGAGCAACATTTTTACCCCAGGAGCCACTTTCACTATCTGTCGGGCAGCTGAGGTACCCTGTAAAGCAGTATTTGACTAAAAATGCATTAGGATGGCATTTAAATGCTAAAAATGGACATTTTGGCACTAAGGTCCAAATTTAAAAAAAAGTCAAAATTGAATATTTTATGGGTGAAAATGACATGGAGGTGGGTCCCTCCTGCCATGTAATCCACTTAAAAAACATGATATGAGTTGAACTTTGGTTTAAAGGTATGCATATGAATTAATTCAAGGATGGATGACGTGAAGGTGAATCCAAGATAAATATCATCCTTCTTCCAATTGATCACCACGTCGGTCAAGGAACCTATAGCCCTCAGTCACTATCAAATATCACTTACATCCTTCTTCCAATAGATGGCTTGTTTTCAGAACTCAATAACAAGTCAATACCTTGTATGCTAAAAAACTTTTGAGTTCTATTTGTGGTGATAAACACAAATTACAAGGACTAAGATGGTCCAAAAAGCATATCGATCATGATCGAATTTGTGAGCTTACTTGGGTAATGAGCATTTAACTGGAATAAGAAAATTACCAATGATGGATGATCATAGACATTATTAGTTCCTATTCTTTCAATCCGTCTTCCATCACGGGAAAAAAAAAAGTGATACTCCCTCCAGTTATTGTTCGAGCCGGATGATAAAAATCGGCATGCATATGAATTAATTCAAGGATGGATGACGTGAAGGTGAAACATCAAAGTTTAGCACTCATGCTTATGTGGTGATGAGTGGGATTAGTGGGGTCCCATCCACTTAAACCAATAAAATATGAAAATTAAACCATATTATTAATGTATGGCATGTTATGTGGTTACGGATTATTTCAAGGGAAGATCACGTGAAGGAGAGCTCACGCTAACCTTCTTGGGCCCACGCTTATGTGGTTGGGGGCTAGGGAATGGTATTGGGTGAACCCCCATACAATCGCATTATAATGTTAAACCATGATATTGTATCATCCCATTACGTGAAGGTGAAGGATGACGTCAACTCAGGAAGCATGGGGTCAGGCTAGCATGTTATAAATAAACCATCGAATAATGTATCCATTACCTTGGTTACAATTTAATTGCATGAAGGATGGCGTGAATGGGGAGCTCGCGCGTGGATGGTTAAAGAGTTAGTGGTGACGTGGATCCATGCATTGGAGTTCACGCTGACTTTGGTGGGCTCTTCTTTGATTCGTGGCCACCAATCAATCGGCTCCCTTCAGTCTCAAGGTGTAGCAAATCTCCACTCAAGGTTTGCGCCTCCACCACATACTCGCGTCTCCTTCAAAAGCTCACGCAGATCTCTCTTGATTCACATGGATACACTTGGCAGCTTCATACTTGATGGTTGATGTTTCCAAAGAAAGGGTGGGGGGTGCCTTGCCAAAGAGGGGGCCACCTCCCCATCCACTTCATTGCAAGCTCGAGTCTATTGAAGCGATGTGCACTTCAGGCTGGATTTGATTGGGAAATCGATTTGATGACTTTGCTATTTGGCTCTCTTCATGTGCCAGTTCTGTTTTAGGTTTTAGGATGTTAGCTTTTGTATAAATAGAGGCTCTTGGAGATCTATTCTTGATGGACTTGGTAGCAGAGTTACTCTGAGAAAATTGTATCAAGCATTTGCTTTGAATTGTTAATAAAGATTCGACTTTGGAGGTCTATGAGCCCTTGGATGTGGTAGCTTTCTAAATGGTTGACGTGATATTGTCTCTAACCCCCATTTCTTTAATACTTGTATGAGATCAATTGTTTTTGTTAGCTCAAGAAGGCCATTGTTGGCACAGTAGAACAATCATTTGTAGTTTCAATTTGATTGTTTATGCGAAGTAGATTAGTATCTTGATGGATATGAATAATTAGTATATATGTAATGTTGATCATGATTCAATTTTTTTAGCATACTAGCATGTTATTTTGATTTCACGTTTGTATTGAGTTGTGGTGTGTTATCAGGCTTCATAGGTTGAAGAAGGGTGTGAGCTCAATTGCTTCTATCCCAGGCTTCAAGCACCATTTGAATCTAACACTTTCATTACAGGACCTACAGGGATCTTCTTCTTTAAAATACAAAAAGAAAGCTGAGAGTCTAACTCTCTCTCTTTGGTTCCATCCATAAAATTAATGCTCTTTTGGTTACCGGTCACTTAGGAAGCCCTAGTTTAATTTTTTCAACCTTTAGGCTTCCTCCCCATTGCCTTGTTTGCCTTGCTTCTACTTCTTCTTCCTTGCTGCCCTCTTTTTACTTTAGTTTGCAGCCCCTTTTCTTCTTCTTGGACAGCCATCTTTTACCCTAGTTTTGGCCCCTTTTTGTCCTAGTTTTTTTACCCTAGCTTTCTCTTTTTTGGGCAGCCCTTTTTTGATTGTTTGCTTCCCTCTTTCTTACTGTTTTACAGCCTTCTTTTTGCTTTTGGACAGCCCCCTTTCTCACCTTTAGGACAACCCTCTTTCTCATCTTTTCTCTCTCTTCTTCTTTGGTTTTTCTTCTCTCTTTTTCCTCTTTTTTTTGCTGGTTTTTGTCCTCTTTTTCAAGATTTTAGTTAGTAGTTTGTCTTTAAAATATTAATTAATGCATAACGTGTAAACTGTTTTAAGCTCTTATTTGCAGGATAAACAGAGAAAAGCCCAAAGGCTAGAAGCAAATAACCTTAACGTGGCCTTTCAGCTCTTATTTACGTGTCACATTCATAAACTTAATCATTTCTAATCACAAGTAACTCCTAAACAACATCCATCCGCATCCAAAACATCTTAAAACTTAACTTAAACATTGAGCCATAGAAAACTCTTTGTTAGGGACTACCCCCCTTGGCTTCGTTAGGAGTTAGCCTAAACAGAGGAGCTAGGAGTAGGTGACAGTACCTAGCTTTGTGCTTGCCCCCAAGGTCACACCTCTCCCACTTTTTCAAGTGAGGAGATAGCTTTCGGAAGATTTCTGCTGCTGGTGTGCAATCGGCGGACAACATCTTCTGGCGCCGTTGCTGGGGACAAATCTTTTTGTTCTTGGACGACCTTTGTTTCTTTTAGTTTTTTACCTTTTTCCCTTTTTGGTAGATTTTTAGTCCAATCACTCTCCGAAATTAGACTTAAGTCCACTTGGCGACTCCACTGTCAGTTAACACCTCAAGGTATTCTACTAGAAGAAACTCTGAAGGTTTGTTCGATTTCATCCTTGACCCTGAAAAAGTCTATCGAAGGAGATTGAACAAACTAGCTTCTTGTAGGATCCTTGCAGAACTTGGATCTGAGTCTATTTCAGACATCCACCTTTTATTTCCAAAAAACACTAATACCTCTGTTTCCGACATAATGGGCGAGTATTTTACTCAGCTTGACTTTTCTCAGATAGCAGGTCAACCCCATCGTCTTCCCGACAAAGCTGTTGAGAAGCTCTCGATGTATACAGGCACTGATGCCACTACCTCCGCCATGCACCTTAGGAACTTTTCTAGGTGCATCAACGCTTATGTCAGTGATCCGGTCAGTCAACATAATGATGTCTACATGAAGTTATTTTCTCTATCTTTGGATGGAAAAGCCGACGACTGGTATAACAATTTACAGGCACTGATGCCACTACCTCCGCCATGCACCTTAGGAACTTTTCTAGGTGCATCAACGCTTATGTCAGTGATCCGGTTAGTCAACATAATGATGTCTACATGAAGTTATTTGCTCTATCTTTGGATGGAAAAGCCGACGACTGGTATAACAATTTACCAGACAACTCCTTTGCTACACTTGAAGCTTTCAAGACTACCTTCACTAATAGGTTTGGTGAAAAGAAGGAACCAAGGCCTCAACTTGCTTCTTTAACAAACATAAAGAAGAAGGAGAATGAGACTATGGATGAGTTCAACCAAAGATTCACAGAACTATCCAATGACATTCCTGCCATTTACAAACCACCTGCACCATCTATCTTGCTTTATTACATTGAAGCACTTAGTGGGAAGATGCAATATTAGATCAGGGATAAAGAACCCACTCCTCTTCTAAACGCACAAGAAATGGCATTCAAAATAGACAGAAATATGTAGTCTTTAGGTGAATCTAACCTTCCTGGTTATTCAAAGTCTTCGACTCTGTTAAAGTCAAATGAGCATGAAGAAGAGGATTCCTACAGGAAACAAATGATGGAAATGAAGGAAAGACTTGGAAGAATGGAAGATAAACATCTAGCTCAAATGAAAGAGATGCATAACAAGGTCATTAGTATGGAAAGAGTACAATCACAACTTGTCCCAAGAACATTTCCTCCAAAAGTAAATTGGCAAAGAAAGGCACCTGACCATGAACAGAGGCCTCCTCATCAGCTAGAGTTTGCTAACATGGTTGAAACTTACATGCCATTTTGTAGGGCATGTGAAGACTTTCATGAAGAATCTTCTTGCTATTATGCATGCTATGTTCAGGAATATGGTTTTTCAGAGGGTTGTGGTCCTAAAGCATCATCAAGCGAGCCTGAGTACGTAAACTGTGTAGATGACATGCATGATATTTCCGGAGAAAGTTGGAGAGAGACAAAACAATATTTAAGAGAGCCTGAATACATTAACACAGTTGGACAGCTCTATTCTTTCACCACAGAAACTCAGGGTCAAGTCGAATATTATAGTCAACAATTGGATAACCTCACTAAAAACTTTGGTACTAATCCTACAAATGAGCATAATGATAATAGTTTGGAAGGTTTACTACCTTGTGACCTTTTTTCTGATGAAGATGGCTATGATCATGAGGAGGGATATAGCCAGGGATGTGATACAAGTGACGAAGAATCCTTTTCTTTTGAGATGGATGACAACTACGAGACTTTAATTGAAAATTCAATCTTAGAAGTTTCATATTATGAGAGTCCTCCATGCTCTTCACCGGATGACACATATTTGGAAAGTTGTGTCCCATGTGATCTCTTTGAAACCCAGCTTTTTGAAGAAGATTGTTTTGAGCAAAATGAGAAGTGTAGACAGGGACTTGATACCAGTGATGAGGCATCTCTCATATCCGACATAGATGGTGATGATGACTATTGGACTTTTATTGAAAATCCAACCTATGATACCTTTGAAAATATTTTTGAGAATCTCATCTATAATATGTCCAGCAAAGGGAGTTGTTATTTTGAGACTTATGAAAGTTATAAGGAAGAGCAGTCAGAGTTTTCATATGATCAGTCAAAATTGTATCCAAGTATCAGTAATAAGGATTTGAAAAGGCAGTGCAGTGATGAATCAGATGGGATTCAACTAGTTGAAGTTTTTTCTCAGCCATGGTCTTCACCTATAGATGTTCCTTATGTTTTGGAGCACCTTGGGGCTTATACAACGAGTTATTATTTGATAAGCCTTGATGATCAGCATGATGGAGTAGTGGACCTGCTGCATTATCCCGATTTATATATCAGCGCTATCCAGTCATGGATAGAAGCAGCCTACGCGAGCATCTGCCAGTTTGAGAAAAAGTTTGACGACATTATTTATGCCTATGATTCCCCATCCAGCCCGCCCATTCTGGATCACCACGCAGGTTTGCATTTTCCGGAAATTGTGTTCTTACTTTGGCTGGTAACCAAAGACAAGGCAAAACCTTTTTATATTAATAAAATGCTTAGGTGGCTCCATTGGATTTATGATTACACCTAACCTTTTTTGTATCATGCTTAGAGTAGGAAAATACGCTCCTTAAAGTGAGGATTTACTTTAGCATTTTCTTTTTGTTCTTAGAAATAAATAAAATTTTCAGTTAAGTTTTGTCATTTCTTTGAATAAAGTAACTTTTGAATCATTAGCTTGTTTTCATAAAACTTGTGCTACTAAGGTTTTCTTGTCAAGTTGAAATGTTTTACAGGATATGGAAACCGGAGATTCTGGGGTTCTCGTATGCTCTTCTTGCATAAGAGATTAGATCGAGCACACGTCCCACAGTTGGAGCCAGATGTTATACACTAATTTTGCACTTAGTTGGATTACCTGAGGAGCCACCAGTTGACAGACATGTTCAAAGTCTGATTCCAGTGTACCGGTTGATCCGTCTAACCAATATTGGCTAGTCACTTTTTTATTTGAATAATTTTGACCATGGCCTCGTGGGGTTTGTAATAAAATGTGCTAGTAGGATATTTTTGAGTGGTTTGGTCTCCTGAGACGTAGAATCTCAAATAGGGTATTCCAGGGAGTTTTTTGCCCCTGAAAATTATGCTTTGCCTTCAGCCGAGTATAATTGACGAGGTTTTCTCCCGCTTCCTCCAAACTTGGAATGCCCGATGTTGAATTCTAGGCCTTGGGGGGTTATTAGAGCCCAACTGAGTATTATAAACCTACTAGGCATTATTTAAGTAGAGCATGGTCTTGTCCTATGTCATCTGGACATATAAAAAAAAATTTGAAAAAATCTTTTTCGAACGGGGAAAAAATTATTTTTAAAATTTTTAAATTTTTAAATTACTTTTCCTAAGTTTTTTGGGTTAATTTTTCCATAAATTAAATGGAAAAAATCCGTTCGTAATAAGTCGGTCATCCAGACCCCGAATTCAGTGATTGAAGGCTCTAACCTTAAGCCAAAAATCATTCTTGATAAGTCAGCCAGTCAGAACCAACTTTCAGATCAACAATCGGACACATAATGCCTCATAATGCCTTTTTTCTCAAAAAAGTCAGTTTTGAGTTAAAAAATGAATTTTTATTAAAAAATGATTATTTTGGAGAAAATTAAAACTCTCCAAATTTATCCAAATTCAGTGAAAAAAAAGGCTAAATGACATCTCATGGAGCACTTATGATGATTGGAGTTATCATAACTCAGCTTCAGTCAGCATTAAGTGAGCAATTAATTTATTATCTGTGTTGCATGGGTACGCGTACCTAGCGGTCGGGTACACGTACCGGTACCGGGTACTTGGGTACGGCAATGGTACGTACCCAGACGTACCCTCATGTACCATGAATAGTGTTGCCGTACCGGGTACGCTGTAAAAAAAATTTGAGTATGTTTGCAGGAAATGGTACGACATACCCTGATTTTGGGTACGTCTGAGGTACGGCGGTTTACAAATTTGATGCTGTTTGATGCTGTTTGTTAAGTTTTAACCTTCGTGTTAAATAGTAATGGAGGTAGAGCATTTCCAGCGGTTTGTTAACCAATGGATTATAACTTTTCAAGTTTTTTGCAACAGCATTTCCAAAAAAATTTATAATGCCCAAACGCTTTGGCTATAGAGAGAACTGAGTGAATATGTTTGTTGTTTAGACATTACAAGTTATTTTTGCAATTGCATTTCCAAATAATTTATGTTGAATGTTTGGCATACTGTGTCAAAGAAGTATAATGAATCGATATATTTCAAAAGATATTTATTTTCCAAGCTGTAGTATGTTGTGCGTTTGGGCATTATAAGTTTTTTCAATGGCCTGTCTCCCACTTGGCCTGTCTCCTATAAGTTATAATCATTATATCATAGACTAATATCACAGACACTAAATTAGGCTTTAGCTGCTGATATTAATTTTACTGTTTTAAATTATAACATATAATTATTTATCCTATGTAGATTTCTGTCTACTGTCCAGTGTCCTCCTTATGTTGGATATTTGCTAGTAAATCAATATTTGTTCATTTCAATTATCAGAGTTTCAATGATGCAGTCTTCTCTCTCGTTTTCCCAGTCTCTGACTCTGTGTGTTCACTCAGTACTGTTGACATTTCATTGCTCTAGAGAGATACTCTTTATTCTTTTGTATATAAGATATGCCTATTGATCACTTCCAGTCAATAAAGCTCCCTGCCAAAGTATAATGTAATAAAGAATGAAACAATATTTTTTGTTTGTTTGCTTGGAATTCCTTAACTTTTAATTTTTAATTTTTGATTCTTGAATAATTGACAATTGTTTTGAATGTGAATTGTGAATTTTCATTGTTCAATGAATCAATGACGAAATCTGAAAGTGAATATGCAATGTGCATGTATGGATCATTGGATCATGATGTATCATGTGAGTCATGTGACTGTGACATGTTTCAGTGTTATTTTTAATATATATTATATATTATATATATATTATTAATAATTATATATATTATATATATATAGTACCTCCGACGTACCGAAGTACCCTGTTTCAAAAAGTGTCGTACCCGTACCCGTACCCACGTTTCCTGGCAGCATAGTTTATTATCAATTAGCAGACATGTCATCTCCAGCTAAAGAATGAGATGGAGAGCATTCATTGATCCGGTGATTTGATCGAGGTGAAGACTGAAGCTTACACCATCAGTAGGCTTCCCAAACCTAGCAGAGGCTGCTTCCAGACCTAAAAGGTGGGTTTACCAACATTACAGTGCCTCCTTCAAACAGCTCACGCCCATCTCTCTCCTGAGGGCGCCTTCCACACGTGTGGGCTCATTTGTGGATGGATTTCAGTGTTTAGGGTTGGAGTGGGGGCGCCTTGCTTGGGTGGAGGCCTCCCCTCACTCCTGGTTCTCCGATTTAGGTTTGGACCTCTATTTGGTGGCCAGGCTGGTTAGGGTATGAGGATTGGTTTTAGGGTTTTAGCACTTTCTCATTGTACAAATAGAGGCTCCTTTAGCTCTATTCGGATGGATTTTTGTGTAGAGAAACTCTGGTGAAACTTTTGTAATTGCTTGTTGCTTCTATGCAACCATTGGAATAAAAATTAAGGCTTTGGAGGCTCATGTGGTGTGATACTTTGGATGATTGCACTTGATGGATGAGGTGATGTTGTTTTAATGCTTTTCTTTCTTGTCTATTTGAGATTATGATGTTATGCTTTAGAAGGCTTCTGTAAGCACATAAGAACAGGTATTTGCGGTTTGCAAGTTAGTTTTTTATTGATTTACTTTTATAATTTAAAAAAAGAGCATTGTTTTATTCAGTTATAGTTCATGCTCTTCTTTATTTCAATTTGTGAACAATACATGATCTAATCCTTTGTTTGGCAAGTCTATGAGTGTTATTTTGCGAATTTTTCCATCCAACCAAGCAGAAGTTCGAGCTTAGCTGCATCTTCTTCTCTTGGAGTCAAGTACGTTTTTCTGGTAATTGCATGCTTCACGAGATCCAAGTGCTTTAAAAAGATCCACAGGTTTGACCATTCTCTTCTTGCTTTTATTCATCATTCAAATTAAAAAATCTTTATTTTCTTGGGATTAGGGCACGTTTGGGCTAAAGTGAACATTCATTCACTTAGCCTTTGCCTCGGTTGGCTGCCCTGTGTTTTATTTTTATCCTTTTAGGCCTTTTATTTGCAGTCTTTTCTTCCTTTTGTTCGCTGTCCACTTTTCCCCATTTTTACCCTTTTGGACAGCCCTCTTTTGCCTCTTTGTTTCCACTTTTTGCAGGCCCCTTCCATCCTTTTCTTCAACCATCTTTTGGGTTGTACTTTCAGCCTTTTTCACCCTCATTTGCAGCCCTCTTTCTCTGATTTGCAGCCCTCTTTCTCACTTAGTTTCCAGCCTTATTTGACTTGTCTTTTCCCCTCCTTTCACCCTTTTTTTCACCCCTCTTACCTTGCCTTTTTCCTGCCTCTTTTCTTCCTTCTTTTCGGTGAGTTTGGGTAAGTGTTTGTAGCAAGTTTGTTGATTACATTTCAAGTTATTTTTTATCAACTAATATCATAACAAGTGTGTGTCTAGAGCTCTTAGTTTCAGGCAGGTGAAGGAGAGCCCAAAGGCCACAAGCAAGCAAGGAGTGCAAAAGAACAAAAAGACTCTCCCTCTTCTCTCAATCCCCTTCTTTACCTGTTCTTCCAAGAAACAAAGAACATATCATCATTGTAAAAAACTAATAAAAAGGGCTACTGGGAGCAGGTCTCCTTTCTTTTATACTTCCCCTATTTGGGGGAAGGGTGTTGTGTCATTTTTCATGATTTTTTAGTGTAGTATCCTTTAAGCAATTAGTTTAGTTCTTTGCTTAGTCTTAGTTTCCATTTTTTGCTAATTGCTATTTGTTCCTTAGCATAAACACTAATTGCTAGATTTATTATTACATTTTTGGTATCTTGTTATATAATTGTCAAATCATAAAAAGAACCAAAATCTCTTGAATCTCACCGTAAGGTGGATCAAGAGTGCTCTCTGTCGAAGAGTTTAATCAACCACTTTCATCTTAATTGTTGTGCTTGTTTAATCAATTAATTATTTAAGACTCTTGAACTTGCAAAAACACAAATCAAAAGCACTCTCTATCGGAGAGCATTCTAGGTTTGCACAATTCCTGCATTAGCTGCATATAGATTAGCTAAGTCTCTTGAACCACTGTCATAAGACGGGGTGAAGAGCGCTCTCTGTCGGAGAGTCTAATTAATTGTTTTAATAAAATCTTCAACACACATACCCCTTTAATTAATTAACTCCCTTCCCTCCTTGCCGGAGTATGCTCTGACCGATCTTAGATCGGAATACCCAGAAACGGCATTGGATCTTTAAACCCTACAAGAGTAATTTAATAACCCTTAAACACCCTTAACCAACGCACCAGCGTTGTAGGGATCCTTCCAAAGTACTTCCTATTAGAGGCGCCAGAACCTCCCGCTGTCTTAGATTCTCGGCTAGCTGGTCACTTGACAATATCAGCCTGGATACTGGGCGGGCCCGACATGTCTTAAACGAAGGAAACTTAGAAGAGTCTCCCGGCTTTGACAAACCTTCGTTGACACCTTAATCAAGAGCATTTTTTAAAATTCTTAAAATCTACCAAGAGCACTTGCAAAACCTAATATTCACTAGCGTAATTCCTAGACGTTATTTCACGCATTTATTTGACTCCATAAGGCACTGGTCCTTAGTTATAATTGAGTAAGCTTCTATCCCGATCAACTGTCTATGGTCTATTTTTGCTGATTATATCTGAATGCATAAGTTACAAGTCTAGAATATTTGCTTATCTTTCAGTCTCTTGCTAGCAACGTGGATTGCTTTGATTTACATGTCACATTCATAAACTTAATCATTTCTAATCACAAGTAACTCCTAAACAACACCCATCCGCATCCAAAACATCTTAAAACTTAACTTAAACACTGAGCCATAGAAAACTCTTTGTTAGGGACTACCCCCCTTGGCGTCGTTAGGAGTTAGCCTAAACAGAGGAGCTAAGAGTAGGTGACAGTACCTAGCTCTGTGCTTGCCCCCAAGGTCACACCTCTCCCACTTTTTCAAGTGAGGAGATATCTTTCGGAATATTTCTGCTGCTGTTGTGCAATCGACGGACAACACAAGGAAATTAAAGATCTAGGCCATCCAAGGCCTCTCGGAGCAACTCCCTTCCATCTCTTCATTTTTCAAAACCTGTAAGCCTTTGGATCTAGATCTGTAAGGACCAAAGGAACCCACCTCTCATGAGCTTTGTAAATACCATAATAAAAGACTTTGAGTAGGCTCTTCAGACCCCACTCCCCATCCCCCTTAGGGGGATTTGTGTCGATGTCTTTTTTTATGATTTTCCAATTTTAGTTAGTTTTATCTTTATTTCCGATTTAGTTGTTTATTTGATCAAGGAACTAAAAGAAATACTTACCCCACGCTCTCTCGAGTACCCCGAAAGGGTGAAAGAGATTCGTGGTAGAATTAATTAGAAAATATTTCTTTTATCTATTTGTTCTTTACTTTTAAAATCAATCCGACCATTGCTTTCCCGAGTACCCGAAAGTGAAAGAGACTCTTCGGTCGTCATCTAAATAACTCATTGTTATGTCTCTAATAAAATAAACCAAGACTCCTTCCCCATATGCTCTACACCGCTACACCTTGTATGATCAACTGGCTGTATCAGAAAGGGATACGAGTTACTAGATTTAATAGGAAAATCCACACAAGTCATTTTCTCGAGAATTCGATAGGTTGCAAAGGGTAATTACTATAGAGTCAGGGGGCTACTCCAAGCAGGTTCATCCTTGCCTCGTTGGACACTTGGTATTACCGCTTTAGCACTCAGTTTGAAGGGACTTGACTTGTTGGGCCAAACCCACAATTAACCCACGCCCTTAATTACTCATTAATAATATTAAAATTGACCAACGAGACAACTGCAATACTTACACAACACAACAACACTCCACTTTTACAAGCACTCCATATTCATTGACATTGGTCTGTTTTACTTTCAATGCTTAAATCAATTATTGCAAAATGTCATGAATGGTGCTTACATTGTCATATGTTGTTGATGTGATCTCTTTTTTGCAATAGTTCGTTGTGTTATTTTATCCATTTCATATTAACTCCTAGATTTAGTCTTTTCTTTCGTAGACTAAAAACCATAGATTTTCTTCTAATAGGGACCACCCCCCTTGGCCTTCGTTAGGAGTTAGCCTAAACAAAGGAGCTGGGATCAAGTGACAACATCTGGCTCTTTGCTTGCCCCTAAGGCCACACCTTTCCCTCTTAGGGAAACAACAGTCCAAAAGATTTCTGCTGACGTTGTGCTTTCGGCGGACAACATTTTTGGCGCCGTTGCCAGAGACAAATATTTTTGTTCCTGGATGACTTTAACCTTAGTTTTTTACCTATCTTGATAGATTTTTAGTCAATTCAACTCTTTGAAATTAGATTTCAATCCATTTGGCGACTCCACTGTCAAATAACTTATCAAGGTATTCAACTAGAAGAAACTTTGAAGGCTTACTCAATTTCATCCCCGAGCCTGAACAGGTTTATAGGAGGAGATTGAATAAGTTAGTTTTTCATATGATCCTTGAGAATCTTGGATCTGAGTCTGTTTTAGACATCCGTAACTTGTTTGAAGAAATTAATAATCAAAATTGTTTTTCTGACATATGGATGAGTATTTTACTCAACTCGACTTCTCTTAGATAGTCGGTCAACCCCATTGTCTTCCAGACAAAGCTGTAGAGAATCTCACTATGTTCACTGACACTAATGCCATCACTTCAACCATGCATCTCAGAAGTTTCTCCAGATGTGTCAACGCTTTTATCACTGATCCTGCACATTAACATGATGATTTTTATATGAAACTCTTTGTTGTTTCCTTGGATGGAAGGGCTGGTGATTGGTACAACAATTTACTAGACAACTCTTTTGCTACACTCGTAGCTTTCAAGACTGCTTTCACTAACAAGTTTGGTGAAAATAAGAACCTAGGGATCAACTGGCTTCATTGAAAAACATAAAGAAGAAGGAAAGCGAGACTATGGATGAGTTTAACCAGAGATTCATAGAACTATCAAATGCCATTCCTGCCACTTACAAACCACCTGCACCATCTATCTTGCTTTATTACATTGAAGCACTTAGTGGGAAGATGCAATATCAGATCAGGGATAAAGAACCCACTACTCTTCTAAACGCACAAGAAATGGCAGTCAAAATAGACAGAAATATGCAGTCTTTAGGTGAATTTAACCTTCCTGGTTATTCAAGGTCCTTGACTCCTTTAAAGTCAAATGAGTGTAAAAAGGATTCCTATAAAAAGCAAATGATGGAAATTAAGGAAAAATTTGAAAGAATGGAAGACAACATCTAGCCCAAATGAAAGAAATGTAGGACAAGGTTATCAATATGGAAAGAGCGCAGTCACAGCCTACCCCATGAACATTCCTTCCAAAAACTAATTGGCAAAGAAAAGCACCTAACCATGAACAGAGGCCTCCTCATCAATTAGAGGCTGCTAACATGGTTGAACCTTACACGCCATTTTATAGGGCATGTAAAAACTTTCATGAGGAATCTTCTTGCCAATATGCATGCTATGTTCAGGAGCATGGTTTTCCAGAGGGTTGTGGTCCTAAAGCATCATCAAGCGAGCCTGAGTATATAAACCATGTAGGTGACATGCTTAATATTTTCAGAGAAAGTTGGAGGGAGGAAAAACAATATTCAAGAGCCTGATTACATTAACATAGTTGGGCAGCTCCATCCTATCACCACAGAAACCTGGAGCCAAGTGAGAGAGTACAGTCAAGAGCATGATACAAGTGATGAAGAGTCCCGTACACCTGACATGGCTGATGACTTACGATACTTTAATTGAAAATCCAATCTTAGAAGTTTTGTGTGATGAGAATCCTCCATGCTCTCCACTTGATGACAAATATTTGGAAAGTTGGGTCCCCTGTGATATCTTTGAAACCCATCTTTTTGAAGAAGATTGTTTTGAGCAGAATGAGGAGTGTAGCAAGGGACTTGATACCAACGATGAGGCATCTCTCATATCCGACATACATGGCGATGCTGACTATTGGACTTTTATTGAAAATCCAACCTATGATACTTTTGAAAATATTTTTGAGAATCCCATCTATGACGTGTCCAGCGAGGGGAGTTTTTATTTTGAAACTTATGAAAGATGTAAAGAAGAGCAGTCGGAGTTTTCCTATGATCAGTCAAAGTTGTATTTGAGTATCTATAATGAGGACTTGGAGAAGCAGTACAGTGAAGAGTCCGATATGATGCAACTAGCTGAAGTTTTTCCTCAGTCATCATCTTCACACATAGATGTTCCTTATGATTTGGAACAATTCGGGGCTTACAAACAGAGTTATCAGTGGATAAGCCCTTTTGAGGAGTATGATGATCTACCTCATCATACAGATTTGGACATCAATCCTATCCAATCTTGGATAGAGGCAGCTTGCGCGAGCACCTACTAGTTTGGGAATAAGTTTGACGACCTTATTCATGATTTCCCACCCAACCCTCCTTTTCTGGATCATCATGCAGGTTTGCATTTCATGAATAAAATATTCTTGCTTTGGCTGGTAACCAAAGACAAGGAAAAACCTTTTTATATTAATAAAACGCTGAGGTGGTTACATTGGATTTTTGATTTCACCTAACCAGAATCCTGACCTTTTTGAGAAGCCTTCCATAGATACTCTTTCCTTGTTATCCAGGTAAGATATTGTATCACAGTGAGGGAAATTCCAAGATGTTGATGTTTCTCCAGGTTGTAGCATTGGGTAGGCATTCACTTACAGGAAATGGTTGGTTAGTGGTGAACGAGACATTCTCTCACGAGAAATGACTGGCTAGTAGTGAATGATACATTCACTCATTGGAGATGGCCATGTAATTTGGATAGTGGTGAATGTTCCAGGAAGGGGTAGAGCTTCTCCTAGGTCATATGGTGTGGTGATGGGTCCCACGGTGCTCTCACATTGCCTGCTCCAAGATGGAGCGATTTATTCTATTAGAGAGTTTGACTTGTTTATTTGATAGGGGTTTTCATCCCCTTATGGAATATACAAGTCTAGCCTAATGTTGAATTGACATAGACTCTAAGAAGTGTCTGGGATTTCTTAGTGTGGGTCTATTCAGCATTAGGGCTCTATGCGTGAATAGTTGTGCATGTGTGGAGATGATCATCAATAAGGACAACTTTTTTGTAATATCCCAAATACTGATATTCTCTAATGTTCTATGATAGTGCTGACTCGCACACTCAATCTCATACAAATTTGCAAAATAACTGTGCATGCAAGTCGCCATGCAAAAATGCCCTAAAATATAGCTGAATTAGGGTTAGGGTTTTGCAGAGAGAAATTAACACTTACCACTAATATTCTGGCTGATAATGACTCTAGAGATAGCTGCATGCATAAGGATCTGGATGGGTGGTCTAATAATACTCTTTTCCTCCAGTGTTACCGCCCCGCAGTACCGTAAAAACCCTCCAGACTGAAAGTGACGTTTTTGTCGGAGGAGAGGTCTGTTTAGGCTGAAACTTTTTGTCTGGGACCGCAGATTCTCCATTAGATGCCATATTCCCTTTTTATAAAAAACGCAACATTACAGTCCTCCCTCGCCAAAGATTGCTTGTCCTCAAGCAATGCCAATGCAACTCCACAATCAATCAAACTGAACCAACTGAATCTGGGGATGATCCTAGGGTCCCAAATTATCCTAGGAGATTTGTAGCATCCTCTGCTCAAAGCACTGCACTGCACGGTACCATCACAAGATATCCCATGGAAGCCTCCTATGAGTAGAGTAACTAACCAGGTTGTAAATGAGGTACCATCATAATAGACCTCCTGAAAGCATCCTCTAGCAATCACTAAACTGTCAATCACTGTAATCCCAGGGTCCCAAATCAATCTGAGAATTGCAAAGGCCAATTTGTATCCACCACTATCCTGCATAGTATCGACACAAGGAGCATCATGTAGAGTCCCAAGTAACGCCATCAGTAAACACTGTATCCATCTCTCATAAGGTCTTCCACCTGGATCCCATTGCAAACTTGTGCATATTTCATTCCAAATATTTGAAGGCTCTTGTGGGACTATACCCTTGGCTAGGAATGTCTTCCCAAGAATCGCACTCAATAGGACACCAAATTTTAATCTCTCTCCAATCCAACCCCCAAAAAGTACCTTGTCCATAAGCACCATTACAAGAAATAATCCTACCATGCTGACATTCTGCCCTTCTGATCTCAACTGGAATGCTCATATACTGCTGGTCAATTTCTCGATCTTGGCCAACCTATAAAAACCATTTGCCATTATGCAAATGTGGACTCAAGCTACTGCAAGCCCTGTCTATGTACTCCTTAAGAGGTCTGCTTTGAAATGCAATAGTATGTTTCTCTTGTTGCCCCATCAAGGAATCTAATTGTTGTTCAATACTAGAAATCCTGACCGCTGACTCGGTAAATACAACTCGAAGAACTGTAAGCTCAACATCTCGTTGTACTATGGTGTCTTGGAGTATCTTGGTCCTCTCTTTCATCGCTAGAATACTTTCTTTAACACGTTCAATCTTCTTTCGGTGACTATCATCTGGAAGCTCTATCTCATGCATGTATAAACTCTCCCTCACCTCCATGTGTGATTGCTCACTGTCTCGACTGCTGTGCTCATTGCCTTGCACCTCATGTATTTCGCCTGCCATAACTATCTGGACTCCTGCTGTAAGTGATGAAGAGTGTACCAACTCCAACTCATCACACGACTTGTCCACAATCTGACTAGCGAATGTGCTTGCGTCGCTAGACTCACAGGATGGCTCTAATGTGATCTCCTCATGCACATCCTCATCGTGTACTGTTAACTCCAAATGAAGCTCACCAACAATCTGTACTTCATGCTCATCTTTCTTCCCACTCCCAACTATGCCTTTAAGGAGATCCTCATCCAAATCCTTGGTCTGGCTCCCGAACTTGATGGTTTAATAATCTTGAAAGGACAATGCTGCACATACCTCATCACCCAAGGCTAGATACTCCTGATATCGAGGCAAGTGTTGGAGTATTGCTAACCTCTGCCAATTTCCAGTCAAGATCCTTCTCATTGTCTTCATGTTCTCACAAGCTAGCAAAGAAAAACCTTTGTTCTGACATGCACTTCACCAACATCATTGACATGCATTTGCATGTACACGCATGCATCAACATGCACTTTTATTCAATTGCTATGTGCCCACAGCTGGCAAGGATCATGCTCTGATACCATTGTAATATCCCAAATACTGATATTCTTTAATGTTGTATGATAGTGCTGACTCGCACACTCAATCTCATACAAATTTGCAAAATAATTGTGCATGCAAGCTCGCCATGCAAAAATGCCTTAAAATATAGTTGAATTAGGGTTAGGGTTTTGTAGAGAGAAATTAACACCTGCCACTAATATTCTGGCTGATAATGACTCCAGAGATAGCTGCATGCATAAGGATCCAAATGGGTGGTCTAATAATGCTCTTTTCCTCCGGTGTTACAGCCTCGCAGTACCGTAAAAACCCTCTAGACTGAAGGTGACGTTTTTGTAGGAGGAGAGGTTTGTTCAGGCTGAAACTTTTTGAGCTTGTCCGTTTGTTGATGTCGGAGAGATAGACTGGCACATGCGGAGGTTTGGATGCCTCTAAGTGCCCTAGCAAATTGATTAACAGTTCTGCTGCTCACGCCCCCAACTGATCTGTTTGGTTGATAGCTGCTCTAGGTGAGCAAACTGATGGATGATAATCATTGCATACCATAGGATAGGCCTGCTGAGAAAGAGGAAGCTGACATGCAGAGGAAAGACTGGGTTTTGTGGTCCCAGTGAATCCTTCTGTGTTTTCCCTGCTACTTCCGGCTGCAAAACGTGGACCTGCTAATAACCCTTCGGAATGTGCTGGATCTCCGAAAACTGTAGTATATGATGGATGTAATGGATAAACCTGGATGATCTATCCCAATAAGAGACTAGGGTAGATATCTCACTATCGAACCCTTGCTAGCGAAAGAAACCGTCTCCAACCCCAACTGCCACGGCTGCACCCTGTGGTGCTGCTCAAAACTCCCAAAATCAATCAACAATAACAATAGATATCTCCTTTAGTCCCATAACCCTTCTTAAATAGATCCATATGCACTTTTAGGGTTTGCATGTCACTTTTAGGGTTTATGCTCACTTTTGCATGCATGCAATTCTAATTTCAAGTTGACTTTAATACTGAATAAATAAGGCCTGCATGCTCCGCATGCTTTAAGATATGAACTCTGATGGCCTTCTTTCTACACTGATGACTTAATAATACTGAAGTGATGTACCTTTCTGCTCCTAGTGCTATCAGTCCTCAGTTATTCCCTTTTTATCAAAAACAGAACATTACAATTTCTATGAAGAAAAAATAACGAAGAAGACGAGTCAACCATGATGTCCCAAACAACATTGAAGAAGTTCTTAAGAAGATTGAAGACAAAAAGTCAAGTTGTTCTAGAAGAAAGAACAAATCTACCCTAGCAAAAAGACAAGTCAGCTCGAACAAGTGAAAATCAAGTGAACTGAAGAATATAAATAAAGTGCTCCAACATTTCATTTTCACACTCAACATTCAACATCATCTTAGCTACATTGGTGCAACTTTCCAAGAAGGGCTAGTGAAGAACACAAGGAGTAATTTTGGGGTTTCTTATTGTCTCTAGAAGATTTGCTACCCTTGCTAGGGTATATTGTGAAGAAGGGAGAACCTCTTATCTTGCTAGGGTTTTTCTTCATGATTGGTACTGTACTTGATAATTAGATTGATTTCTTCTGAGAAAAGTTGTTGGGTTTTTTCCCTGTTGTCGCCTAATTCGCACCTCAGGTCACGTGGAAGAAATTTTCAAGCCACTAGGTGCGACCTTGGGGGCAAGCTCGAGCCAAGTGTTGTCACCTGATACTTGACTCCTTTGTCTAGGCCAACTCCTAGCGATGCCAAGGGGGGTGGTCCCTATGAAAACAATCTAAGGTTGTTTTAATCTATGAAAGTAAAAACAACTATTCGAGGAGTTAAGATTAAATGAATTAAAATATTGCCTACCAATCACTCCAAATAAATTACTTTAGCAACTTTAGAAAATATACAAACCATTCAAGACACTTTGCAAAATTGATTTATGCATAAAAATGAAGTAGACCAGTGCCAATAAAAAGAGTGCTTGTGTATGAGGGTTGCTAGTGTATTCTCGGTGAAAGTCTTGCAGTGTCTCAGTTTAGATGATTAAATGAGTGATCAAGGGAGTGGGTTAATTAAGGGTTTTCCCCAAGGCAAACTCTCTTGAAATGAGAGCTAAAGCAACTTTACCAAGTGTCCAACGGGGCGAGGCATAACCTACTTGGAGTAGCCCCCTCTGTGGTATTCACCCTTTGCGACCTCCCGATTTCTCAAGTACATGCTTATGTGGATTTTCCTATTACCCTAGTCATTCATATCCCTTTCTAGTACAACCAACTGATCAGACAAGCTGCAGTAGTGCAGAACATACGGGGAAGGAGCCTTTATCAATTTTTTTTAAAATTTAATGTGATGTTTATTAACTGACTACTCATGGCTGAGAGCCTCTTTCCCCCTTTTGGGATACTCGGGAGAGCACAACCAGGTTAATTTTAAAAGCCTAAAGAAATGACAAAAGGAAATTTTGTTTTCTAATTAGTGCTACCATGAATCTCTTTTCCCCTTGCAGGATACTTGGGAAAGCATGGGGTAAGTATTTCTTTGAATAAGTATAGTGAAATAAACAACTAAACAAGAAATGAAAAAACCAAACTAACTAAAAAATCAAAATCATGAAAAAGACACCGACACAGATCAACCCAGGGGGAATGAGGAGTGGGATCTTAGGAGCCTACTCAAATGTTGATTAAACCCTTTACAACTTTTTGAGAAGTGTGCTTTGGTCCTTATAAATTGGATCCAAAGGCTTAGAAAATACTAAAAATTTTGATTTTCGTGAAGAAGGGATCTCCGTTAGGCTTCTAATGGCTTGATTTCTTGAAATTTTGCCAGAGTTTCCTTCTCTTTTTTGTTAAACCTGCAAAAATCAGTAAGACATCAAATGCAAAAGATGCTCAATGACACTTTAAGAGTGTCTTTGAACAACCTCCAATAAATCCTAAAAATTTCTAAGTTAAACTATGAATACAAAAAGTAAAATTTAACGAAGTGAGACAAGCTAGAGAGCTTGTCTTCTTAGGATCTTTGCTTGCCTCTTTAAGAGAATGGAAAGCAAACAAGAAAGCACTAAATGCTAGATAAATGATTTAAAGCTCAAAACATTCTCTTGATCAAGTACTTTTAATTTAAACTTTAAACTTGCAAGAAGAGTGCTAGATCTAGATCTTAGATTTGAATTTTAAAGAACACTAGAAATCTAGACTTTAGGAACTTAGATCTTCTCTTTATATGGTTTTAAAATATAGATCTAAGAACAAAAAGAAACTTAGAACCGAAATAAAATTTTAAAAGACTTATGGATTAAAAGTTGAGGAACCAAGGTTGAGCAAGAGAGTAAAAGGAGAGAAAATGCCTTCTCAGTGAGATCAGAGGGATAATGCTTTTCTTATTTTGAAAGTCACTGAAGAAAAGGTAGATCCCATTCGCTCATCAATACTCCAGCTTAGATTTCCTGCAAAGAACTTTCAACACAACCTATTATATATTATCAAGTAGTCTCTTACAACCTACAATAAGAAAGAAACCTATCAAGAATTACTTCTTCTTCTTACCGAAATATAATTTCCCTATAGAGACACGATGATCCCAAACATGTGCAAGTATGAAAGAAAAACAATGCAAATTATCTCAATATTTAAGAGCAAAATCCACCCAAACATCTATAGACCCGAAATTGTTTCCAAAGTTTCTTATTAACAATACTTGGAAAAGTATTACAATGAGTGCAAGCAGAGATTCCACCTTCTGATATCGAACAATGGAGAAGTGACTTGCTTAAATAAAAACCCAGGAAGGGCGGGGGTGCACCAAAAAACTGAAGAGAGAAGTCGAGTTGCATAAGTTGATTAAGGGATGCAGTGGAGTTAAACTTTAGTTGAGGTGGAGAGGAACAAAGAGTGGTAAGCGCCACCTCTTGAGAGATGTGCCTACCTCACCCAACTTCAAATCATATCCAATACCTCAATGCCACATTGCCAAAGCGCAAGCATGAAGAAAGGGGGCGCATCATTGGAGCATAGGAAGTCGCCACCACTCCCAAAGCATTAATTAAGATGCTACATTAAATGAACAACTCGCCTTAACTTTAATTACCCTTCCAACGTGTCCCTCCACCCAACCATTGTTTAAGTGCCACTTCAACCAAGTCGTACACCATATGTAAAGGACACATTTTTTGTTTGAGATGTACTCGCTACCGTCCAAATACATATCTAAAGTGACGTTTTTTATTTTGGATGAAGTTGCCCATCATGGGGGACAAAATTGCCACCTTTTCCCCATATGTTTAAACTTGTCCCCTTGACTTTTTCAACTTTGTTCCCTTGCCAATTTGTCGCATCATTAGCATTAAATTGACATTCTGATGCCCCTTTAGCAAAATCATGCTCTAAGTGACAATTTAATCACCCAAAGCATATGAAAAGTGGGTCCTGAGGTAAAGAGGACGCTTTGAGTGTGAAAACGAGCATCCCCATGCCAAACTCTACCTCCAGATCATTCTTTTATTCCCTTTACAAATTTTTTAATTAAACCATTAAAAAATGGCCCAATTTTGTAGGAATTTTTTCTTCTTTTGGGAAATTAGAAAAAAACTAGGGGGACCTAGCACATGTCCATATGACTTAATAACAATGTCTAGCATGTTCATATACATTGACACATGAACTTTAATAACCTCCCAAGGTTTAACCAGCAAGACGACCATTCCAGCTTTGGAGGAGTAGGTGAAAAAATCGAAAATTATACATTGCTTGTTCAACATTGCATATATAAATTTTCCTTCAAAGCTCAAACTAGGGCTAAAACAATATATTTAAATTGTTTACTGAAATAGCCACACATTAACTTCTTTACTAGTATGCGGCAGAATATAAACAACTGAGAAACATTCACAACATCAATCACATAAATAGAAGCAACACAGTCTTTTTGGGTATAAATCCTCAGACAAACCCAAGATGGGAAAACTAGTACAACAATATGAGAGGATATTTTATTAAAAAAATATGAAGCTTTAACAATATCAAAAAATTGATTTATGCCCAAGATGGAAAAATCGAATCACACAAATCTACTGAGAAAAACCTGTAAGGTGGCACGGTTCCCAAAGCAGCTGTACGACCTGCACGACCTGCTATACGGATTTGTACGGTCTGTATGGACTATCTGTTGTACGACTGTACGACCTGTAGCTGTATGGTTTACCTTTGCCGAATCCTCCCTGTCACTCTCCTCTGCAAAATCGAGCTGCCTTCTTTGGATTGCTCCTCTTTCGTCTTCTTCGCAAAAACTCTCTCTCTCACACTTCTTTTCCTCCGTTTCTGTCAGAATGCAATTGTCCTCTCCACCAATTGATCTTTCTTTTATAATCTCACTATAGATCTATGGATGAGATCCTCCAATGAGATTGGATGGCCAAGATTAGATCTGGCTATCACTTAAATATTTTCACTTACACTTTATAAAAAAATGTGTCATAAAGTCAATCAATAATTAGATCACTTTAATTTATTTTCCAAAGTAAACTTAGGAAAAGTAAATTAAATACAATTGGCTTCTTGTTTTGAGTCTTTTGCATGCAAGGACACATGGGATAATCGGCTTGATAACCAAGTCCTAGGAAGCTAAGTTCTTTACAAAAAACCCGTGCTAGTACATTTTTTATAATCTCCCCGCAGGGTATGAACATGCGGTAAAAAAAGTGAAAAAAGGGCCTTGGAAGGCCTGAATGGACTTCTGAACTCTAAATTTGAACACGTGTTTGTTCATATTTGGTGGTTCACTGGAAAGTCCAACTGAGTGCAACTCGGGTGGTAACACTTGTTACCACCTAAGTTGTACTTAGTGGTTTTTTATCAAGTGAGCCTGGTGAACCGGACAAAGAGGATTTGTTCGGACTTCAGAAGACCTTCATAATTGCTTCTGGGAAGTGCTTGTTGTACTATAAGTCTATATCACATGTTCATACCTCGTAGAGGAGTTGTAATAAAATGTTCTAGCATGATAGTGTTTGTAAAAGACTCGGTCTCTTGGACTTTATTTGTCAACCCGATCGGCCCAAAGTGTTTTTTTCCTTGGTTATTATTGGTTGTTGAATAAACGATTGATAATTTTTGAGTTTTTCACTCAATACCTCCAAAGTTGGGGTGACCGGCTTGGCATTTAGGCCTATTGAGGTTATTAGAGTTTATGTGTCAATGTATAAACATACTAGGCATTATGGTCGAGTCATATGAACATGTCTAAGTCCCCCTAGGTTTTAATTTTTTTTAATTTTTTAAGTTATTTTAAAGTTTTAATTTTTCCAAAACTTAGGCTATTTTTTAATAGTTTAAATGGAAAAATTGTTTTTGTAATAAAAGTGGGCTCAAAAATCAGCTTCAGTCATGGGGGTCCTCATTTTCTAACTTAGAGCACCCAGTAAACCCATGAACCCACTTTTCCTATGTTTTGATTGATTTCCCCATCACTCAGGTAAGAAAACCCTAAAAATCAAATATTGATTATTTTAATTGATAAATTAATTAAATAATGGAGAAAACCCAAATTCTTAAATCAGTGGATTTTGCTCCGATTTGACTGAAATCAATCTCATCGGTTTTGGATTGACTAGAGCTGACCATTCCTTGACAGGAGTTGATCTGGGCTAAAGAGGGAGCGCACCACAGCATGCATTCTTGGGATTTGCGCCCTCTCTCTCTCCTCCACACGTGTGGGCTCATCTGGATGTGATTTGGTTGATGTTTCAGTTAACCGGTTGAGGTGTCAGTCCGATCAGCACTCTGGTTTCCAGTTACACTCAGTTAGACTCAGATCAAGCTCAACTTGACTCCTCATGCATCTGCAGTCTCTCTCTCCTTGGGAATTGTGCCCCCTTTGGGCTGGGGTTCCAGTTTTTGTTATAAATAAAGCACAGTCTCCTCCTTTCCAAGCTAGTTCGAGTTGGAGAGAATAGGCTTGCTATTGTAATACTGTTCTAATCTTTTTATTGTTGGAATAAAGAAGCTTTGGAGGCTAAATGGTGTAATGCTCTCATGTGTGTGGAATAAGCATTGTCTTGCAGCTATTGATGTTGCCGTTTTTTCTCTCAATTTCTGCATCTGAACCTTGTCTGGCTTGAATGATTCAGCTGAATCAATAGGAGTGTATTTGGGCAAGTAAGATTACTTGTTTTTCTGTATCTCATAGCATATGTGTTTGAAGATTTAGATTATACATGTTTAATAAGCTTATTTGCATGTAATTCTAGTCTCTTTTTTCTTATATATATCCATATCTCATAAGGTTTTGTGCAAGGTTGTGTGTTTAGCTTTCAAGTGGCAAGGATTGGACGAGCTGTGGATCTAGTTTGACATCACTGTATATCCGACATTTTTGTGAAGGCATTGCCCCTCTGCATTCCACTAACAAGTTTCCATTGCAGATCTATCCAGCAACAGGCCTTTTCCCCTTCTCTTCCTCCATTTTTTAAAATCAATCTTTCCGGTTACTTGTTCATCCTCTTATGATCAGATCTACTTCTAAAAATTGCTTATACATTGTTAGATCTAGTTCCTAAGAGTCTTGTTGCTTAGATCTGAAATTTCATAAACAATATCACATTCTAAAGATAGATCTAGGTGAAGAAATTTCCCTTTTTGCAAGTAGCTAAATCGTAGATCTAAAGCTTGCTCATAAGGTAGTTTCTTTTTTCGTTCTTTAAAGTTTAAATTCTGCAAGATCAGTGCACATCATATTGGCTGCCCAAAAGGCAGGCCAATATCCTAAGGAAAGCTTGCTTTCCTTGGTTCCTTTTTCACCCTTTTTTTAACTAGTTTTAACTTAGCTGCTTTCGGTTAAAAGTGTGTTGACCCAAAGGTACTTTCAAAGTGATTTTGGGCATATTTAAGTTTAATAAGCTTGCTGGTTTTTAGTAGGTATAACAGAAAAGAGGAGGAGGTGCTGTCCGAAAAGCGACTTTTGAGCCATCTGGAAGCCCCCAGGGGTCTCCCCTTTTCCCGAAATCTTTAATTTTTGCACTTTGTAAGCTCTTGGGTTTGTTCTGTATAAGAACCAAGAGGCATTATATCAGTTTGTTGATATTGTAACCACTGGTAATAAAAACCATTTTCGAATAGGCTCTTTCGAGCCCATTCCCCATCCCCCTGAGGGGATTCGCGTCCTTTTTTCTTTTTTTGCATTTTTCCTATTTTTTGCTCTAGATTAGTTTTATTTATGCAAAATAGTGTACTTTGATTACTTTCATCATATCTTCCATATTATAAAGTCAAAGTAACTTTAATACTTACCCCACAAATTTCGATTGAACTGAAAGGTGAAAAAGGACCGTGGTAGATTTAATTAGAGAACTTGTGGTTTGTTTTATTTTTGCTATTCACTATTAATTTTTGCAAGCAATCAATTAAAATCAACCCCCTCCTTGATTCGCGATTGAGGTCCACTTGGACCGAAATAGGTTCCTGGAGGGTTTTCTTTCTAATAAAGACACATCCATTAAAATTTACTAAAAATTACAAAGACTCCGGTGTGTATGCTCTGCGTTTTGGCTGCAGTTCGTCCGATCAATCAAGCTGCATCAAAAGCGACGTGCGTGACTAGATTAATTAGGTTTCACTTTCCCCAATTAACCACCGTCAGACGAAAATCCAATGCCTCGAACAAACCATAAGCGGTGGCAAAATACCAAAAGGTGTGGGAACAACTGGAAAATGACCTTGAGGGTCCGATCTCTGTTACACCCTAACGGGTGTATTATGAACACAGTCTCTGAGACTTCATCCAACCACAAACACCTTGCGGGTAGCTGTGAAGGTTTTATTTTTGGACATACTCCAAGTACCCCTCGCCTAATTTAATCCACTCATTTTTCATATTAACTTAAAACGTACCAAGAGACAATTGCAAAACATTCACTCCAAGCACATGCAAGCACATTTAATCATTTTGCGACTCCATTTTAAGGCACTGGTTATTTGTTTGCTTCTTTCGATATATATATTGTGTGTCAGCATTGTGCTTACTTGTGTTCATCTTTCATCTTGTTATCTGTGGTTATCAATTGTTATTTTAAAACTCCTAAGCAACTTATTCAATTTAATACCATCATACTAAAGTAATTAGCCTTAGTAACTTAATAGGGTCTACCCCCCTTGGCTTCGTTAGGAGATGAGCCTAAATGGAGGAGTCAAGAACAAGGTGACAGCCTTGACTCGAGACTTGCCCCTAAGGACACACCAAGTGGCTTGAAGATTTTAGCCACGTCTCCCCCCGGTGTGTGAAAGGCGACAACAACACTCCCAAGTTTGGGTTTCCCAAGGTAAAATTCTTGTGTCTATTGTGCATGGCTATGTTTCTATGATCTTTTGTTTCTATTGCAATTTAAGTTGAAATTTTCAGTGTGGAATTATTCAATGAAAACTGTGGGATGAAATGAATGCTTGAAATCATTGTGAAATAATTGTCAAGATCTGGAAATAGATAAAAATTCAACACAAGATCCTTACAATTGCTAGGATCTAATATCAGTTTAGCCTTCCCATCACCACACTCCAACTCTTCATCATAAGTTTCATGCATAGCTCTCAACTATTCTTGGTACACCAAGTTGAACTGGTGTTGTCTGTTTGACTTCTATTTCAGTCCATATTGCAGGGTCACTTATGTTTGCATCCTAGGTTCAAACCCTGAGCTGCAGATTATAAATTGACCAAGTTTTACGGGTCTCATATGCAGCATTAATTAGGAAAAATGAAACTATAGAAAATTGATATATCATACCCACACTTTGTTCTAGATAGTGAAACAAAGTGCAACTGGGAAATCCGAGGAAACACAAAAGAACATAAATTAACATGTTCAGATATTAAAAAATAACAACTTTTTTGCATATGTAGTTTTGCAGTGTAAAAAAATCAACTGAAATATTCTTTCGTCTAACTCCACAAGATATGGGAAACTTTGAAATGTTGGGAAGAAAATGTATATGATAAATCTCTATGAATTCGGTTGTGCACCTTTGATTATGCCCCATGTATCAGTTAACTCTTCATATTCCTTAGTTCAATAAGGGCTAACCTCTGAAGGAGCTCTCTTAGTCACGCAGTATTTCATTCTTTCCACTATTCTGTCATGAAACTAAGGTCTGAAGGCATATAATGGGAAAAATGCACTCACTTGAGCTACTAGCTCTATTAGCCCTTGGGGGTATGTACAGATGCTAGTTTTCTGACTGATAAGGTTGTCTGTCACTGTCGGTATTTCTAGGAATTCCCCTCTCCTTGCTTGCAGTTAAGAGCTGATTCCCTAGAATTATTTTACTTGGATTTATAGAACCACCCAGCTCATGATATACATATATACATATTCCAAGATATCGTCACTGGCCTAAACACAAATGTTTATACAACTAATTCCGTTTGGTCAAGCAATTCTTTGAATCTCTACTGCTTACTATGACTTGTCTACTTGAAGTTTCACAGCGACCAAATAATGTTAGCATGCAAAGATAACGCACTATCCCAACCCTTAAGATATGCTAGGAAATTGAATACATGTGATAATTAAGATAAACAGAAGATTTGGGTATTGTGTGCAATTTCAAATGGTTTTTATCAACATGAGAAAAGTAGCAAGTATAATGGAAAGATGGATCAAATAGAAACGGGAATCCTCATTATCCTGTACCAATTTGTGACTTAATATGGAAGCTACTTTGACAAGCAATGTAAAGAATGGAACAGTCTTCAGATAACTTTTTGACAAAAGTAAGCATCATGGTTTTATCCCATCATTTGGTCTCAATTTATGAAACATGTGATTCTTTTGAAATTCAGCCATGGGCTAGAGATGGAAGCTTGTGTCTATTTATCTTTGATTGTGAAAGGCATTCTCTTTTGGTATATGGCTGTGCTTCCAATTACATTGACCACACCCTGATTACTGAATGACCATAAAGTCAAGAATTTTTTTGGAGTATAGCACAATTTTATTTAAAAGATGACTAATCCATCTTGAAATTGATTTGCTGTCTGTTAAATCTTGCGTCTGCCAACAAATATGAAACGATTATTTTGTCAGGAAATACATGCATATTTTACTACCTAGTTATATGTTATTGAACATGTTAATTTTTTTTCATGTATAGGAACTTAAAGGTAACATTAGAGTATTCTGTAGAGTGCGGCCTCTGCTTCCCGATGATGACTGTTCTTTTTCAGAATTTCCTGTGGTTCAATATCCTACTTCAGCAGATTCAGAGGCAAGCAATATTGAGCTTATTCAGTCTCAGCATGGTGCGTGTGAGCCCATTCTTTCTTTATGTGATTATTCAAACTTACTGAATAAACATTAATTTGTTCATTGCCATTGTTTTCTTTCAGGACAAAAGTATTCTTTTTCATTTGATAAAGTGTTTGGTCCTGAGATCACCCAGGAAGATGTATTTGTTGACATTTCTCAGCTTGTTCAGAGTGCATTGGATGGGTATAAGGTCATACTTTGTTTCAAACTTCTACCCCAAATAGTTTCATTAAATTGTTAATTTTTCTTTAGCAAGTTTACATAGTCATACTTTACATGCTGCATGAAATTTCTAATCTCCTAATGTTTTTAGTGTTTTGCCTGAAATCTTCTGTGTATTTGTTACTTCTTCATCTTACAGGTATATTTGTGATAATATGAATATTTGTGTTGTATTTTGTTGAGCCTGTTTTGTGTTTTGGAAAATTTGGAAATATAATACCATGGTTTTACTGTTTACAGTAGTTGCACTAAATGCCATGTTCTGTTAATTTACAATCTATTCCACTCGAAGCATTTCAGACAGCAGTGATTAATAAGATCTAAGGCTACAATCTGTTCCATGTGATGGGATGACTATGTTTTTTTTAACAGAAACCTGGAAGATATTGTATTTATATAAAAAAGCTGTAACCAGCCAAGCATACAAAAAAGGAGGTCAGAGACCCGCAAAATTTACTGTTTATACCCAAAATTTCAGAATTGTTTGTGCTGGAAACTAAAGACTTAAACCTGCAACTATGCCAAAATAAACTTCTATCACCCTTCGAAGGGTATATGCGAACATAGACACCTAAAACCAAAATGCAGAAAAACATAGAAAACCATTTGAGTTTGGATTACTCCCGCTGCTTTCCTTTTGGGTCCTTTACTGACTGGACTATTGAAGCTTCCTCCATTGCCTGATCTCTGATAGGAGAGTCATGAATATGGCTGCTTTTTTTCATGTTGACCAACTTCTGTAAATCCTCCTTCATGTAGCCAATTGTGCCCATTAGCTCATGCAAATCTCTGTGGTTGTCCTCTATTTGAGCGTCGTGGTTCTCCATCTGCCGGGCCATCCATTTGACTTCTTCCGCTGTTGAGCTATCTTCTGTTACACCTCTATTCAAAATGTCATAGATCCATCTAATGTGCTGCTTGATATCCTTGAGAGATGCTTGGAGGTCGTCCAAAGTAACGTCCCTATCTGCCATAACTTCCTGAGATAATGTCGATTCAGAGTGCGCAGCGAGAACTACCACTTGAGAACTGGGAAACCAGTCCTTTTCTACAATGCTTAGGGAGCCCAATGGAAAGGAGAACAAAGGCCTTGCAGGGGACGTGTTCATCGGGCAATCCTTTGCTGCACCAGGAGACTAACCATTCACTGCACCACGATATTCATTCGCCGCTCCAGGTAGACCATTCGCTGCACAATAGCTTATCGCAGCGCAAGCAACCTCAGTACCAGGAAAGATGTCCACTGCACCATGAAATTCATTCTCTACACCATCGAAAACACTCTCTGCACCAGATGAAACATGAACATAATGACCATATGGAGCTCGAGGAAACTTCATTAGAAAGTTTGCCATGGCTCGTGCGGGAGATCTAATCCCATTGAGCGGGCCTGGGGCTGCATTAAGCCTGTCACATGGGCTGTGACAAGATCACTGGGCGCCGGAGACCATGCAACTTGCCGGATGGAGAAGCGACGGTGAGTGGGGACTTCCCCCCATTCAAAAAAATATCTTTTTTTTAATTAACCAAGAAAAATAGAGGGGAGGCCAAACACCACCCTTAGACCACCCTTGGTCCCCTTCATCCTTGCAAATGTTCTTAAGGGACATAATTTATGTTTTCCAAGTTGCCCTTAACCTTGGAAAATCCCATTTTTAACTTGGCTCCTTGGTTTGCTAGCTTATCTGCATCGGAATTGTTACCTCTGAGAATGCGGTAATACGAAACGTGAGCATTTACAGAGATTTGTCGAATTCGCTCATAGATTCTTCGAATTTTTATTGCTCCTTTGTTGTAGCCATTGATCATTTTGTGTATTACTTGTTTGGAATCTCCCAAGACAATGATTTTGGTGATCTTTAGTTGCTTAGCCAACTCTAATCCAAAGAAGAGCGCAAGCCATTCAACTTCATTATTTGTTTTTCGACCAAGTCCCCAGGCATAAGACGACACTATATTTCCTCCAGGATCAAAGATGATTCCACCTGCGCCTACCTCCCGGGGGATGACTATGTTACCACCTGAGTTGCACTCATTTGGACTTTCAAGTGAGCCACCAAAGATGAACATTTACTTGTTCAAATTTTCAAGTTCAGAAGTCCATGCAGGCCTTTTTTAGGCCCTTTTTTATTTTTTTAACATGTTCATACCCCATGGGGAATTGTAATAAAATGAGTTAGCATTATGACTTTATGTAAAAGGTTTGGTTTCCTAGGACTTAGTCATCAATGCATTATTTTGGGGTGTTTTTTCTTTGTTAATTATCTATTGTTTTTTGTAAGGTTTGTTGTTACACCAAAACCTGCAGATGTTGATGAACATTTGAAACCCAACACAAGGCCCTATCATCAGGCGTGGTGATTAGTCCACATCACCCCCCCTCCGACATAGCTTGGGGGAATCGAACCTGAGACCTGTGCTCTGATACCATGTAAGGTTTGTCGTTACACCAAAAACTGCAGATGATGATGAACATTTGAACCCAACACAAGGCCCTATCACCAGGAGTGGCGGTTAGTCCACTTGTTTTTATATTCCCAGAGGTGCAGCGGTTATACCATGTGGAGGTACCCGATACTCCAACACCCCGCCACCGGTGTAGTTCGGGGGAATTGAACTTGAGACCTCTGCTCTGATACCATGTAAGGTTTTCCATTACACCAAAACCTGCAGATGTTGATGAACATTTGAAACCCAGCACAAGGCCCTATCACCAGGAGTGGCGGTTAGTCCACTTGTTTTTATATTCCCAGAGGTGCGGCGGTTATACCATGTGGAGGTACCCGATACTCCAACATTTTTAAGCAATAAATAATTTCCCAGGATTCAAGAAGATTGACATCAGCAGGGATGTAACATTCGACGAAGATTCAGCATATCACAAATCCAGAAAACTACCTATTGAAGACATTGAAGAACCAGAAGTACCCAGGATCCGAGATACAGCAATGAATGAAGCAACTCCAGAAGAAGATCGAGAAATAGAAGAACCTTAGGAACCTGTAGATCCACCCTGTGAGAAGAATTCTTACGAGAGGAAACTAGCATGGGTACCAGAGGATATCCTAGGTGCAGAGAGATATGGCGCTCCAGATGGAATACACAGAGAAAGGAAGAGACCTAGGCCATACTCTAGTTATGTAGCCCTGCTGTGTGACATCATTAACAAAGAACCTTCCAACTATGAGGAAGAAGCTAAGAGGAAAGAATGGAAAGATGCCATGATCGAGGAATACCAGTCGATCATGAAGAATGATGTCTAGGATGTGGTCTCGAGACTAGAAGGGAAGTCTGTTGTGGCTTCCAAGTGGATCTACAAGATCAAGCATGCTGCAGATGGAAGCATAGAGAAATAAAAAGAGAGATTTGTGGCACGTGGTTTCTCCCAGAAGGGAGGGATAGATTATGAAGAAACATTTGCACCTGTAGCCAGATACACTTCCATCAGACCAGTACTTGCTCTGGCTACAATGATGAAATGGAAGATACACCAAGTGGATGTCAAGACAGCGTTCTTGAATGGTGTAGTAGAAGAGGAAGTGTATGTGGAGCAGCCACTCGGATTTGAGACATATGAAAGGGAGACTCATGTGGGCAAATTAAAGAAGGCCTTGTACGGGTTGAAACAGGCACCCAAGACGTGGTACGATAGGATTGACCATTTCCTGACTAGTTTGGGCTTTACCAAGAGTAAAGAAGATTCCAACCTTTACTACGAGGTTGAGGAAGGGAACCGAGTGATACTTCTACTATATGTAGATGACTTGTTTGTGACAGGTGAGGATGGGTTGATTACAGATACAAAGAGGAAGCTTGTTGCTGAGTTCGAGATGAAGGACTTGGGTATGATGCACTACTTTCTAGGCATGGAGGTGTGGCAGAGTGCTAATGGAATCTTCCTTGGACAAGGGAAGTATGCAGTGGAGATCTTGAAGAGGTTCGAGATGATGGATTGCAAGGCCATGGCCACACCTATTGCATCGAACTTGAAGTTATTGAGTGATGCTTCATCAGAGTCGGTTGATGCCACGATGTATCGTCAAATGATTGGATCCTTGATGTACCTGACAAATATGAGACCAAATATTTGCTTTGCTGTGAACACATTGAGCCAGTTCCTGACGGATCCGAGACATGTTCACCTGATTGCCGCGAGGCATATTCTAAGGTACCTGAAGGGTACAGTTGATTATGGGCTCAAGTATGATGCGAATCAAAAGATTAACCTAGAGGGTTATGTGGGTTCGGATTGGGCAGGCAGTGCCATTGATAGGAAGAGCACTTCAGGGTGCTGCTTCACTGTGGGATCAAGTGTGATCTCTTGGTTTAGCAGGAAGCAGTCTTGCGTGGCACTAAGTACAACCAAAGCAGAGTATGTCGCAGCTTGTTTGGCTAGTTGTGAGGCAGTATGGCTGAGGAAGCTACTGTCTGATTTGTTTGATCTTAAGTTGGATGCTACTTGTATATATTGTGACAACCAGAGTTGCGTGAAGTTGTCTGAGAACCCGGTGTTCCATGATAAGTCGAAGCACATCGAGATCAAGTATCACTATATCAAGGATATGGTGTAGAGAGGAGCAGTGAAGCTCCGGTATGTTGCGATGTACGAGCAGATAGTCGATGTATTGACCAAGCCACTAGCCAAAGTGAAGTTTGAATACTTCAGAGAGAAGCTTGGTGTACTTCAGATCGAGGTTCCTCCCAAGGGGAAGTGATGGGTCCGGAAGACGCATATACAGATGGGCTTTTCTGACATGGTGGTAGGTTGGTCCTCCTATGGTCGTTGATGTAATTGTCGGGATTTTCCGACATGGTGGTAGGTTGGTCCTCCCATGGTCGTTGATGTAATTGATTGAAGCTTTTTCGACATGGTGATAGGTTAGTCCTCCCATGGTTGTTGATGTAATTGCTGAGCCTTTCCCGGATGGTGGTAGGTTTGTCCTCCCATGCCGGTGGATGTAAGTGTTGTGTTATGTGTATCTGGGTTGTGCTCCTTGTGACGATGAGATGATCTGAAGATGACGAGGTAACAGTAGGATCCTGTAGGTTTTTCAAGAGGCATATAATAAGTCCTGAGATGTACCTACTTGATGGCTTGCTTGTAGAGATGATGAAGACCTACATGAAGGCTAGGCCTACATCCAACATGAAAAAGGGCTGGCTCTGTAGAACTTCCTATGACGAGTAGATTTGAGAGAGAGCACCATTTGCTCGAGATGGCAGCAACAGTGACGAAGATGATCCAACTTTGATGATGATCCAGTGACGAAGACTTGTGCTGATGAACTGTGTCAAGAGAATACCTTCCTAGTTAAGAGGGAGTGTTAATGTAATTGTAACTTCGGAAGATATTCGCTTGTATTATTCATATTGTATTTCATTGTACCCCGACGGAGATGTTTGTTCCTCCGATCGGGAGAGTCATTAATGTAATTAAGTAATGTAAAGTCATTGAGGTTAACCCTCCATCGTATGTCTGGGCATTAGGTCCCTCAGTTAAGTTATATTAGGGTTATTAGATTCTCCTAGAGAATTCGACCTTGTAGGGAAAATGTCAAGTGGAAAAAAGTTATAAATAGAGTGTGACTCTCTATTTGAATACACACACTCACTTATCAATAGCGCACAAGTGAGAGAGAGAGAGCAGCTGTCGAAGATCATCTTTATTCTTTTGGGTTTTACTTTTTCTATTGGTGCTCATTCTATCTCTAAGGAAGTTGCGGGGTTTTCTCCTTTATGGTTTCCCTGAGGAAAATCTTTGTGTTTCTTGTCTCTTGTGATTATTGTTGTGTATGTTATTCTCTCGGATAAGATCCTAGATCATATTGATTCAACTATACAAATCTAACACAAGGAAGGTCAATGAATCTTGGAAGAAGAATGGCATCGGCAGATTTGAAGACCAAAGTATCAATGATCACAACCAAGTACATCCTATAGTATGGGTAAGGAAAAACATTCTGCTAGATCTAAATGAAGTTGATGATCAGTGCGCAAATGAAGGTGGTTGCCATGTGGCAAGCCATGCTTGAGGTCTCTTGAAGACCTTAAGTACACCTTGAGTTCATTAATGTGGAGGATGGACTCAGATCAGTACCTGCTCAGGCTGCAGTGATGAAATGGAAGATACACCAGATGGATGTCAAGACTGCTTTCTTGAATGGTGTAGTGGAAGAGGAAGTGTATGTGGAACAGGCACTCGGTTTTGAGACACATGACAGGGAGTCTCATGTGTGTAGATTGAAGAAAGCCTTGTACGGTTTGAAATAGGCACCCAGGACACGGTACGACAGAATTGACAGCTTTCTATCCAGTTTGGGCTTTACCAAAAGTAAAGCAAATTCCAACCTTTACTACAAGGTTGAAGATGGCAACCCAGTGATGCTCCTACTGTATGTAGATGATCTGTTTGTAACAGGTATGGATGGGTTGATTGCTGATACAAAGAGGAAGCTTGTTGTCGAGTTCGAAATGAAGGACTTGGGTATGATGCATTATTTTCTAGGCATGGAGGTGTGGCAGAATGCAGATGGAATTTCCCGAGGACAAGGGAAATATATAGTAGAGATTCTGAAGAGATTCGGGATGATGGATTGCAAGGCCATGACCACACCTATGGCATCGAACCTGAAGCTATTGAGTGATGCTTCATCAGAAGCGGTTGATGCCACGATGTATCGTTAGATGATTGGGTCCTTGATGTACGTGACGAACACGAGACCATATATCTGCTTTGCTGTGAACACCTTGAGCCAGTTCTTGACAGATCCGAGACATGTTCACTTGATTGCTGCAAAGCATATTCTGAGGTACCTGAGGGGTATAGTTGATTATGGGCTCAAGTATGAGGCAAATCAGAAGGTTAACCTGGAGGGTTATGTTGATTCAGATTGGACAGGAAGTGCCATTGATAGGAAGAGCACTTCAGGGTGTTGCTTCAGTATGGGATCAGGTGTGATCTCTTGGTTTGGCATGAAGCAATCCTGTGTGGCACTGAGTACAGCTAAAGCAGAGTATGTCGTAGCTTGCTCAGCTAGTTGTGAGGCAACATGGCTGAGGAAGCTACTGTCTGATTTATTTGATCTCCAGTTAGATGCTACTTATATATATTGTGACAACCAGAGTTGTGTGAAGTTGTCAGAGAACCCGATGTTCCATGACAAGTCGAAGCATATCGAGGTCAAGTATCACTATATCAGAGATATGGTGCAGAGAGGAGCAGTGAAGCTCTAGTATGTTGCGACGGACGAACAGATAGCTGATGTGTTGACGAACCCATTAGCCAGAGTGAAGTTTGAATACTTCAGGGAGAAGCTTGGTGTTCACCAAATCGAGGTTCCTTCCAAGGGGAAGTGATGAGTCCATGAGCCATTCTGACATGGTGAGAGGATTGGTTCCTTTCATGGTCAGATGTAAGGGATGAGCCATTCTGTCATGGTGAGAGAATTGGTTCCTTCCATGTCAGATATGAGTGCTGAGCCATTCTGATGTGACTGTAGGATTGGTTCCTACATGATCAGATATAAGGGCTATTTCCATTCTTGGAATGGAGGTTTCTGGTCAGTTACCAGGAATACTCGGTCTAGGACTAAGGGCCATTCTGATATGACTGTGGGATGTGTTTCCACATGATCAGATATGAGTGCATGGTCATTCTGATGTGATTGAGGGATGTGTTCCCACTTGATCAGATATAAGGGTTGATGCCATTCTCTGGGAGAATGGAGGCACCTGGTCAGTTACCAGGAACCCTCAACCTGGGGTTGAGAGCTTTTCTAGCAAGGTTGCAGGATGTGTTCCCCCATGGCTGGATGTACGTGCAGAGCCTTTCTAGCAAGGTTGCAGGATGTGTTCCCGCATGGCTGGATGTAAGTGCAGAGCCTTTCTAGCAAGGTTGCAGGATGTGTTCCTGCATGGTTGGATGTAATTGCAGAGCCCTTCTAGCAAGGTTGCAGGATGTGTTTCCGCATGGCTAGATATAAGTGCTAAGCCTTTCCGATAGGGTTGTGAGATGTGTTCCCGCATGATCGGATGTGAGTGCTAGGCCTTTCTGACAGGGTTGTAGGATGTGTTCCCACATGGTCAGATGTGAGTGTTGGGCGTGCCTTTCTGACATGGTGTTGGATGTGTTCCTCTCATGGTCAGATGTAAGTGCTGGGCGAGCCATTCTGACTTAGTGTCAGATATAAGCGTTGAAGAAGACCTACATGGAGGCTAGGCCTACAACCAGCATGAAAAAGGGTTGGCTTTGTAGAACTTCCTATGACGAGAAGAATCATGAGATAGCACCCGTGATGATGATCCAGTGATGATGATCCAGCAGTGATGATCCAGATCGAGTGATGATCCAGATCCAGTGATGATATTCCAGTGATGATCCAGATCCAGTGATGACATTCCAGTGATGATTCAGATCTAGTGATGATTCAGATCCGAAGATGAATATGACTTGAAGATGAAGATGACTTGAAGATGACGATGACTCGATGATGATCCAGATGATACAGAGAAGAAGACTTGTGCTGATAACTTGTGTCGAGAGAATACCTTCCTAGTTAAGAGGGGGTGTTAATGTATTTGTAACTTCTGAATGAATTCATCTGTATATCTTATGTATTGTACCTCGATGTTTATTTCGGGATGTGTCTGCAATGTACTTGAGTCATGTCATGCTCCGATGTTCCTATCAGGAGGTTCTGTAATGTAAACAAGTCATGTCAAGTCTTTGTGGGTAACCCTCCTATTGATCAAGAGTTAAAGTCCCCGCAGTTCTGGGGCACTAGGGTTATTAGACTCTCCTAGAGAAGTCAGCCCTAGTAGGTTATTGTCAAGTCGGGAATTAGTATAAATAGAGAGTGAGCCTCTCTATTTATCATACACTCACTCACACTTAGTTGTAGTGCATAGCTAAGGAAGAAGAAGACTTTGGGGCTAGGAAGAAAGAGGCTACTGTTGTCGAGAGATCATCTTACTGTTTTGGGGTTTTACTTTTGGTGTTGATTCTATCTCTGAGGAAGTTGCGGGGTTTTCTCCATTTATGGTTTCCCCGAGGAAAAACACTGTGTTCATTGTCTCTTGTGTTTGATTGCTGTGCTTGTTATTCTCTCAGTTAAAGATCCTAATATAATGCTAGCTTAATGTTAAAATTCTAACATGCATCACAAAGCAGCGAGCATTATTGACAAGACACATGTGAAGGCATTGATGGCATGGCATGAATGAGCCAAATGACCCATTCTGTGGTCATTTGTGGTTTAAATGATGTATGGAACCTTTGATGACATAAAAGAGCCCCCACTTGTCATGAATGCACAATGTTGACTTGGAGCTCTTGAACAAATAAAATATTGACATGGCATGGTTGATGAAATAGGTAAGCTTTTGAAGCAGACACATGGTGGTATGATAAGGTCCTTGGTGCCCTAGGAGGATTGGGTCTTGAACACACACTTGGTGGCTCTTAGATATTAATGTTGAAGCTCAAAACATCTTAATGAAACCCCTTGATTAAGTCCCTAATACTCCTACACCACTTATATTCTTGGAACCTAAACATGGCACAAAGAAACTTGTAGCTAAAATTAAATTTGAAATAAATTTTGTGAAGACGACTCCTAATAAAAATAAAATTACTCCTATGACAGGCCAACTCCAAATTATAATGGAAAACCAATATAAATACCTAGTGCACTTCATTTAAAAAAAAGAATTTTTAGTGCTCTGAAATTCGATTTTTACTGAGAAAATTTCGGGTGAAGAGGAGTAATGACTCAACAACTGATATGGTGTTTGAAGTCTGGTAATTTTTAGGTGTTTTCCTTATAAAATCAGGTGGACAGGTGGGTGGTGAAAAAGAGCGCTGATTTTTGTGTGTCTGACAATTTCATGGGTAGCAGCAGGAGCAGACACAGGAGCATAAAATCAGTAGTGATAGAAGTTTGGAAGAATGAAATCATGACTGTGGCAGCATAGTTTTGACACCTATGATGACAATGACCAGAAGATAGAAACAGTAAAAGGACACGTCACAACTGAGCAAGATCAGAACTCAGGCTATTGTCTAATAAAATGCATACACATAACCATGATCCTACACAGTCACGATATTTGTGTGACAACATTGATAGTGGGTTTTGACATATGAAATGATTAATGTACAACTTGTTTTCAGTAAAGAAACCATCTCTACTCAGGTATGCTTGATCGTTTGATGATGATACACATGCTTAGTTTATACAGTGATATGCAGACACAGCAATGATGTATGCCCGACAATGCCAACACGTATGCTCTGGAAATACACAACGATGACAAATGACATGGACAATGACTTGACTGACATGACTAGGCTATGTTATCACCAACCTTGTAGTTGCCTATGTGAGATGGATCCAGAATGGACGGTAGAGGGACAAGCAACTAAGGAGGTGGAACCAATATTGCCTCGACTCCCAAATCGATGGCTGTCACGCTAGTCAAGACAGTCTTCACTTTATGTTATCTTAGCCCAGGACAACAATGGAGGAGACCCAAATCTACTCCCAATAGGAGAGATCAGACCTAGACACCAGATCAGATCAAATGGACTTGAGGTACGTAAGGTGTAAGGTGATGGAAACCCTAGATCTATGGATGACGTCACTAGGTGAACCAAGGCTTTGGATCAGGGTTTAGGAGATATTAGATTTGATCCAAGTTGGGACACAGATGACCTATGAGGTAAATACTAGATCTGGGGTTAAGGTACTAGCAAGAGGTGAAGATATCCACTGCCTTGGGAAATGTGACCAATGCAAAACAAGTGAAAACAGGATTGGGGCTATCTAGTACCAAGGGATAGACTCGAAGCAAGGTATGACAGTTTCAAGGCACCCGAGTCAATAGGAGAAGGTCAAAATGCAAGGGAAAAAGGAAAAAGATATTCTTTTCATTGTACTTCAAAGCCAATTTCATTAGGCTTGCATTGCATTCATGTATGCTTAAAAACACTACTTTTCATGAATGAGATTTTTTCATAAGATATTCATTTCCAAATATATTGGCATCGCTACTTGTTTCAGGTTCAACCAACACAACCTAGGTAACTCAGAGCAGCGAAACACAAATAAACAGGGAAGCTTATCCAATCATAGAGGCTCTAGTGGGGAAAGGTCCTCCATGCCACAAGTCAAAATAGTAGGTCGGGTAAGAAACATAACTGGAAGGTAATGGATGGGTGGAGACGATGAATAATGAAACCAACACTAGCAGGCCAAAGTATGGTGAGAATGACTACCTCTATTCTCCCTGAGGAGGGTAAAACCAATGAGTATAGATCAAGAACTTCCATGTCTGAGTAGGGACATCAATACATAATAACAATACATCCAAGTCCACATATTTATATGATCGCCAGATCATGACACTAAGTGCTAATACATGTCACAAGAATGAGTATAAGAGCAATGATAACCATAACACAAGATAATACAAGCCGAGTCATAAACATGTAAATAATCCATTTGAACCAACATCTGTCCAATGATAAAGCACTGATACAACTCTGGGCACTAATAAATGCTCTGCAAATGGCTAAAATGACTACAGCAGTCCTCAAATTTGAGTGTCCAAAGACTCAGTCATGGCATGGGATAGTACTATAGTCCATCAATCAAATCATGATTCATCATAGATGCTCATCTCAGCATCTCATATGTAAGGGAACTGGCTGAAAAGTGTACTGATATCTAAAAAATAGAATATGGTAGCCCGACTACTAAATATGTGATAACATCTGGCTCCAGTTGGGATAAGTGCTCCGTTGAATAGAGTGTGCTTGAGAACCTCAGAATCTCTGGTCCTCGCTCTCTGCTACTCGCATCCTCGATCCATCATTCTAGCTCTGCAACTGCTACCAAATGTTACCAACTACCTGCAAAATGTCCAAAGCTATACCAAACCCACAAACCGATCGTTAGAACAATATGTAGATAAAATAAAATTTGAAATGCATGAAACTGAAAACTAGAAAATAAATCTAATCTATAACCATAACTTTTAAGAAAAGTTTGATTTTTTATTGTGTACGAAAAAAAATGTTAGAACTGACGACTACACTAAGAGCTTTGAAAAACAAGCTTTAGGCAAGGAAAACAAGGTGCAAGACTGACAGGCTACACTACTGCCTAGAAAGGGATTTATTCAGGTCCTACCTACTCTAACCTAACCAATTAGGCAAGTGCTAAGTAAAATGGTAGATCCAATGTAACCACTTGCTAAAATGATCGATTGTTCTTCTTCACAGTTAATGACCCCACAAGCCAGAGATGGTTTAGAAGCAATGTATATGAGAATTGAAACCATGCTTACATGTTGTTTGAAATTCAAAGAAAGATCTGGAATGACATCATGCCAAGGATGAAATTGACTTTTTAGAAACTCATCCATTAAGATACTGATAGGATCATAAAAGGTATGTGAGTTCATACTGGATGGAAGAAGGCAATATGACTCATGATTCAACCACTCCAAACAGTTCTTTGTTTTCTCCTCAACCTTACTAGGACATTCAATTCTTTTTACTCCAGAAGAAATGGAAGAATTAAATGGGGACAAGTTGTAATGTAATGAAACTGTGAATGAGATTAAGCCCATTTGTTGCTTAAAAATGGAGAAAAGATGAAATTGATCTTTATACACCTTCTCAAACTACCCATAAGAAAGATTTATAAATTGAAAAATATTACTCACTACGGATGACCAAGGAGGGAAATGAAGCGTATTTTCTCCAATTATGTGACCATGCTCAAACTCTTGACTGAAAATTTCAAAAATAACTTGACTAGAACACAAACCCATACAAGAAGGCTCGGAAATTTGGGACGAGAGGGTGGATTGAAAAATTAAAACTTGATTTGCATCACCTAAAGGTGCTAACATGCTTAAACTCCTGACTGAAAATTTCAAAAATAACTTGATTAGAACACAAACCCATACAAGAAGGCTCGAAAAGTTGGGACGAGAGGGTGGATTGAAAAATTAAAACTTGATTTGCATCACCTAAAGGTGCTAACATCAATCTTGTATGCGATACGGGACATTGGTTAAAGATATTGGCAAGATTAACACTAACCTCCCCAGGACTAGACTCACTATGATTAATCTTCTCAACCAAATCACCTTGACCAAAACTTTGATGGGGAATAGCAACAACATTACAAGAATCATTCCTTGGAGGCTCTTGATGACTACTTGGACATAGATTCCAGCTCGAAAGATGTGACAAAGAACGCTCTGGGTCAAGTTCACTCACTAGTATATCATCATCATGTGGTTGTTCTCCTTTAGATTGTTCATTACATTCAACTAAGGATAAATTATCACCATCATTCATTTGATAAGGAAAAATATCAAAATGTTCATTTCTAACTTTCTTAGCATCCTCACAAACTTGGTATTCAACCATAATATGACCACATGATTGCTCTTCAACGGAAATTTGATTAATTTCAACCTTTTCTTCTTCTGTAGAGACATAATCAAAGTTTGAATCCATATTTGGATAGCTTGAATTATCGTCACTTAGGCAGTGACTATGGGGTTGCACTTCTAAAGGCTCTATAATGGACTCACAAATGGAAGGCTCAACTATAGATGTTTTTTGATGGTGATTGTTAGGTTCGCTTCCACGGATTAAATCCAAGATTTGCTCTGTGACTGCTTCAGGTAATAATAACAGAGTATCTCGTATGATTTGATTGATATCCCTCTTAGTTTTAGCATGAGGTTTTGAAACATTATTCTCAAAGTACTATGTAACATTCGTATGGATTGCAGGCGTGCTCATAATTTGGAACATTTCAGGAAAGGAATGATCCAATTGAGAAAGCAAATTGTCAATATACTGATTATCAACTGCACAATCATCTAAAGAATTATCGGTGTTCCTACCCCACTTATCTATCAACAGATCTGGGAACATGTCATACCCAGTGATGGATCTTGGTGCTAACTGACCAAACCATAGTTGAACATACCCTCGCAAGGATTCTCCTAAGGCTCACATATAAACATCTTCATTGTCCGCACCTCTAATTTCCATTTAACCCCAGAGAATATCCAAATGACTTTCAATAGATACATCCTTATTCCCATTAAACTGGGGAAACCTCGCAGTGTAATTGTTTGGCATACGATGAGGTGCCCTCGGTATTTCAGAAAAGTCAAAAGGAAATTGTTTATCTTGTTTTTTAACAGCTTTGATTGCTTGGCTATAAGGCTTTGACTGGGACTGACTTCTAGGTTCATGTCGACTTACAAGTTTATCAGGGGTTGTCACGACAAAACTTGTATTATGAAGAGGATTACAAGGATCATTCACTTGATGCTTGCTTACTAGTGTTGATGTATTTGTAATTTCAGAATGTATTCATCCACATATCTTATGTATTGTACCCTGATGTTTATTCCGGGAAGTGTCTGTAATGTAATTGAGTCATGTCATGCCCCGATGTTCCTATCGGGAGATTCAATAATGTAAACAAGTCATGTAAAGTCATTGTGGGTAACCCTCCTATTGATCAAGGGTTAAAGTTCCCACAGTTGTGGGGCACTAGAGTTATTAGACTCTCCTAGAGATGTCGGCTCTAGTAAGTAATTGTTAAGTGAGGCCAACATGTTAAAGTGGACATTAAGTGAATGAAAGAATATAAATAGAGAGTGAGCCTCTCTATTTATCATATTAATCACACACACACTCACTCACTGGGCAACATGAGTGAGAGAGAAGAAGCTGGAATCAGAGAGAGAGACTACTGTTGTTGGGAGATCATCTTTATGTTTTCGGGTTTTACTTTAGGTGCTGATTCTATCTTGAGGAAGTTGCGGGGTTTTCTCCTTTATGGTTTCCCCGAGGAAAATTCTCTGTCTCTTGTCTCTTGTGTTTATTGCTGTGCATGTTATTCTCTAGTTAAAGATCCTAAGATAATGCTAGCTTGAATGATAAAAATCTAACATGGTATCAGAGCTAACCTGAGAAGAAGACATTGTGCAGTTGCAGAAGCTAGGGCTTCTTACTTTTTGGGTCTCTCTCCACAATCCATCAACAAAAGTATGCTAGGCTGACTATCCATTGAAGGGTGCATCTTTCTGTCGAAGTGGAATTTGATTCCGGGCATTTTCAGTTTTTGGTGCGGAAAATTAGGGCTTTTTACAAAAGAGGAATTTTTGAGTGAGCCCAGCATAGGATTCCTCTCCTCATCAAAATCGAAGTTTAGAGATTTGGGTCGAGATTTTTGGTTGGGTGAGACTCCAGGAAAGTCAAACCCTAGTTTGACCCCGAGGGAGAAAAACCCTAAAATACTAAAACTGATAAGTTTTGGTACATTCGCTATATCTTAGGATTGGAGAAGGCTAAGGAGCTGAAAATTTCACAGGTCGAAGATAAAATCTTGATGTACACTGTGTCCAATTTTCAGCCTCAGATTCGCTATATTCTAGGAGATATGATTCCTCCAAGTTAGGGTTCCAACCTCTTCCAGGATTCATCCATAAACAGGACACCTAGGGAGAATTGCTATGTCTCGGGATACAAAGGTCCAAATGAAATTTCTGAAGATGTTCCAGAAAGGGCACGGATTGTAATTTTTGTTGTAGAAGTTTAGACCCCGAAGATGAAACAGTGACACGTGGTAGTCCGTATAACTTCGCTATGCTGAACAGTCTTGAAACAGGTCACCTTGGGAAAACGATCATAAGTCCCAATTGGTGAAACCAATTCTGATGAAACCTGTGGTGCTGGAACAGGGACAGGTGAGGCTACCTCAGTGCGAATTTTTAGACTCAGAGGAGCAGTAATTTCGGAGATATCCTAGAAACAGTATCAGGCATTTCTGCAAAAGAAATTGGTAAACTAGGGCTTCTTGTTCCGAAAGCTTCCCTCCACTGTTTTTAGAAAAGAAGTACATTGGACAACTCACCTTGAAGAGTTCTATCTTTCTAGCCAATCAGATCTGAAAGATTCCAAGTTTTGAAAATTAAGGTTTCTCTGACAAACCCTAGATCAACCAGCTCCGGAACTAGGGCAGACACCTCAAATCGGTAAGATCTAATCCTTTGCTATTTTCATTTGAGGTTCTCATCTCAAAGTGATCTATCACATCAGCTTGATGATAAGCTTGTTGAAGTTGACAACTTCCAAACATGGAAGTATATGATCTCTCTGAAGAAAATGAATTGGACACCTACATAAGTAGAGAGGTTCCAGTTCCAGAAGAAGATCATTGCTGATTCAATCACGGATCACATTATACCACGAGTGTCTTTCCTGAAGACATCGAAAGAGATGTTTGATTCCTTGACCAAGCTATTTGAATGGAAGAACATGAATCGAAATATGACTTTGAGAAAACAGTTGAAGAATGTGAAGATCCAGAATGCAGAGACCATACAGTCATACTTTATGAAGGTCTCTCGAATCAAATAACAACTTGTAGCCGTAGAAGAAGAAGTGGAGAATGCAGAAGTGGTGATAGCCACCTTGAATGGCCTCCCAGGATCATGGGATTAATTCATGCGAGGAATGTGTGCCAGAAGGAAGTGATTACTTTCAGCAGACTCTAGGAAGAAGAAGAAGCTCGACTCATAATAAGAGAAGAGAAGATGGGAGCAACTGAAGATAAATCCCTCACCATCCAAAGAAGATCCCTCAAGCGATGAGGAATATAAAGGACTCAACTCTTGAAGAAACTTTTATCCATCTTAGCATTTGGATAAGAAATGATGAAGCAGAAGGCTTAAGGAGTCTACATGAAACAAATAAAGATAAGTACTCAATTGTCATTTCATGATATTATTTTGTTATGCATTTGTTTATATTCAGTTGATGTATTATGCATGGTAGAATGTTTGCATTAATGACAGTATACTACTAATACGCATGTGATGGGTAAGTAGCTCATGGCGCTATACAACTCTCCATTGCTACTTATCTAGAATGAAACCTCTTTGCTAACATATTGGATTAGTGCACAATCTCAATGTTGTCCTGGTAGAGATGGAAGGCATCTAGAAAGTTTCCGTGAGATATGGATGAATGTTGTATTGGCTAAAATAGTTGCATAATCATATATTTTGATGCAAAATAATTTTTCATTATGAATATACCTTATGAAATGTTTCTAACCATACAAATGCATTTGACTTGTAGGAAAGATCCCATACATAATCACCTACAAGCAAAGAAGGATGAGACTTGTTCCGAAGAACAAGTGACGACAGTTCAAGATGAAGAATAATATGACGAATGCAGCGACATCATTGATGCAAAACCTTCCAGCTATGAAGAAGTAACCAAGAAGAAAGGGAAGACCAGTTCAAAAAGAATGATGTCTAGAATGCAGTATCAATACATGAAGGAAAGTTCGTAGTTCCATCAAGCGGTAGATGGAAACATCGTGGGATACAAGGCAAGATTCGTAGCACGAGGCTTCTCATGAAAAGAAGGCATAGACTACGAAGAGACATTTGCAGCTAGTGGGAGTTGAGACACATGACATGCAGAATCATGTGTGCAAATGAAAGAAGGCCTTGTACGAGCTTAGAAGACACCCATGGGATAACACATACATGTTGAACTTGATGAAGATTTGAACCTTTGCTACAAGGTTGAAGATGAAAGTCTATAGAGGATGACAAGCTCACAGATGGGTGCGACAAGAACTTTTGAAAAGGTTTAAGATAGAGGATCTTGGTATCCAGTGACCCTAGTTGGATACATAGAATATTAGTAGCAGAGGAAGCTACTTGTCACTCTGGTACAGAATGTTTTAGTGCATAGAGTACGGAAGATAGAGGGAGTATGATGCTCCGCTTCAGAGGGAGTGGCTGCAGAAATATCCTGAGGTTCGACATGGTACGACAGAATGGACAGATTACTGATGACTCTAGGATTTACTGAGAGTAAAGCGGATTCCAATCGTTGCTTCAAGGTTGAAGGCGGAAGACCAATGATGCTCCTTTTATATGTCGATGACTTGTTCCTGACAGAAAAGAGGAACTCATTAAAGTTGCAAGAAGGAGACTTGCTGCCGAGTTTGAGATGAAGGACTTGGATATGATGCACTACTTTCTAGGGATGGAGGTGTGGCAAAATATCCCTGGGACAAGGGAAGTATGAAGTAGAGATCCTGAAGAGGTTCAGGATGATGGACTGCAAGGCCATAACCACACCTATGGCATCGAACCTGAAGCTATTGAGTGATGCTTCATCAGAAGCGGTTGATGCTACGATGTATTGTTAGATGATTGGGTCCTTGATGTACCTGATGAATACGAGACCAGATATTTGCTTTGCTGTGAACACCTTGAGCCAGTTCCTGACAGATTCGAGACATGTTCACTTGATTGCTGCAAAGCATATTCTGAGGTACCTGAGGGGTATAGTTGATTATGGGATCAAGTATGAGACGAATCAGAAGATTAACCTGGAGGGTTATGTTGATTCGGATTGGGCAGGCAGTGCCATCGATAAGAAGAGCACTTCAGGGTGTTGCTTCAGTATGGGATTAGGTGTGATCTCTTGGTTTAGCAGGAAGCAGTCCTGTGTGGCACTGAGTACAGCTGAAGCAGAGTATGTTGCAGCTTGTTCAGCTAGTTGTGAGGCAGTATGGCTAAGGAAGCTACTGTCTGATTCATTTGATCTCCAATTGGATGCCACTTGTATATATTGCGACAAACAGAGTTGTGTGAAGTTGTCTAAGAACCCGATGTTCCATGACAAGTCAAAGCATATCGAGATCAAATATCACTATATCAGGGATATGGTGCAGAGAGGAGCAGTGAAGCTCCAGTATGTTGCGATGGACGAATAGATAGCTAATGTGTTGACTAAGCCATTGGCCAGAGTGAAGTTTGAGTATTTCAGGGAGAAGCTTGGTGTTCTCCAGATCGAGGTTCCCTCCAAGGGGAAGTGATGAGACCGTGAGCCATTCTGACATGGTGAGAGGATTGGTTCCTTCCATGGTCAGATGTAAGGGCTGAGCCATTCTGTCATGGTGAGAGGATTGGTTCCTTCCATGTCAAATGTGAGTGCTGAGCCATTCTGATGTGACTGTAGGATTGGTTCCTACATGATCAGATATAAGTGCTGAATGCCAATCTCTGAATGGAGGCACCTGATCAGTTACCAAGAATACTTAGTCTGGGGCTGAGGGCCATTCTGATATGACTGTGGGATGTGTTCTCACATGATCAGATATAAGTGCAGGGCCATTCTGATGTGATTGAGGGATGTTTTCCCACTTGATAAGATATAAGGGTTGATGCCATTCTCTGGGAAAATGGAGGCACCTGGTTAGTTACCAGGAATCCTCAGTCTGCGACTGAGAGCCATTCTGACATGGGGGCAGGTTGGGCCCTCCCATGGTCAGATGTAAGGGCTGGGCCATTCTGACATGATGGTGGATGTGTTCCTCTCATGGTCAGATGTGAGTGCTGGGCGTGCCATTCTGACAAGGGGGCAGGCCGGGCCCTCCCATGGTCAGATATAAGTGCTGGACGGGCCTTTGTGACTGGGTCAGATATAAGTGCTAAAGAAGATGAAGACCTACTTGGAGGCTAGGCCTACAACCAACATGAGAAAGGGCTGGCTTTGTAGAACTTTCTGTGACGAGAAGAATCAAGAGATATCACTAGTGATGATCCAAGTCAAGGGATGATCTAGATCCAGTGATGATGATCCAGTAGTGATGATCCAGCAGTGATGATCCAGATTTAGTGATGATCCAGATCCAGTGATGATAATCCAGCAGTGATGATCCAGTAGTGATGATCCAGATCCAGTTATGATTGTTGTCCGCCGATTGCACACTAGCAGCAGAAATCTTCTGAAAGCTGTCTCCTCACTTGAGTAAGTGGGAGAGGTGTGACCTTGGGGGCAAGCACAGAGCTAGGTACTGTTAACTACTCCTAGCTCCTCCGTTTAGGCTAACTCCTAACGAAGCCAAGTGGGGTAGTCCCTAACAAAGATTTTTCTATAGCTTAATGTTTTAAGTTAATTTTTAGATGTTTTTGGATGCGGATGGGTGTTGTTTAGGAGTTACTGTGATTTAAAATGATTAATATTAGGGGGATGATGATTAATCAAAGCAATCCACATTGCTAACAAGAGATCACACAGATAAACAAAGATTCCAAACTTATAACTTAAGCATTCAAATATAATCCATTGAAATGGCCCATAGACAGTTGATCAAGATAGAAAATTAATCAAATATAACATAGGACCAGTGCCTTATGGAGTCAAATAAATGCGTGAAATAAAGTCTAGGAATCAAGCTAGTGAGTATTGGGTTTTGCAAGTGCTCTTGGTAGATTTTAAAAGTTTTTGATAGTGGTCTTGCTTAGAGTGTCAACAAAAGTTTGTCAAAGCCGAGAGACTCTTCTAAGTTCCCTTCGTTGAAGACATGTCGGGCCCGCCCTGTATCCCAAGCTGGTATCGCCAAGATTGACCAGCTAGCCGAGGATCTAAGACAACGGGAGGTTTCGGTGTTTCTACTAGGAAGTACTTTGGAAGAATCCCTACAACGCCGGTGCGTTGGTTACGAGTGTTTAAGTATTATTAAATTACTCTTGTAGGGTTTAAAGATCCAGTGCTGTTTCTGGGTATTGCGATCTGGGATCGGTCAGAGCATACTCCGGCAAGCAGGGGAGGGAGTTAATTAATTAAAAGGGGTGTGTGTGTTGAAAGTTTTATTAAGTTGATTAATTAAAACTCTCTGACAGAGAGTGCTCTTGACCCTGTCTTATGACAGTGGTTCAAGAGACTTAGCTAATCTAGATGAGACTAATGGAGGGATTATGCAAACCTAGGATGCTCTCCGATAGAGAGTGCTTTTGACTTGTGTTTTTGCAAGTTCAAAAGTCTTACTTAAGAGTTAATTGATTAAACAATGTGAATAAAAAAACAAATATGACTTATTAAACTCTTCGACAGAGAACACTCTTGATCCACTTTATGGTGTGATTCAAGAGATTTAAGCAGTTGATTTACTTAGAAAGATAAACAATTTCAAAGAGTAATCAAATTAATTAATGAATTAGAAGTGATGGATTAACAATTAATATTCTAAGCATAAGATGCAAATGATGATGAAAACAATCACATCTAATCTAAGCATGTAAAAGATGGACGCAACACAATCCTCCCCAAATGGGAGAGGATGGGAGTGGGGACTTAAAAACCCCATTCAAAAAAAAGATGCTTTATTAAAATTATACAAATTGCCTTTAGGAATTTAATCCTTGAAAGGACTTTCAAAGGAAAGTATATAACTCTATTATTATTGCAACTTGCGTAAAAAGGAGAGTGATTTACTTTTACTTGGAGCTTTTCTTGAAACTTGCTAAAAGAAAAAATAAGAAGTTTGAATGAGAGAAAAAGAACAAGGCAAAAGAAGGTTGAAATAAAATGAAGCGGAGGGGAAGAAAGAGGGAAGGCAAAGAGGAAGTCAAAAACAAGAAAAGGGAGGAATATGACAGCGAACTAAGAAGTTAAGGGGTGAACAAAATTGAAAAAAATGGGACAGCGAACAATGAAATAAGTGGCTGTCATAAAAAGTGCAAAACAGGACAGCGAACCATGAAATAAGTGGCTGTCATAAAAAGTGCAAAACGGGACAGCGAACCATAAAATAAGTGGCTGTCATAAAAAGTGCAAAATGGGACAGCGAACAAAAAGTAAAAGAAATGATAAAAAACAAGGTTAAAGGAAGCCCAAAAACTAGGGCAAAAAGAGGAAAACAAGGGAAGAAAGCTAGGGCACATTAGGGCTGTCCAAAATGGAAAAAATGGATGGTAAAAGAAAGAAAAAACGGGGCAGCGATGAAGAAAAAATGAGAAAAGGCAAACAAGTCAAGGAGGAAAGGGGTTAGCAAGCAAGGAAACAAAAGAAGTCAAGGAGCAAAGGGAGAACTAGAGGAAGGAAGTTCGGTAACCAAGAAGTATTTAAATTTATGAAAGAATTTGAGATGGAACTTTAGAGGAAGATCTCCTTGTTTTTTCCTCTTGGAAAAATCCAAACTCTCTGTAGGTCCTGAAAGTCAACAATGTTAGAAGGTTCTTATGATGATAGAGATGAGTTTGATGCAGCCGAGCTCGCACCCTTCTCCAAATGGCGAGATTTGTAAAGACAATCCAACTTGATACCCAGTGAGATCAAACAATAAAAACTAGTATGCTAGGAATATGCAAATCAAGATCAATACTTCATATAACTGAATATTTGTACCCATCTAGATTATGATAAACTTTGCATAATAAACCAACTTGACAGCAGCAAATAGTAAATCTATGTTCTAATAATAGACTTCTAAAGCTAGTTGTTTGAGTCAACACATAAATAACAAATTGAAAGCATGGAAAGAGATCATCTCATACAACACATCCACCAATGAAGAGACAATCCTGTAGACCTCCAAAGTCGAAAAGCTTTATTCAATAATATAATGATTACAATTTTTTGCAGAGTTTCTATGCCCAAAAGTCCATGATAATAGAGTTGAAAGAGCCTCTATTTAACAAATGAGAGAGTGCTAAAACCCTAAAAGCAACAAACCAACCCTAACCAGCTTAGCCACCTAACAAAGAGCCCAGACCTAAACCGGAGAACCGGGAGTGAGGGGAGGCCTCCACCCAGGCAAGGCGCCCCCACTCCAAACCTGTGCACTGAAAACAAGCCAAGGATGAGGCCACACGTGTGAGTCTGGATGTAGGTAAGCTCATCCTTTAGGTCTGGCAGGAGCCTGAGCTAGGTTTGGGAAGCCCACTGATGGTGTAAGCTTCAGTCTTCACCTCGATCAAATCACCGGACCAATGAGAGCTCTCCATCTCATCTTTAGCTAGAGATGACATGTCTGATAACTGATAATAAATTAATTGCTCTCTTAATGATAACTGAAGCTGAGTAATGATAACTCCAATCATCATAAGTGTTCCATGAGATGTCATTTAGCCCTTTATTTTACTGAATTTGGATTAATTTGGAGAGTTTTAGTTTTCTCCAAAATAATCATTTTTTTAATAAAAATCATTTTTTTACTAAAAATCATGTTTTTACTCAAATCCGACTTTTTTGAGTAAAAAGGCATTATGTGTCCGATTGCTGATTTGAAAGTTGGTTCTGACTGGCTGGCTGATCAAGAATGATTTTTGGCTTAAGGTTAGAGTCTTTAATCACTGAATTTTGAGTCTGGATCATGAACAGGTTTTTTTCCATTTAATTTATGGAAAAATTAACCCAAAAAACTTAGAAAAAGTAATTAAAAATTAAAAAATTAAAAAAATAATTTTTCACTGTTCGAAAAAGTTTTTTTCGAAATTTTTTTATGTGTCCAGATGACTTAGGACATGACCATGATCTATCTAAATAATGTCTAGTAGGCTTATAACACTCAGTTGGACTCTAATAACCCCCCAAGGCCCAGAATTCAACATCGGGCATTCCAGTTTTGGAGGAAGTGGGAGAAAATCTCGTCAATTATACTCGGCTGAAGGCAGAGCATAATTGTCAGGGACAAAAAACTCCGTGGAATACCCTATTTGAGATTCTACGTCTCAGGAGTCCAGACCACTCAAAAATATCCTACTAGCACATTTTATTACAAACCCCGCGGGGCCATGGTCAAAATTATTCAAATAAAAAAGTGACTAGTCAATATTGGCTAGATAAGCAGACAGATCAACTGATACACTGGAATCAGACTTTGAACAAGTCTATCGACCAGTGGCCCCTCAGTTAACCCAACTATGGTACAAAAATTTGGATAACAATGATGATTCAGATTGAGTGATGATCCAGATCCAGTGATGATGATCCAGATCAAGATGAAGATGACTTGAAGATGAAGATGACGAGAACTCGATGATGATCCAGATGATACAGAGAAGAATACTTGTGCTGATAAATTGTGTTGAGAGAATACCTTCCTAGTTAAGAGGGAGTGTTGATGTATTTGTAACTTCGGAATGTATTCATCTGCATATCTTATGTATTGTACCTCGTTGTTTATTCCGGGAAGTGTCTGTAATGTATTTGAGTCATGTCATGCCTCGATGTTCCTATCGGGAGATTCAATAATGTAAACAAGTCATCTAAAGTCATTGTGGGTAACCCTCGTATTGATCAAGGGTTAAAGTCCCCACAGTTGTGGGGCACTAGAGTTATTAGACTCTCTTAGAGATGTCGGCTCTAGTAAGTAATTGTTAAGTGAGGCCGACATGTTAAAGTGGACATTAAGTGAACGAAAGAATATAAATAGAGAGTGAGCCTCTCTATTTATCACACACACACTCACTCACTGGGGCACATGAGTGAGAGAGAAGAAGCTGGGATCAAAGAGAGAGACTACTACTGTCGGGACATCATCTTTATGTTTTCAGGTTTTACTTTTGGTGCTGATTCTATCTCTGAGGAAGTTGCGGGGTTTTCTCCTTTATGGTTTCCTCGAGGAAAATTCTTTGTGTCTCTTGTCTCTTGTGTTTATTGTTGTGTATGTTATTTTCTCAGTTAAAGATCCTAAGATAATGCTAGCTTGAATGATAAAAATCTAACAATTAGTCCACTCAGGATGGTTGGGAAATCTTTATTGCATGGGTGAGGAAATTCGTGGGTATCATAAAGATTGTGATAACTAGATTCATACCCATAATCATGCTCGAGATCATCTTCATACCTGTTACTGACCTCCATCTATCCCTTTCGTTTATTCGTCTATTAGCTTCATTTATACTTTCATTTAATTCCTTCATGCGTTTGATAAATATATTTGAATTCATTATGACTTATGTGATGGGTTCGCTTCTCAGTGGAGTCGCATTGTGGAGTCGTTAGGTGAACGAAATGCCGTGTACACCAATGGCTGATGTTGTAGGAGAGGTAAGTGAAATTCATGCAGTGATTGTAAATATATAAACATATAAAATGCAATCACGGATATTAGACTGGATGTGATATGAATGATAAAAGATGTAAGTGCATTCATAGACACCGAAGGTAAAATAGATGAACCAAGGTAAGCCTCTACCTCCCCGGAAACGGCACCAAAATGTTGGCAAAGAGAACGGGAATAGAGCTTAAGGATAAATGTCGAACCAGGGTAGGCCTCTACCTTCCCCAGCAACGGTGCCAAAATGTTATCACCAACCTTGTAGTTTCCTATGTGAGATGGATCCAGAATGGACGGTAGAGGGACAAGCAACTAAGGAGGTTGAACCAAGATTGCCTCGACTCCCAAATGGATGGTTGTAATGCCAACCGAGGTAGTCTTCACTTTATTTTATCTTAGCCCAAGACAACAATGGGAGAGACCAAGATCTAATCCTGACATGAGAGATTAGACCTAGACACCAAATCATATCAAATGGACTTGAGGTACATAAGGTGTAAGGTGATGGAAACCCTAGATCTAAGGATGAGTGACATCTAAAACTTATGAAAAACACGCAAACATGAAAGAGATGCCCAAAAAACCAACATGATTTTTCTATTCAACTTAATGGGGAAAAATCCTCCCAACTTTTTCCATCTTTACAATGAAAGAGGCTCTCCTTTATAGGCCAAAAAAAGCTCTAATCAAAGAAAAAAAAATAATAAACAAATGAGAAAAAGTGAAAAGCATCTACAGCCACCTTTTTCTCTTTATAAGTATTTGAATAGCTCAATATGATTAATGTAACTCACATTTGACCCAACAGAATCTTCTCTTGAGATAAGACCCACGTATCCAATGGTGCCCACAGGAGTTGAGCTATTCGAAACAGTTGTCAATTTAATGAAATCGTGGGTCTTCCGGGTGGACAAGTGCGTCCGCCCTACAACAGAAATATACTTCAGCGGATGTTGCTTCATTTAAGGAACTACACTTTATTGCTCATAACCAAAATGGGCCCAAGAAAGACTGGCCTCCATCTAAACTAACAGTTCGTTCCTTTCTGCTACCACATCACTAAACAAAAAAAAAGGTCGAGCTTCTTCAATACCAATCTTCTGAGCCTATAGCTGTCGGAAAAGGGTAGTTTTGCATGACACTTATTGCAATCAGTTGCCAAACAAAATACGAACTGAAAGTGGAAATTAAACTCATCCCGGAGACGTGAAACGTGAAAGAATGGAAACTAGCGAGCTCTATCAACTAGCAGAAATCATGGAAATCTTTGAACTACTTTGCTGCATAAAAGAAGACGTGGCACTCTGTATTGTAACCAGCGTTTCACACATTCATGCTGTCTGCTCTAGATTTCACGCAATCAGTGCATAAGTCAAGTCGCTATTAGTGGGAAGGATGGGGGGTCAATAGGTAGTTATGCTCCCGAAACTTCTACAAAAGATATGTCGCCGATTATTTTTCAAACGCTCCAAGACTCTGCTTGACAACAACCTTAGTGACCATTATCTTTAAAACTTGGCGTTCTCAACATCATTGGCGACTGGAGTGTGACGTTTGACTTCCACGCCATCTCGGTTAATCATACAGGATCAGCCCGATCTCCATAGTTCAGGTGGTAATGAAAAATCGAGCAGAGCAGATACTCCCGACGTCAGAGTTCAACTTCAAAAAGAGAGTGCAGCAGATTTAATTTGGTGAATCCCGCTTTGATAGTAGGTCCGCCCAGATTCATGAATTGAAACAAAATATAGATTCAGCAGCTACTGAAGATGATATGGGATCAGTGACTGCAACTTCATTTAACTTGGTGTCCCCGGAAATCAAGTGATACGGGGGTTCAAGATGAGGACTCCCGGAATTTCTCTCTAGCACGTACATCGACGGCCACTCCAAATCCGTATCAAAGATGCCCCAAACAGCTGTCAATGGATGAATTTCAACCCATTGATTACAACGGCTAGATGGTGGTGATAGTTGGTGGCCTGACACAATGGAACTCCATCGTCAGCTCCCCACAAAAATAAACTCGCGCTGATCTCTCAACATTTTTTATTACAACAGCTAGATGGTGGTGATAGTTGGTGGCCTGACACAATGGAACTCCATATGTTGTCAGCTCCCCACAAAAATAACTCGCGCTGATCTCTCGGCATGTATGATGGACACAACTTGTTTGTTGAACCATAAGCCACGACTTTTACACAGACGCACTCTGTCATCAAATTTTTTTAGATCTGTGATTCTATCGATCCTTGGAACCTCCAGTTTATAATCAAATCCTTCAACCTTGGAAAACAACCAAGTGTAATAACTTGCTTGATGTTTGAGAAGGTTGCAGATATGGCATCTTGACTGGCAATAACAGCAACCATGATTGCAATTACAAACACAGGCCAAAAAGCTAGGGCTGGTATAGACCTATGAAAGGCTTCTTGGACATTGTGATGTTGGTGGTTTAAAATCCGGATACTGGGGGTATGGTGACAAAGATCGGGGTGACGAAGCTGAGGTGACAGTCTCACTGGAAACAGTTGTTTCACTTTTAACTGGTGCAGGCTGAGGTGTTGAATTGCCTCCAATCTCCATGCCAGAAGAAATTGACATTGGTGCTAGATCAGGTGTTACAGAGTCATTGACCTGCTGGGTATTAGGTACAACTGCTCCATTATTGGTAGCCACATCTGCAATTTTTGGAAGCAAATCCTTTCCTATATCCTTCAATTCATCAACAAGTTCTTTTGGTTCAACCTTTGTATCTAAGAATTCCTCAATCTGTTGAAATGTTATCTTTCGGTCTTCTGCAAATAGGAGCTTTTTTACAAACACTTGAAGCAGTGCAGCTGACCCCCAAAAGCTGAAGAATTGTCTCTATCTCTGAGAATGCAGCTAGACCAACTCCTGCTACTGCTACCACACCTGCTGTGACAGGAACAAGGCCTGGGCTATCTTGTTATACTAAGTGTTTCTGCAGCACAACAAACTGCAACAACATTGTAGGCATTGAGTGTAACCTCAACCAGTCAAGATACTACGGCTTTGTGGACACCCCTGTCAAATTGGGGGGTAACAGGGTGGATGCCTTTGGTCTTTATAGATCCAAAGTCTTATAGGTTTCAAGTCTAGAAATAGAATCAAGGTGAGATATTATTGGAGTCTTGAATGGTCTAGATTTCCCAAATTTAGCCAGCATCTCCTCTTGCTTGCTCGTTAAAATGTAGAAACCAACCACTAAAGTGGCACTTGAATGGTCTAGATTTCCCAAATTTGGCCAGTATCTCCTCTTGCTTGCTCGTTAAAATGTAGAAACCAGCCACTAAAGTGGCACTGAATCTGCCAAACAGAATAGTAGAAGCATTAAAACTTTCAATTACTTAAAAATATAATCTTTAAAAAAGAACTAGTACTTGAATAAGAACTAGATCTTCAAAAAATAAACTTGAAATAACTAGATGTAGTTAGCAGAGAGCATACTTAGTAAATTAGCTATATATCTTCTAACAAAAAAAGACTAACTAGCTAAATATGCAAGATCGTAACCAAAAGAATTTAAAAGAAGGTGAAGGAAAGAGAGAAGAAAGGAGATAGAAGCTTGGGAATGCTTGGGAAATGTAGTTGGCTGGTGGAGAGTGGAGGGACTAAGTTCTTCTTGTTGCTGCCTTTCACACACCTGGGGGAGACGTGGCAGAAATCTTCAAGCCACTCGGTGCGTCCTTGTGGGCAAGTATTGAGTCAAGGTTGTCACCTTGTTCTTGACTCCTCCATTTAGGCCAACTCCTAATCGAAGCCAAGGGGGGTAGACCCTATTAGTTTCTAAGGCTGTTAAGGCTTAGTGTGATAATGATTGGTTGAGTTACTTAGGAGTTTGATGGACAAAATATTTGAACAAGATATTGCAACAGAATATGTTTAAAACACATCAACATATAGATCAACACATGATATGTAAAGCACACATAAGCAGATGACTGTATAATGTAAATACCAGTGCCAAAAATGGAGTCCAAAGATAAGGAAGTGTTGTTGTATTGCTTGGAAAATGTGTTGCAAGTGCTCTTGGTCAGTTTTAAATTAATATGCAGATGAGTTGATTAAATTAATGGGGAAGGGAACTCCAAATATACCCGGAGGTACAAGGAGTATGTCCAAAACCCTTATCCGATGCAGCTTCATGCAAGGAATATGTGGGCTGGGTCGGAGTACACTACACCAACACAAGTGTATCCTGACGGTGTCTCGAGGTCACTACCTAGTTGTTCTCGCTTCGTTTGTGAATTTGTCCACCGCAACGGATCAAATTGACGCGTTGGATTTTCACCTGGGGATGTTAATTGAGAATGTGAGACTAATTATCAGTGTTACCAGAATCAGAATTAACAATTAATCGGCGAGGCAAAAGAGCGAAGAGTTTTAATCGGATTGGGAAAAAATAAAAAAAAATCGGGAAAAAGTCGGTGAATACAAAAATAAAAATATACACTGTATTTTGAATTAAAAATAAGATTTCTCATTGATATTCAATAATGCGATTTCCAAACAATGCATAATGATATATCAGTGGTAAAGACTAAATAGATGTCCAAAATAATATAGATATCCTGGCATCCAAGCAGTAAATACATCAGCGACCACCTTAATATACAAATAAAATATAACACATGCTCTTGATACCCAGGCACCATAGCATGTAAAGTGAAAATCAAAGCATGAGATTTATAAATTAAAGACGCGTTTAGTCGCCACATGGCACACACAATAATGATGACAACTAGGCTAACGAAATGCACATGAAGTTTGAGTGGATAATCAAGACTTATAGTTCAAGCTGTATAGTGAAGCCGTTGGAACGATAGTGAAGCCCTCAGAACAATAGCGAAATGGTTTTATGCCGCTGACAAAAGAGTGTACCCGCGAAAATTTGTTGCCAATAAAGAACAAATTCCACCTTTTCACACAACCGCCTAGTTAAAAAACATGATTAATCACGCATTTGCAGGTGACATGGATCGGGTCGGATCGACACAGAATTAATCACGATTAATGGGTCAACGATCTGACTCGGATCGTTTGGGGAAAGACTTAATTGGGACTCGCGATTAATCGTGAGTTGCCCCCGATTCCTGTTTCACTGCTAATTATACTAATCACCCACGTTGCTTTTGATGCAACCAATGGATAGGTCGAACCGTAGTGGTGCAAAGCATACACAATGGAGCCGTTGTAAATTTTAATGATTTTAGGATTGTAGTGTGTTTGGTTGTTTATTAAGTCCCCAAGAATCTATTTTAGGCCAACGCCCTAGTCAAGAGAGAAAGGGGTGTAAATTTTAACATGCGAAATAACATAAAATAAAAATACTCGAATAAAGAACAAGTTGTCTAATTAATCCTACCACACATCTCTTTCCCCTTTCGGGTAACTCAGGAAGTCGTGGGGTAAGTATTAGTGTTACTTTGATAAATAGAATATGGAATGATATAATCAAATTTGCAGCATCTATCAAAGTATACTATCCTGCATGAAAGAACTAAGCTAAAGCAAAACAAAACAAAAAAAAGAAAAAATGGGACAGAGACGCAAATCCCCATTGGGGGGATGGGGAGTGGGCTCGAAAGAGCCTAATCGAGGTATCTTTATTAAACATGGTTACAATCTTTATGAGAAGTGCTCTTTGGTCCTTGTTATCTAGGATTCAAAGGCTTACAAAAAAGTGAGAAACAAAAACTCGGAAGTAGGGGAACCCCTGGGAAGCTCTAGATGACAAAAAAGATCGATGAAATTGCTGTCCGCCGAATGCAAACTGTCAGCAGAAATATTTTGGATTGTTGTTTCCCTGAGTAGGAAAGGTGTGGCCTTGGGGGCAATTAAAGAGCCTGGTGCTGTCACCTGATCCCGACTCCTCCGAAAATCCACTAAGTGCAAAATTAGTGGATAACATCTAGCTCCAACTACAGGACATGTGCTCAATCTAATCTCTTATGCAATGAGAGCATACAAGAACACCAGAATCTTCGGTTTTTATATCCTGTAAAAACATCTCAACTTGACAAGAAAACCTCAGTAGCACAAGTTTTATGAAAAAGAGCCAATGATCCAAAAGTTGCTTTATTCAAAGGAATGACAAAACTTAACTGAATATTTATTTATTCCTAATTACAGAAAGAAAATGCTAAAAGTAAATGCTCACTTTAAGGAGCTTATTTTCGTACTCTAAGCATGATATAAAAAAGGTTAGGTGTAATCATAAATCCAATGTAGCCACCTAAGAATTTTATTAATGTAAAAAGGTTTTTCCTTGTCTTTGGTTACCAGCCAAAACAAGAATATTTTATTCAGAAAATGCAAACCTGCGTGATGATCCAGAATGGGCCGGTTGGATGGGGAATCATAAACATGAATAATGTTGTCGAACTTCTTCCCAAACCGGTAGGTGCTCTTGCAGGATTCTTCCATCTAAGATTGGATAGGACTGATGTAGAAATTTGTATGATGAGTCAGATCATCATACTCATAAAAAGGGCTTATCTGCTGATAACTCTGTTTGTATAAGCCCAAAACTGCTCCAAATCATAAGGGACATCTATATGTGAAGACGATGGCTGAAAATAATCTTTTGTTAGTTGCATCATATTGGACTCTTCACTGTACTGCTTCTCCAACTCCTCATTACAAATACTCAAATACAACTTTGACTGATCATATAAAAACTCCGATTGTTCTTCTTTACAACTTTCTTAAGTCTTAGAATAAACACTCCCCTCGTTGGACACATCATAGATGGGATTCTCAAAAATATTTTCAAAAGTATCATAGGTTGGATTTTCAATAAAAGTCTCATAGTCATCATCACCATCTATGTCAGATATGAGAGATGCCTCATCACTGGTATCAAGTCCCTGGCTACACTCCTCATTCTGCTCAAAACAATCTTCTTCAAAAAGCTAGGTTTCAAAGACATCACAGGAGACCCAACTTTCCAAATATTTGTCATTAGGTGGAGAGCATGGAGGATTCTCATCGCACAAAACATCTAAGATTTGAATTTCAACTAAAGTCTCGTAGTCATCATACATGTCAGGTGTAAGGGACTCTTCATCACTTGTATAATGCTCTTGACTGTACTCTCTCGCTTGGCTACAAATTTCTGTGGTGACAGGATGGAGCTGCCCAACTGTGTTAATGTAATCAGGCTCTCTTGAATATTGTTTTGCCTCTCCAACTTTCTCTGCAAATATTATGCATGTCACCTACATGGTTTATATACTCAGGCTCGCTTGATGATGCTTTAGGACCACAATCCTCTGGCAAACCATGCTCCTGAACATAGTATGCATAATGGCAAGAAGATTCCTCATGAAAGTCCTTACATGCCCTACAACATGGCGTGTAAGGTTCAACCAGGTTAGCAGCCTCTAATTGATGAGGAGGTCTTTGTTCATGGTTGGGTGCTTTTCTTTGCAAATTAGTTTTTGAAAGGAATGTTCTTGGGCCAGGCTGTGACTGCGCTCTTTCCATACTGATAACCTTGTCCTGCATTTCTTTCATTTGGGCTAGATGCTTGTCTTCCATTCTTTCAAATCTTTCCTTCATTTCCATCATTTTTTTTTAATAGGAATGCTCTTCTTTATGCTCATTTGAATTTAAAGGAGTCGAGGACCTTGAATAACCAGGAAGGTTGGATTCACTTGAAGACTACATATTTCTGTCTATTTTGACTGCCATTTCTTGTGCGTTTAGAAGAGTAATGGGTTCTTTATCCCTGATTTTGATATTGCATATTCCCACTAAGTGCTTCAATGTAATAAAGCAAGATAGATGGTGCAGGTGGTTTGTAAGTGGCAGGAATGGCATGTGATAGTTCTGCGAATATCTGGTTAAACTCATCCATGGTCTTGTTTTCCTTTTTCTTTATGTTTGTCAATGAAGCCAGTTGATGCCTAGGTTCCTTCTTTTTACCAAACTTGTTAGTGAAAGCAGTTTTGAAAGTTGCGAGTGTAGCAAAAGAGTTGTCTGGTAAATTGTTGTAGCAGTCACCAACCCTTCCATCCAAGGAAAGAGCAAAGAGTTTCATATAAACATCATCATGTTGATGTGCAGGATCACTAATAAAAGCGTTGACACATCTGGAGAAACTTCTGAGATGCATGGTTGAAGTGATGGCATCAGTGCTAGTGAACATAGGGAGATTCTCTACAACTTTGTTTGGAAGACAATGGGGTTGACTTGCTATCTGAGAGAAGTCGAGTTGAGTAAAATACTCGTCCATTATGTCAGAAAAACAATTTTGGTTATTATTTTCTTCAAATAAAGTTACGGATGTCTAAAATAGACTCAAATCCAATATTCTCAAGGATCCTACGAGAAACTAACTTATTTAATCTCCTCCTATAAACCTGTTCAGGTTCGAGGATGAAATTGAGTAAGCCTTCAGAGTTTCTTCTAGTTGAATACCTTGGTAAGTTATTTGATAGTGGAGTCGCCAGATGGATTGAATTCTAATTTCAAAGAGCTGAATTGACTAAAAATCTATCAAGAAAGGTAAAAAAACTAAGAAAAAACTAAGGTGAAAGTTGTCTAGGAACAAAAAGATTTGTCCCCGGCAACGACGCCAAAAATGTTGTCCGTCAAATGCACACCGTCAGCAGAAATCTTTTGGACTGCTATTTCCCTGAGTGGGAAAGGTGTGTCCTTGGGGGCAAGCAAAGAGCCAGGTGCTGTCACTTGATCCCGGCTCCTCTGAAAATCCACTAAGTGCAAAATTAGTGGATAACAGAAATAACCAAGGAAGTTGAGCTTTCTTTGGGATGTTGGATTGCCTTTTGGGAAGCCAATACAATGTACACCTTGTATTGCAAGATTTAACTTTTAGATTTGAAGGAAAGACTGATTTTAACAAGCTTTAGGTCTTCTTTATAAGACTTGTAAAAAATGAAAACCTTCCTAAACTAGATCAAAGATGCTTATGAAAACTTTGAAAATTTGAGATCTAGATTTTTTAGATGCTTATAGATGAGATCTAACGAATAATTTTGCATATGATAAATTAGACACTCATGCATAAACACAGTAATCAAGGAAATTTTGATTTTAAAGAAAAGAGGAAGAGGAGTGAAGGTTGGTTTGTTTGCTGGAATGAACAAACCAAAGGGAGGCCCTTTTGTGGAGTGCCGAGGGACAGTGTCTTGAACTTATTGGAAAAGGAATGGCGTCAATATTGATCCACACCTCATTCGTTTTGGGAACGTACAACTAAATCACAACACTTTCACAAACCACGTGAGATCTAGATATATATGTATAAAAGAAAGGGAATAACATGCAAAAATAATCTTTTCTAAACATGTTACTTAGATTCCTGAGCATACATAATATGAATAACCAAAACAATTAATCTTGCCAAATCTAAGCTCTTACTGATTCAACTGTATCCTACGAATCCAGAACACAAAGCAACAAAAATTGAGAAAAAAATTGCAGTTACCGTATTTGCAACATGACGTTGGGAATCCACACATAACAAGCACTACATGGTATAGCCTCCAAAACTTCTTTATTCTCATCAAATTAATGAAAAATAATAGTATTACAATAGCCACCAACTCTTCATCCAACTCTAACTAGTTTGGAATGAGAGGGTTGTGCTTCATTTATAGCCAGAGAGGCCCAAAGGGGGCGCATCCATGATTGAAGAGAGACTCTGAGTTGATTGGAGCTGAACTAAGACCAAACTGAGCCTGAACTGAGTTAGAGATAGGTGAAACCTCCCTCACCAAACTCCACCATCCAATGAGCATGCGCCACATCACCCACACGTGAGAGTTGGAGAGAGGGGCGCAACTTTGATTGACTGCGTGAGCTCTCTGACTCTCTCATCAACTGGGACAACTCACCCTTAGTATCAGTCTAACTTGCCTTCAGTACTGGGAGTCGATAAAACTGATTTCAATTAGATCCAACAAGATTCCACTGATTTGGGAATTTGGGGATTTTCTCCATTTATTAATTATTTCTATTTTTTAATTAATAATTTTGATTTTTTGGAGATTTTTTGACTTAAGTGATAAATTTATCACTTAAAACTTAGGAAAAAGTGGCTTTTTGGGTTAAACAGGTGCTCTGAGTTGGAAAACAAGCACCCCCATGGAAAAATCCGATCCCTAACCACACTTTTATTACATTTCCGATTTTTCCAATTATACTATTAAAAAATAGCCTAAGTTTGCGAAAAAAATTATTTTCACCAAAACTTAAAAATAAACCTAGGGGGACATAGCACATGTCCATATGACTCAATATTAATGCCTAACATGTTTATATATATTGACACATATATTTTAATAACCTCCCTAGGCTTAAATACCAAGAGGACCACCCCAACTTTGGAGGTATGAGTGAAAAACTTAGAAATTATTAGCTGTTTATTGAACAACAAATAATCTCCAAGGGAAAAAACACTCTGGGCTAGTCCGATTGATATATAAGTCTAGGAGACCGAGTCTTTTACATGCTCCACCATGTTAGAACATTTTATTACAACTCCCCCAAGGGGGTATGAACATGTGGTACAAGAAAATTTAAATTTTTTCCCAGAACCGGCCTGGCTGACTTTTGAATTTTGAAGAATGAACAATGAAGTTTGTTCATTTCATCCAGCTCACTTGAAAGTTGATACCACCAACTAAGTATGACATAGTGGGTAACACTTTCGGAAGAGCCTAAAGATATGGAAGAGTCAAGCAAGATCAACCATTCCTTCTAGCAAGCTCACCTGCAAAGCTTAAACAATATTGCACACAACACATCAAATCTAGTATTGCCTACAATAGGGATTAGAAAAGCATGAATATAAACAAATAGAACATGCACCTTCTAATATCACCATGTGTAAGAGAATAAAGAGTAACTTAAGTAAACATACTTTCCTTATTCTTTCCTACTGATTAATAATAATTCTTTAAAGGACTAGACTTCAGTTATACAAGAAACAACATGAAACTAATACATGTTTACTTCATAAGAGCAACCATAAACATCCACTCATATCAGTGCCATACACCATAGATTGCCTCCAAATCCTTTTATTCCAATAGATATTACAATTACAATAGCAAAGACTCGGCATCCTTTCGGTCCTTTGACGATGAGAAATATGAGAGGCTGAGCCATGCTTAAATAGGAAAAGAGAGCACAAGACCCCAATGGGGTGAATTTTTCAAGTGTTGAAGAGATTGAGTGAAAGGAGGACGAATTTGAATTAACTGATCTTGATTGAGAGTGCTTGGAGCTTACTAGAGTTGATTCCCACCTAAAAAATGCACCCCCACTCCAATGGTGCTCCCACTCAAGAAATGCGCCTTCCTNCCCAGACATGTTTTTTGAATCATGGGACTTGTGGTTTTCCCAATTTATTATGTCTTTTTTGCTTTTTTAGAGAGAAATTTAATTTAAAAGATAAATAATCTCTCATTTTCTCTCAAAAGTGGGTTTAGGGGTTAAGTGGGTGCTTTGAGTTAGAAAACAAGCACCCCCATAGAAAAATCCACCTCTTAACCACACTTTTATGACTCTTTACATTTTTAATTAAAACATTAAAAATTTCTTCGTTTCAAGGGGAAAATTATTTTTTGCGGAAATAAAAAATAAACCTATGGGGACCTAGCACATGTTTCAATGACTCTAAGATAATGCCTACACATGGACTTTAATAACCTCTTAAGGCCTAACCACCAAGATGACCATTCCGATGTTGGAGGAGCAGGTGAAAAACTTAAAAATTATACATTGCCTAAAAAGCGGTGCATAATTAACAAGGGAAAAAAACCCTTGGATCTATGTTGTTGGAAGCGGGAGCAGTGCGAAAAGCGAAATTTTCAAAAGCTCTTGTTTTGCGAGCTTTTTTTGTATAGTATATATTTTTTATATTTTGATGGATTTATATCTAAAAAACATGTAGAATGTTTAATTAGCTATCGAATACATGGATTAAACCATATAACAGCAATCCTCTAGTAGTCTTAACTTATAACACTATCATCAAAAGATCAACCATAAAAACTTTTATAGGAGCTTGGAAAACAACGGAGGTACCATAACATTGTCATCAAATTATTAACCTAGTATAGGAGCTTTTAGTATAGGAAAGGAAGGGAGCGTTTTGTGAGCGCCTTAGGAACGTGCTCCCAAAACTGGGAGCATTTTGGGAGTGAGCTTTCAAAGGGAGTGAGTTTCGGGAGCAAGAGTGAGGGGGTGGGAGGTGCTCCCATGCAACATAGCCTTGGATAACCAGATTGATGTCTAAGTCCTAGGAAAGCCAAGTCCTTTACAAAAAGTCATCATGCTAGTACATTTTATTACAATATCCCTGTGGGGTATGAACCATGGAAAAATTTAGTAGCGAAATTTCGCCAATTGGCTATTTTTTGGGCATTTTTTCAAAAATTAAATTCACTATTCGGTCATTTTTACTCTAATATCCCCTATATTTACATAAAATATGTTTTTTATCATAATATTCGCCAAAAATTACAAATTTAAGTAGTAAATTGTATGTTTCATATTAAATATTCGCCTACCTATCTACATATATGATTTTTTCAATACAAAATATTCACCTATAATACTATACTTAAGTGCACTATTAGAATCCTTAAAAATACCTATGAACATGTGGAAAAAATAAAAAGGGCTATGAAAGCTTGATGGACTTCAAAACTACAATGATGAACATATAATCTGTTCAAACTTTGCCTGCTTGGTTGAAAGTCCAACTAAGTACAACTTAGGTGGTAATAGGTGGTGCAACATATCCACCCTAGCTAGACAAGGAGGAGGATCCATTCAAGGTCTTCACTTGAGCTTCATATTTTGGTTTGGCATCATCTTAGAGAAGGTTTGGGGGGCACGAGTTAACCCTTCTGAAAGAGCATTGGCCATCATTTTCAGATTTCATTGGTGATGTTTTTTCTAAGAGCATTGTAGCTGCTAGAGCAGCCATTAGATAGTTGTATTACTGTTGTCTATCATTCATAATAAAATGCCAATATTGTTCCTCTCAATTTGTGTGTACTTGGAATGTTCACAAAATGTTTGATGAAATATTTCATTAAGAATGCAAAGGTGTTGAAGGAAGTTATATTTGCAAAGTGTTTGTTAAATTCACACAACCAAAAACTACCATATTGCCTATATCTACATTGGGGATATTACAAAAGATCATAACCTTAGTTTTACTTAGGTTGACCGTCAACTGTCGAAGGTCGGAGAAGAGAGCTAGAGCATCCAATTGTCTCTGTAATCTGGTTGGAGACGAGGCTAGGAGGACCACATCATTGGCAAAATGCAAGGTGAATATCAGAACTGAGTGGAGGAGACATCCATCGCTGTCCTAGATATGCTCATGGAGAAAGGTCTCTAGCTTATCAATATAAATCCCAAACAATGTGGGGGATAGGGGGCATCCCTGTTTAACTCCGATGGTACTCTTGATGAAGTCTGACATACCATGAATTGTGCGGAGGTGACCAAGAATTGACTCAAAGGCGCATGGTGGCAGTCACGAAGGTATGGGAGATGTTAATGTCTATGAGCCTTTGGAAGAGGGCTTCCCTCAAGACGGAGTTGAAAGCTTTTCGAAAATCTATAAACTAGCAATAGACTTTCGAAGACCGATGTTGTGCCTCCTCATTGATGGCCCAGAGGGTAAAGATGTGATCTGTGGTTTGATGAGCGGGACAAAATCCTACCTGTCCCTTAGCTCTGAGGTGTAACACACATCAAAGCCAAGACACCGAAGAAACATGGATGCCATCCTAACCAAGAGATCACAGAGGGGGAGGTCCTTGAGTCACTTAGTTGTATCTGGATCAATAGGATTTGTAACAAGGTGGATGAGTGGAAGATGGATAAGGTCAAGTATGAAACCAAGGGAGAGGTTGTGATCAGTACAGTGCACTAGAGACCATGCCAAATAAAGATATGTATATAAAACCAAAATCAATACTCCCTACCATGTTTGCACAAGCTATCACACTCACAACATATATTGGATAGTCACAAGTGTATAATAAGTCCTACTACTAGTCAGATTATCAATAAAAGTCATAATAATCCAAATAAAACTTCTAGGCATATACCTGACCCACCACTGTAGCTGTAGGATGACATCATAGGCACAATAGTGCAGCGAAGCTTTGAAGACTGGAATCCAATCTCAATGCCCAATAGTGCAGCAGTCAACTTGTACAAAGGCTCTAAAATGTATATCAAGGGATCACAAAAGCGGCTCAAAAAATGACTTGGGTCCCTGGTCCAAGGCCCTGCCCACAAGATCTGGTCCAGCGGTGATCTCATAATGATCTCCATCCGTCAATAATGCATGATATATCTGTCAGGCTCACTGTAAAGGACTGCACAAAATCTGGTCTGCTCTGGCAGAAATGAGGAGTAATCCCCCCTACAGAATCTGTGATCACTGATAACATGTGACTAGAAACATATACAGGTTAGGAGATGGATTTGGCTAATAATCAAGGTACGTTACGGGTTACCTCTCCAACTAGCATGTGATTAAATTCCAAAAGAAGCAATCCTAGCTGTTACCCCCCATTATGCATGGGTGTCCACATGATTTTGAATTTTTTATCACTCTTGAGAGGGGTGACATCATTCATAATGATGATTTGTTGGAGCCGTAGTGATAATGATCAATGTTCATATGGACTGTTCGAGGCATGCTGGGTGCATTCTGGGCTGATCTTAGCATATCGCAGCCACATTCTGATCTTCAAGCAGCAGCAAATCCTATTCAGCCTCAGTCTGAGCTGGTTTTTGTCACTGCTGCACACTTTTGGGCAGGTTTGAGAGCCCCCTCAGCCATAAAGAAGCAAATATGGGCAGTTTGGACTCTTGAGGAGGCTCTAGGCATGAGATAGTGCCTAGCCAGCATTCTGGGCATATCTCAACCCCAAAACAGTCCTAAACCAGCAGTTACAGACCTAAAATAAATTCTGTGGGTGAAAACAGTATCAAAGAAGCATGTTTGTCTCTGAGCATAGTTTCAGCATCAAATTGCCTTAATTTTCCATGCTGGGTGGCTCCTAGTCAATAAAAACATGTTTGATGTTAAAAGGGCATGAAAATCAGTCTAGAACAAATGTGGGCGGTTCAGAGTAAATATGTGCCAAGAAACACCATAAATCAGCAAGTAATATGCCTAATTCCTAATTCTGGGTTGAATTTGAGGGTGAAATGAATCCAAACTTTATTAATGGTTTGCTTAAAATTACATTCTCTAGCAATATGTTGAAGTTAACTATTCTACTGAATACATAAATAGCTGGCAGAACTCTACTTTACAGTTGTTTGACTCATACTCTTAATGACTTAATTTGATTGTTGTCTAGCTGAATGTTGCTCCTTGGTTATTCACCCCATACATTGTCATCATTTGACGCTATTTCTTGTGAATGGTTGGTCTGCTATCCACTGATCAGTCATGTTATTACCTTCTTGACCCTTTTGTTATGCAAATTAGCTGTTTGCTTTGTTGTTGGGTTTTTTTAGATTCCCTTCTCTATTGTTGGTTCCAGTTGGCTGCTGCATCAGTATTTGGCTGGCTGCCTGTTTGTCCAGTTGTATCAAAGCTTGCTTAGGAAATATATTTGTAGAATCTGAATTATTCTAATTTATACTATTCCATTCACATCCAGTTCACCATACCAATACTAAGCCAAAGCATTTCAAACATTTGAGGCAATTAAACTCAAACTTTGACAGTTTTTTCAGGAAACATAGGCAAAATTTCCTATTATATTGAAACATTTCACATTTTCAATTCTCATTGTAATTGCACTTAAGATCAGTGTTTCACATATCTCTGATTTCTTCCAATATTTCCGATTTCTACGGAGTTTTTCAGGTTGCTGATTTGTCTGATATTTTCCTAGTTTTTCAGGAACAAGTTTATTCTTGCCGATATTTTCTGATATTTTCCCAGATATTTCTGAACCCTCGGCGATATATTCCCCAAAACGATATTTGCAACATTTCTTCGAACTGTAATCAAGTTTATTGTATAGTACAACTTGAGTGGGAAACATGTGTTTCCTTGGATGTCACAAGTTTGAATTTGGTGTGGAGATAGTGTACACCTCTGTAGAGTAAGTAGTCAAGTCACTGCACAGAGGGGTCCTTTGTCCCACAGACAATGGAGTCTCATATATCGATTTGGCACCTGGCTGGGTTATGATCTTAAATTAGATTATTATTATTCTTATTATTATGAGACAGTACTTCATTATCAAATTATGGCACTGACAATATAGTTTTACTTGTACTATTTTCTATCAAGCACATTTTGTGTTTATGATATAAAACTTAATTTTTTTATCTTCTTTTATATTATTTGTGTTCACAAAACTTCTCTCTTGAATGTTACTTTGATTACTGCTCATGATATCTTCTCCTTCAGGACTTTTGTATGCCCACATCAAATGTAAATATCTTACTTGACATCGCATCCTTGATATCTTTTCTTAATCACTAATACTCTGCTATAATCTTGTGACAGGTCTGCATCTTTGCTTATGGACAAACTGGGTCTGGCAAAACATATACTATGCTGGGTCAACCTGAAGACTCCCATCACAAAGGCCTCATACCAAGGTCGTTGGAGCAAATCTTTACATCTAGTCAAACACTACATGCCAAAGGTTGGAATTTCAAAATGCAGGTCAGTTTCACCTTCAGATGGTCATATGATACATGGTATCATTGAAAGTTTTTGAGAATCCCATCCCGATTTCAAGCTTGATAGCTTCTCTGCATAGTTTAATGCCCAAACCCTTGTATGCACAATTTTTTTTTACAAAAATTGACTAAACTGAAACACATGGAATTCTTTTTCAAAATTAAACAATTCAGAAATTTCTTTTAGTTAAAAATTTCAAACTCAGAAATTTATAACAGCCATGCACACAAAAAATAACACAAATTTTTGACCAATGGTCCAGCATAAAACCCCTAAGCGAAAACCTGTTTCTGAGAGAGAGAGAATTTTATTTCTTCAGGGTAAAATACAGAAATAAAACAACAGTACTTATCATTTTTCCATCTCGAAAACTGAACCAATTCACTGTTGTACGGACCCTCCAAAACTGTTCTGTATGGCTCACATGTGTGGGTGAAATTCTCGATTTCTGTGCAATCTGTTTCCTTGGGAATCATGCCAAATTCTTCCTGTATGGACAGAAATTTATCTCTGTACCTGTCCTTGAAATTCATTCCAAATCTGTACTGCTGTATGGATTCTCGAAATCTGTGCAAAAACTTGCTGAATGGATTCTCTAAATCGGTGCAAAAACCTGTTGTATGGATTTCTCCTCAAAATTCGCGCTGACCTTGCTGTACGGATTTCTGCTCAAAAAGCGTGCTGTACCCTGCTGTATGGAATCATTCCTCGAAATTTGTGCCCCGTCTATCCTCCTTGAAATCTGTGCCAGAATTTGTCTTCTCTCTCCTGCTGGTTTAAATTCTCTTCAAACTCTCTTTTTCTCTCTTCTCTCCAAATCTCCTCTTTGAAAAGTGAATAATGAATTAGATTGCCTTGCCCTAGTCCCTTTTTGTTCATGGCAACTTCCTCTTTCAATCTAATGGTCAAGATTAGATTAGATGAGAGTTTCTCATTAATGCTCATTTAAACAATTAATAAATGTGAACTTAGGATAAACCATGACTTTTATCTTTTAATGAAGACTGAAGTCACTATAAAAATTATAAAGTACATCTCACTTCATTAATTAAACATGACTAGGGATCACCAATTAAAGTGTCCTTGTCCACCCCAAGGCAATGCTAGGTGAACAAACACTTCCTAGGCAACTTTTCAACAATCATTGTGTCATGAATGGCTCATTTTTGCTGCACCAGCTGCTTCTTTTACCTGTGATAGTTCAAGAAGATCAGCTGTTCATTTGTATTGTTTATTGAGTATGCTTAGAGTTTGGTACATAAGAAATGTTTATTTTGTAAACTCAACAAGGAAAATTGATCAATTTGTCAAATCTTGTACATGTGTATGTTAACGAACAGGCCTCAATGCTGGAAATTTACAATGAAAGTATTCGAGACCTCCTTGCATCTCATCACCCCAACTCCCATGATACTGGAAGGCAACATGTTATAAAACATGATGTAAATGGAAACACTTTCATATCAGATCTTACTATTGTTGAAGTTAAAACATGGGAGGAGGTTTCATCTCTCCTTAAACAAGCTGCTCAAAGCAGGTAAGGAACTTCACAAGGACTTTTCTTGAAATAGTTTCAAGAAGTGAGTTACTCTTTTCATAATCTCACATCTTACTTTTGGTCACAGGCATGTAGGAAGGACTGCCATGAATGAGCAATCCTCACGCAGCCACTGTGTTTTTTCTCTCAGAATATCCGGTCTAAATGAGGTAATTAAATTCTAGCCCCACAGTGGATTTTACATGTTTTTCAAGAGCTGATAGATACAAATGTGCATGGGGCAGAATACTGAACAACGAGTTCATGGAGTTCTAAACCTCATTGATTTAGCTGGAAGTGAACGTCTTTCAAGGAGTGGAGCAACAGGGGAGCGCTTAAAGGAGACACAGGTGTTATTAGGATCCTTTCTGCTTTCTGCATTTTGTTGTAACTTGTAAGTCTTTTGAGGGAAGGAAAGACATTAATATCTTGTTAACAATATATATAATATACATTGCAGGCCATTAACAAGAGCTTATCAAGCTTAGGAGATGTTATTATGGCAATTGCTAACAAGGAACAACATATACCTTACCGCAATTCAAAGCTGACATACTTACTTCAGGTACTCTCTCTAATCCCTTTTTGTTAGAAGCTGATTATATTGTTATGCAATACTAATGTGGGCTTTATATTTCTATCTTGCAGCCATGCCTTGGGGGAGATTCTAAAACTTTAATGTTTGTTAACATTTCCCCAGACCCTAAGTCTTTTGGTGAATCATTATGTAGCTTAAGATTTGCTGCAAAGGTAAATGCATGCGAAATAGGAGTACCAAGGCGGCAAACTCATAGTAGAGTTTTGTGACAATCATGATCGATCCCATAGCAGCTACACCAATGGCAAATCTCTGTATAATAACTATTTGTAATACCAGTTCAATAATAAAATGACTTTGCTTCTTATTAGGCTCTTGGCAATCCAAAATTGAAACTTTGGGAAATAACGTATGAGTTGAAATTTTGCATTTAGGTGCCTCTTTAGTAAATCTCACAGAAGAATATAAATATGCTAAATTGGAGAATAGTTTACTGTAGTCATGTCTAATATGCAATGCTTTAGTTTCCCTTAGTATTTTTAATCACTTTCTCAGTGATCTTTAATTACTTCATGTGCACACCTCCCGAGTGGCAGCAAGGACATGGCTGCATGATAAGCATGAATTTTTGTTTGAGCCCTGACTCAGGTAAATCAAAGTCAATGTCAAAATTCACCTTATTATTGATCTTCAGTTGACAATCTGTTTGATTAATTTCATGTTTATGTGCTATCAACTATTCCTTACATCATTAATGTATTTTACTAACTTGTTTAGTGATCTCTAGTATGTTTTTTCATTAGTCTTTGTCACTCTAGTTGTCTTATTTATGCATTTTAGCCACTTTGGCAGAGGTTTGTAATTGATTTGTTTAATTTTTTTGAAGGCACATTCTTAGCGATCTTCAATTACGTCCTGTGCACTCAAATGAACAAGGTTAATTTCCTAGCAAATATCCAGCATGAGAAAGATAATAAAGAGAAATCCATATAGGATGGTGATGAATATAATATATAAATGTTGAATGACAGAAGATGCTACAATGCCATGGGATGGTATGCTTATGATTGACTTATTATTAACTGGTCACCATGGTTGAATAGACATGCCCCTTAAGACATGTGTCTTTTCACTAATGATTGACTTATTATTAATAATCGTTATTTATATATTAGTGTTTACATCTATATTGTGTACATTACAACATACCTTCCAAGCAGCAGCAAGAACTTGTCTGCTTGATAAACATGAATTTCTATTTGAGCCCTGAGTTTAGCCAGCTTGAATCAAAGTCAAAAGTCACGTCATTAATGATCTCTATTTGGTAATCTGTTTGATTAATTACATATTTATGTGCTATCAACTATTTCTTGCACATTACTAATGGATTTTACCTACTTGTTTAATGGTCTCTAACTTGATTTTCATTGGTCTTTGCTGATCTAATTGTCTTATTTATGCATTTTAGCTACTTTTGCAAAGGTTTGTAGTTGTCTTTAGTTGCCTCCCCAATTCTACCAACCATGCGTAACAAATACTTTCAGATTTACTTTAATACATGGTTATCTTATCTTTATTGATTTTTGTACCTAGGAAAGTGTTCCCTTAGTGATTTTTGCCTAAGTCATTAAAAGGGGAAAATTAAAGTGACCCTTGCAATTAATAACTTGAGATGAGTTTTAATTTTCACTTTAGAGAATAAAGTGATTTTTTGATAATTTAAGTGAGGTGAGTGAAATTAATTTTGGAGAGAATTAAAAGTGCATATAATCTCATCCATCCATCTAATTTATTTTGGGCCCTTGGATTAGATGACTATTTAGCGTCCTCATTTAGACATCAAAAAGGCAAGGGAGGGCATTTGAGTCTCATTTTGTTTTTTCATGAGAGTTGGAGAGCACAGAAAGAGAAAAATTGCAGGCTGAGAAAGAAGAGATGAGAGCACATTTCCCAAGACCGTACAACAACAGAAATCACATTTCTGTACGTGATTCCTAAGGAAAATTCTGGGCACATTTTTCAAGGCAACTTTTTGGGCATGATTTTCAAGAAGATTTTTTTGGGGGGCACGAATTTATGTACAGTCTGTGCAGTCCATACAATTCTATACAATGTCGTACAGTGGGCACAGAAATTGAGGCATTTCGTATAGTCCATACAGTACAACCATGGGCATAGAAATCAAGGCACTTAGTACAGTCATTTTGACAATTTTCGAGGTAGCGAGTTGGCAGAATTTTTTACTGTAAAAATTTCTGAATTTAGTCAATTTGCTGAGCATTGGGGTTGAGATAAGTTTATCAATCTTTTTGTTGTACTTTCATCTTATTGCAGAAAATAAAATTCTCTCTCTAGAATAGGTTTTCCCCGGAGGTTGGAGTTTTGCCTGGGTCATTTGACCAAAAAATTCCGAGTTTGATTTTTTGTGTGACTGAGTTTTTTAATTGCTACTCATTAAAAGTAGTAAAATTCTTCTTGAGTTTCAGTCGTAAATTGTTTATGAGAAATGACTTATTTGCAGCTGAGAGTAAATTGGGTTGGACATTAAACTATAATGAAAATGGTGGTTGAAACCAGGTTGGGAGAATGCTGAAAAATTTACACGGTATCAGTGATATCAGAGCTTTGTTAGAGAAAGATTAGAATTTTACATAGTGAAAAATTTCAGACTGTCAGTGATATCTTTTGTCAGTGGGAAACACCTTATTGAGACTTGAACTTTGCAGTGAAAATGGAAACAAGACTTAGGTTGGAGGATAGGTTTGATGGGGCTAAGAATTTTGTCCCATGGAAAGCTATACTAGTGCTTATATTGGAGGAAAACGAATTATGGGATGAAGTGGTTAACAATACAACAACAAATGCTATTGTTGTTCTTACTTCCACCGATGCACAAACACTTTCTGCCTTCAACAAGAAGGACATTAAGGTTAGAAGGATCATTCTAGATGCAGTTAAAGATCATGTGATCCCACACATTTCTAGTAAAACCTGTGCATATTAGATGTTGGATGTTTTGACCAGCTTGTTTCAAAGCTCAAATGAAAATAGGAAAATGGTTTTGAGAGAGAAATTGAAGATTTTCAAGATGGCCAAAGCTGAGGGAGTGATTCCCTACCTTACTAGGATCTCTCATGTGAGAGATGAGCTTGCAACAATAGGGGAGGTTGTTACTGGTTCTGAGCTAGATGAGACAACTTTGAATGGGGTTGCAAAGCCTTGGGATGTTTTTGTGGAGGCTTTAGTAGCCAGGGAGAACTTTCTTTCTTGGGACAGGATTTGAGATTATTTTGTTCAGGAGGAGACTTGAAGAGGTCTTGTGTAGGGAAACTCTTATACTAGCAGGGAGGATGAGGCGAACGTGCTGCCAAGGGAAATAACAAGTTCAAAAAGGGCCCCAAGGAGTGTGGAGCTAAGCAGCAAGATGGACAGAAGAAGTACTTGAGCACTGTAAAGTATTTTGCTTGTCAGAAGCTTGGGCATTATGTTGGACAGTTCCCATAGAAGAAGAAGAAGAAGAAGCAGCAACAGACAACAACTTCAGCATAGGTTGAGGAGATTAGAGCTAGATTTGAGAGAGATTTTTTTCTCTGTGCTAGGCATGTTGATAGAAAGAGAGCATCCATCATCACCAGTGCAGACATTGATATTGAGAGGGAGTATTCTTTGTTGACTGGCCATCTGTTCAGTGCATCCACCACTAGAACATGGTATATTGTCAGTGGAGCTTCAAGTCACATGACAGGTGCTCGAGAGATGTTCTCTAAGCTTTCACAAGCAGGGATAGATGTGGAGGTCGTGTTGGGGGATGACACAGTTGTCAGAGTTGTTAGGCGTGGGACCATTATATTTCAGAGAGAGTCCATGAGTCCCATGACTTTGAAGGACATATTGCTTGTACCTGGGTTGAAGAAGAACTTGATATCAGTTTCCATTATCGAGGATAGGGGTCTTGGGGTGTCTTTCCTAGATGGACATGCACGTGTTTTTCCCAAGACTACAGGACCATCTGCCTCTTACACCATTGGATTCAGATGTGGGAAACTGTACAAGATCTTGTTTTAGCCCCAGCATACTTTGACATATAGTAGCGACAATGAGCTTTGTGAGCTATGGCATAGGAGGATGGCTCATCTGCATCATCCAGCTTTGAGGATGTTGAGGTACATGGTTACAGAGTTTTCTGAGTTCAGCACTGAGCACAATGATGTATGCAAGGGGTGTGCTTTAGGAAAGTACACCAAGACTATTTTTATGAGCAGTGATAGCAGGTTAGTAGGGGTGCTTCATTTAATACATTCTAACTTGTGTGGTCCTATGTCATTTGTTTCTCTATATTTTAGAGGTTTTGAGTATTATGTGACATTCATCGATGACCATTCCAGGAAGACCTGGATCTACTTACTGAGGAGGTCTTGCATAGGTTCCAAGAGTTCAAAGCTTTTGTGGAGAACCAGACTAGGAGGAGGATTCAGGCACTCAGATAAGATAACGGGGGTGAGTATAACTCTAAGGAGTTCGATGAGTATTGTGGATAGGAGGGAATTCAGAGACAGTTGACAGTACCATACACTTCTGAGAAGAATGGAGTGGCATAAAGGAAGAACCTATCTATTGTTGGAGCAGCAAGAGCCATGTTACATGATCAGTTAGTTCCTTTCTTTCTTTGGGCAGAGGCATGTAGTATAGTTTTTTACCTTCAGGAGTCCCCATTGTGCCTTGGGGAGCAAGACTCTTGAGGAGATGTTCACAGGCAAGAAGCCTAAGGTGAGTCATTTTCGTATATTTGGTTGCCTGACTTTTTCACATGTCCCTTCTGAGAAGAGGACAAAGCTTGAGCCCACAACAGAGAGAGGCATCTTTGTGGGGTATGATGATACTTCGAAGGCCTTCTGCATTTATCTTCCTGCTCTGAGGAAGGTTGTTGTGAGGCGAAAAGTAAGTTTGAGGAGGAGTAGGCCTTTAGGAAGTCCAAAGAGTCAGTGCATGGAGAGCAATAGGTTCCCATGCCTTAGGTAGCTTCACAGGTACCTTCAGTACATGTGATAGGTTCACATGTTTCTGGGGTTATCGGACCACAAAGTATAGGCACAGGATCTCCAGGTTCTGTGGTTCAGCCAACAGGTTCTTCGGGGACAGGTTTTGGTTCTCAGGTCACAAGTTCACCATACAGAGCTATCAGATCACATATTTCACCAGTTGTTGGTTCACTAGCTCCTGGTACACAGGTTTATGTGCTTTCTACTTCTGGGAATTCCTCAAATGATGACAGAACAGTTTGGGAGAAACCTTCAGGGAAGAAGAAGCCTATATGGCTTCGGGAGACCCTGAAGGAAGATAAGGAGTTTGGAACGCCCAAGGATCTAGTGAGGACTATAGTGATGCCAGATAGGTTAGGCATGGCCTTGGTTGCTAGTCTTCATGATTTGGAGCCATCTACTTTTGAGGAGGTCTCTCAGCATCATGTTTGAAGAGATGCCATGATAGAAGAGTACCATTCCATCATGAAGAACGATGTTTGGGAGATTGTTCCAAGACCTTAGGGGAAGTTAGCGGTGACTGCTCATTGGATTTACAAGGTAAAACATGTTGCAGATGGCAGTGTGGAGAAATACAAGGCTCGTTTTGTGGCACAGGAGTTCTCACAGGTAGAGGGAGTTGATTATGATGAGGCCTTTGCACCAGTTGCGGAAATGGGTTGGAAGATCCTTCAGATGGATGTGAAGACTGCATTTCTCAATGGAATCATACAAGAGGAGGTTTATGTGGATGATTCATGGGACAGAGTTTCATGTGTGCAGGATGAAGAAATCCTTGTATGGGCTGAAGCAAACTCTTCGAGCTTGGTATTCCATGATAGACTCTTAATTACTGTCAATGGGTTTTCAGAAGAGTGAGGCTGATCTGAATCTCTATTTCATCATGGTTGGAGATGATCCGCTCATTCTTCTGTTGTATGTGGATGATTTTTTTATCATAGGTGACAAGAGACATATTGCAGTTGCAAGAGAGATCTTGCTTCAGAGTATGAGATGACTGACATTGGGTTGATGCATTATTTTTTGGGATTGGAGGTTTGGCAGGAGCCTAGTCATGTTTTCCTGGGGCATGGAAAGTATGCAGTAGATATTCTGAGGAGATTTCAGATGGAGGATTGCAGGTTAATGTTTACACCTATGGTCACAAACTGGAAGAAGCTTCATGCTTATGAGGGAGAGTTGGTGGATCCTACCTTATATCGTCAGCTCATAGGTTTGTTGATGTATCAGGTCAACTCTAGGCCAAATCTATGTTTTGCGGTGAACACACTCAGTTAGTTCATGGTGGAGCCTAGGAGGGTGCACTGGGTTGCTGCAAAACATGTGTTGAGATGCCTTGCAAGCATAGTGGATTATGGTCTGGATTATAGGAGATCAAATGGGTTTAGATTGATTGGCTTCATGGATTCATATTAGGTAGGTAGTGTGGTAGACCAGAAGAGCACTTCCGGATGGTGTTTTAGTTTGGGCTCGACAACAATGTCGTGGTTCAATCGAAAGCAAAAGTCTGTTGCTTTGAGTTCTATTGAGACTGAGTACATGGAAGCCAGTCAAGGTAGTTGTGAGACACTGTGGCTTTGCAAGTTGTTGGTGGATTTATTTTATCAAGAGTTGAGGCCTACAATGATTTACTTTGACAATCATAGTTGCATCCAGCTCTCTGAGAATCCTGTATTTCACGGCAGGTAAAAGCATATTGAGATCAGATACCATTTCATCCATGATTATGTTCAGAGATGAGCTGTGGAGTTGCAGTACATTTCCACTGATGAGTAGGTTGCAAATATCCTGACAAAGTCTCTTCGAAGATGCAAGTTCATTCATTTCAGAGACAAGTTGGGTGTGGTGCAAAACACCTCCCTCGGTAAGAGGGAGTGTTGATTTTTGTACCTAGGAAAGTGTTCCCCTAGTGATTTTCTCCTGNATAACTTGAGATGAGTTTTAATTTTCACTTTAGAGAATAAAGTGACTTTTTGATAAATTTAAGTGAGGTGAGTGAAATTAATTTTGGAGAGAATTAAAAGTACATTTAATCTCATCCATCCATCTAATTCATTTTGGGCCCTTGGATTATATGACTATTCAACTTCCTCATTTAGACACCAAAAAGGCAAAGGAAGACATTTGAGTCTCATTCTATTTTTTCATAAGAGTTGGAGTGCATAGAAAAAGAAAACTTCCACGCTGAGAGAGAAGACTAGAGGGCATGTTTCCCAAGATCGTACAACATCATGAATCACTTTTTCGTACAGCATGTTTCTCGAGGAAAATTTTGGGCACGTTTTTTGAGGTAGTTTTTTTGGGCATGGTTTTTGAGAAGGAGGTTTTTTTCTTGGCACGAAATTGGTACAGTCCGTACAATGGGAACAGAAATCGAGGTAGTCCATATAGTTTGTACGATACATCAGTGGGAACATAAATTGAGGCAGCTTGTACAGTCAGCTTGGCACAGTTTTCGAGGTAGCGAGTTGGCATAAATTTTGTCTATAAAATTTTTGAATTCAGTCAATTTGGTGAGCACTGTGGTTAAGATAAGTTTATCTTTGTTTTTGCAGTACTTTCATTTTATTGCGGAAAATAAAATTCTTTCTAGAACAGGTTTTTCTTGGGTCATTTGACCAAAAATTTTAGAGTCTGATTTTTTTATTATTATGTGTGACTGAGTTTTTTAATTGTTGCTCATTAAAAGTAGTAAAATTCTTCTTATGTTTCAATCATAAATTGTTGATGAGAAATGACTTAATTTGTAGTTGAGAGTAAATTGGGTTGGGCATTAAACTATGATGATAATGGTGGTTGAAACTGGGTTTGGGAGAATGCTGAAAAAATTACAATCTTGAGATATTTTCCCATATGAGGTCCACATGTTATGCAGTATGGTATATACTATTTTCCAATGTTCTACCAAGTTTCCACGACTTGGGGATGTGGGAACAGGGAAACACGGGAATGACTTCTATTGAAGTTACCCCTGAATTTTAGGAAATGTATAAAGGATTTGGGACCTTGCTAGAAATACTACAAAATTTATATTAGAACATATAGTAATTGGAAGTTGGGACATAAGTCTTGAAGTTTTGAATTTTATAATCTAAAGACTTATTGTTGCACAACCTAGCAACCTTAAGATTGTAAGGAGAATCGAGTGCTAAAACAACGAAACCTTAGGACAATACCCCTAAGTGTCACAGAGGTAAAGTCCTCTCTCTTTAGGCTTCCCAAGTCCATCAAAGTAGACTTGGACTAACCGCAAAAGGTGATCCTAGTTAAGTTATTTTGGGTTCTTGCCAATAAAAATTAGCATTCCCACAGTACTAGCTCAACTGATTTCTAGGAGAATAGTGTGCTTTGGAAAATAACAAAAGGGATCAAAATGTGGCACACTATGGGGAATGCCAAGGGGTTTGAGTTTTAAAGGATTGAAATGACCCCTAAGTGAAGTGAGTAACTAGGTAAGATTTGGATATAAACTGTAAGCTACTCTCAAAATGATAGTGACAATGAAATAACTAGGCTCCAAAAGGTTGAATGGTTGCCTCAAGGGTTTAAATGGTGAGAAACAAAGGTCTGAGGAAAACTGAGTTTTGCGTGCCTAGGATTTTAAGAATATATGTCCCTAAGAGACTATGGTGTTGAGTGTAAATGGTTACCAACATTCCTTAAAGTTCAAATTTTAATTACTATTAGGTCATATGCTTAAATCTAAAGGTTTCAAGTCATTAAGAGTTATTGTATAGCCTTAAAGTATGCCCCATCACAAAAACAACTTGTTGGTTTCTTAATATGAGATTCATAAAACATATAAGAAGCAAACAAACTCGACTAAGTTAAAATAAACACTACTAAGCTATATGCTATGAAAGTAAGATTCTTCCAGTGCCTTATCCTAGGGCTCTAGTGTTATTTGATTTAGATTTATGCATGCCTAGGATGCAAGATGTTTAACCCAACAAATGAAAAAAAATTCTTAGTGCTAAAACAAGCTGAGAAAAACAACTTAGAAGATGTGGAGAAAGAAGAGTACACAAGATCCTGGTCGGTGACTTGAAGTTGGGTAGAGGAGTCGATTCACGCATCCTAGCACATTGAAGTGAGTATGAGATTTGAAGTTGGATAAGCTCTCAAGCAATCAACAACCTTGAATACCTTGAGGCACCACTTTGGAAACCAACGCCCTCCAACGTGCACATTAGACAAGTATTAGAAGTATGAAATAAATATTGAAGTCCCAAATCTTACAACAAGGACAATAAACAAGTTAGAAGAAGATGTATGAATGGTAAGAAACATAACCCAAAAAGGAAAAACAAATGAAGTCAAATTTCTGAGTATAATTTCTCACCAAAACCAACAAAGGGATTTGCATAGCTGTAGATTTAGATTTAAATTTCAACAAATTGATATAATTACATTGAGAGGCGCTTTCTACAACCCAGTATGAGGGAGAAGTGTAATTATGTGCTCATCATGAAATTGACACATGGAAGTTTAATAAAATAATAAATATCAAGTAAACAAAATATTAACAATGTCGACACTTACATAAAGTTCAAAACTAGTATGAGGGAGAAGTGTAATTGCGTTCTCAATGTAGAGCACATGGCAATGTGATAAAATAATAAAATATAAAATAAATATATTTTTTACAATGTCAACCCTAACTTAAAGTTCAAAACCAAAGAGATATATATTCCAATTAATTAAAACTAAAAAAATTAATGAAATTTGATACTTCTTGCTATGTGATTTAGGAGTTGAGCCATCATTAAACTAGGATTTACACATGAGGAAATTGAGCACATGTACAAGATCCCTTGAGAGGCAATCGTTTCTTCAAATTTTGCACTTTAAGAGAGGTTTGAACCTCAATGGATTTTATCCCTCTCGGCACTTGGTAGATCTAGAGTTAAGAGGGATCTACATTGATATTACCTCGAGAGATCCAATCTCATACACACGTCAAGAGAGGAAGGCAATAGACAAAATCCTTCCACACACAATATCAAATGAATGGTAGAAAAAATTAGAACTCAGAACTCTTGTATTGCTGTAAAACCGCCTCCCCCTTTTACTCATGAATAGCTCAATCACTTTTATAGAAGAAGAGAAAAATCCTCAACTCTAAAATGATTGAGGCCTAAGATCTTCATTTGAGTTTCACCCTTTACATCAATGGATGAGGTTTAATATATTTTTGTTGAGTTTACAAGATGGAAGTAACTCGTCCTAGTTTGGGTTGCACTTTCCCAAATGGACGCAAGTAAGGATAGAAAATACTGTCAATTTACATCGATGGATGAGGTTTAATCTATTTTTGTTGAGTTTACAAGCTGGAAGTGACCCCTCCTGGTTTGGGTTGCACTTGCCCAAATGGACAAAAACAAGGACAAAAAATACTATTAATTTACATTAAATGTTGAGTTACATCATCATGAGGATGCCCTTTGTTAATTACTTGCTAATTTGGATAGTTGAGATGCAAAAGAAATTGTTGGAAATGAGAAAGTGTGCCCCCTTGGAGAGAGAAAGTTGAATGTGGCCCAAACACTAGTGAAAATTGCCAAGAAATTGTTGATTTGTAATTACATTCATCTTTGAAGAGAACCCACTTAAATGTTTTCCCAATTACAAATTCTTGCTACCATTCAAATTATTCTTTTTATATTTAGACAATTTCTAAATTAGACCTTAGCAAGTTTATTTAATATTCATTGTTGGAAACATCGACAACGACAAAAAATTGGCAAGGGGTCCAAATACAATTTCTCAATAACATCGGGGAAAAGATTGGCAAAAATCGACAAACCACGACAAGTATTAAAAAATACATTTTTTTTCAATTTTTTAAACATATAAACCAACAACATCATCAACTAAGCATATTGCCACATAAATATAGGAAAAACATTGATAAGCATATTGCCACATAAATATAGGAAAAACATCGATATATATATATATATATAGGATTCCAAATCAAAATGATACATTAGAGTCAATACTAAATCCTTAAGCTTGATAGTTGTTCAATAAAGGACTCAAAAGTGGATAATCAATACAAAATGACATCAAATATATAAATGTATCTCATCATCATGTGCCATCTACAATGAGAAATCTAGTCTATCTAGGAGCTAGATATCAATGACCTCTCCCTCTTTTATGGGTAGAGGTCATGGCTCATTTGCCACTAGAAGGCCCTACATCATTTGTATGATGCTAACTAGATGGTCTAGATGTATCATCCTATGTAGAAGGTGATATTGGTGTTGATGCTAACACATCAACTTGGATGATGTCAAAGGTCCTCATCACCCGATTCTACTTGCTCCTCCCCTTCCTCCTTTTCTCATTATTGTTCCTCCAACCATGCAGATGCCTCCTCCATAATAGGGGCCTCAGACTCCACCCTCCACTCAGACAATATGTTAATATTGTCCAAGGAAATGGCTTCCACATCAAGCAACTTATCCAGTTTCCTCATCCATAGATGAATATTGTAGTGGACATATATCGAATCATTGAGACATGTGAACTTATAAGAGGGCCATAAATAAATTTAATGAGTCTTGATTCTTGATGTTTATAAACATGTCAAAGGGAAATAAATCATAATAATTGTAATCGGTTAGTTAACTTGTTGTGTCTTTTGAGTGTATTTTTTGAAACACACTCCAATCGCACTCACATATTGAAGTGTTGCATGTTTGGCTATCGACTCGAATGAGAAAATTTTGTAAATTTGGTTCTCTTATGCCATAATTTTGCAACCAAACTTTTTTATATGTATTACAGATAAGAAAAAAAGACTTAAATTTTATTTTCATCAAAACATAACCCAACTTTCAAATAAAACTCATATTTAAAAATTTAATTTTAAATTGTAGTGGTTTATGTGGCATCAAAATACTCTTAAAAATACTCTGGAGCATCCATGTTCATCAATTATCAATCAAATTCCAAATCATCATGTATCTGTTATGTCCAGGGGTGCCCTTGCCCACACAATAAGATTGAATAGCCTCTTTGGCCCTATCCATCGCCTCTTACAAGTAGCCCATTGCGGGTTTCTCTCCATCTACCAAGCAAAGAACCTTTACCAAAGGCTCGCTAATTGTCCACATTTCTAGCATTCCATCCCAAAAATAATCGATGTACACTAGTTTAGCAATGGATATCCCATCCTATTTTTTGTTGAATGTGCATTCATGCAACTCATCACAAACAAACATTTGCTTCAACCCAAACTTACATTGGAGCATAAATTGAAGAGAAATGAAGATGTTGGAAAAATGTGTGATTGTAGGATGCAACAACTCCCTATTTTTTGTGACTCCTCATGAGGCTAAGGAAAAAAGCATGGTTATATATGAATTTTGTGATAGTATTAGTCTAATTAACAACCTCTTCGATGAAGTGTATTTTCCCCATATCCTCAAGCATCAAATCTAGTCAATGGAAACACATGGAGTCCAAAACAATGTGGGATGTCTCTCCATTAGCATCCTATCAATGGCCACATAATTAGTTGCATTATCTGTTATGATTTGGACAACATGTTCCCAACCAATATCTTTGATGAGTGCATCCAACAATTGACACAACAATGTTGCATCACTAACATGGGTTGATGCATCAATGGATTTAATAAACATGGTACCCGTAGGACAAGGTACCAAGAAGTTTAGAAGGGTCCTACCCTTCCCATCTATCCAACCATCAGACATCATCGTGCATCCAATAGAATCCCATCAATTCTTTAGCTCTTCCATTCTAGTGTTGACATCACTATTTTCTACTTGCAAAATTGGCCCTCACAACTCCTCGTAGGTAGGGGTCTTGTAACCAGCGCCAACAACAAAAATAACATCACACATTGATCGGAAAAATAGATTGGTCTTTGTGATGCTCAAAGATAAATCGCTTCAAAAAATCAACCTCCCCATGAGCCTGTTTGCTTCTTGCTTCTCATTGTTTGCATTAAGAATAGTGAGGTGCTCAACAACCTAATATGGGGGAGGTTGCCATGTAATGTAACACTAAGTAATGTTACCAAATATAAAACAATTAAAAGACCAATTCGGCTCATAAAATAAAATAAAAAATAAAATCCAAATAAAAAATAATTAAAAAATATCCATGTCGGCTCATTAAAAAAAACCAGCGTCCATCCATATTAAACCCAAATCTATTGATCACGAAGAGAGATCAAATTTCTTTAGGTGTAATTTTTTTTTGTACATGTACAAAATTTTAAAAAAATTACACCTCAAGAAATTGGATCCCTCTCAGTGCTTGATAGGTTTGGGTTTAAGATGGATCTATGTTGGTTATAGCCATTGACCGGATGGAATGTTGAACCCCATCTACAATTCTTGGAACAAATAAAGGTGAAGCCCTTGTGGAAGGTGAATTTGTACCTGTGGAGTCCCTCTAACTACAACATGTCTTAGTCCCATATTTTTCAGTGTTAGTGGTTCTTGAGGATCTAGCCCTCGAAGCAAATTCAATTATGTTAGTAGTTGTTGCCTTTGTCATTTTGTCCATCTGGTAAATCATCATGGACCATTTGCATAAGTTTTGGGGTTGATTTAGTGCAAATAAGAACATCATGCCTTGTAATTTTAGCCAAGTGGAGTTTCAACTGGCCAATCCCCCTTGTCATATTTTGGCCACATAGTTTACAAGGAAACCTTTGACGCTTTTCCCCATCCTTAGGCTCGCCATATTGCCACATTGGATTCAAAAACTTTGCCATTTTGGAAATGCAATAGAAAACCTTCAAATTGAACCCTAAGACCAAAAAATGGAAGAAATCTAACATTAAATATTTCTTTAAAAAAATCAGTTTGTTGTTAAAGGAAAAACATACATATTAAATTTTTTTCTAGCCATGGAAATTTATTAGAAAATAATGATAAAAGAAAGAAAACAATGAGATTGAAATCCCTAAGAAATTCTAACAAAAAATGAAGGTAAGATGGGTGTTAAAGGAAAACCAGTCTCTCAAATTGTTTTCTTCGCCATAGAAAATAATGATAAGATGAATAAAACATGGGCTTTGAAAACCCTAAAACAATGTATGAAAAAACAATGCAAGAGAGTGGAATTTGGCTACATACTTGGGATTTGAGATGACCAACATCGTACATAGCTAGAAAATTGAATTGTGCTCCAATTAGAAAACTCTTGATGGTATGAAAGCAAAGATTTGTTTGTTGATGGTTGCATGCACTCCCCCTCTCACGGGCCCCACAACCGCCAAGCAATATGACCAAAAAAAACCCCAAAAGTCAATTAAACCCACCAATCATTGTGTTGGGAAATTTCGAAGGTTATGGCACAATTTTTTTTGAAATATTTTGAATTTTTGTTGACTGCAAAATCCAAAATTTGGGTAAAAATCATGATCTTTTCGAGCAAAAAAGTTGACACCCAGAAAAATTGCGATTTTTTCCGATGTATCAACATTTCAACCAAAATCTCTAACAATGTTAATTTTTTTGAGAAATAATTCTTATATTTATACGACCATATTTACAATCAAACCCACGCAAGGATTTGAATTTGTGTCTCCATGTTAATACAAGCTCGATCACCTCATTGCTTGCCAGTAGACCACATTCTTGTGGGTTTCAACAATTTTAATAATTGTAATCGGATTTTGATGATAACATGATATAAACATTTGATAACTGTCTTGGATGGTGTCCATGAAGCTTAGATAACACATACCAATATATATCATGCCAATATTTGATATGAAGTATTCAATTATTTGTTGTTTCAAATTATTAGCACTGAAGATAAGCATTTTTAGTTTCAAACTTAAGAAAACCCATTATTTTTTGCCTATTAGTCCATTTGAGTTGATAATCATATTTGGAATGATCAAATTAGATTTCAAAGACTTCAACATGATGAATGACGATGAAATATAGATTGCATGCTACTAGATGGTCTTGTTGACCAAGTCAAACACTTTTTTGACTAAGCCATAAAGTTGAAAAAATCAACTTTAGTCAAAGTTGGACAAACTTGTCCAATGAATGAATGTACCTCTCTAATGCCATTAGAATAAATAAATAACATCTCAAATGTCTTAAAATGATGGTGAAATATAGACATAATAATTACATGTTAGATTTTTATCATTTAAGCAATATGATCTTAGGATCTTAATTGAGAGAATAACATGCACAAAAATCAATCACAAGAGACAACAGACACAAGAGAATTTGCTTGGGGAAAACATAAAGGAGAAAACCCCGCAACTTCCTTAGAGATAGAATGAGCACCAATGGCAGCACTAAAACCCAAAGATAGAAAAGATGATCTCCACAACTGTTCTCTCTCTCTCACTTGAGAGAGCTTCTCCTCTCTCACTCATGCACCCCAGTGAGCGAGTTTGTGTGATAAATAGAGAGGCTCACTCTCTATTTATATTATTTCGTTCACTTAATGTCCACTCCAACAAGTCGGCCTCACTTAACAATTACTTACCAGGGACGACTTCTCTAGAAGATTCTAATAACCCTAGTGCCCCACAACTGTGGGGACTTTGCCCTCTAATCAACAAGGAGGGTTAACCTTAACTCAATTGTGGGGACTATTGCCCCAACTTACAATGGAGGGTTAACCTCAATGATTTACATGACTTGTTAATATTATTGAATCTCTTGATCGGAACATTGGGGCATGACATGATTCAATTACATTATAGATACTTCTCGGAATAAACATCGGGGTACAATACATAAGATATACAAGTGAATACATTCCGAAGTTAAAAATACATCAACACTCCCTCTTAACTAAGAAGGTATTCTCTCGACACAATTTATCAGCACAATTCTTCTTCTATGTATCATCTAGATCATTATCAAGTCATCTTCATCTTCAAGTCATCTTCATCATCAAGTCATATTCATCGTCAAGTCATCTTCATCAAGTCTGGATCATCACTGGATCTGGATCGTCATTGGATCATCACTTGATCTAGAGCATCACTGGATCGTCGTCAAGTATGGATCATCACTTGATCTCGATCATCATTGGATCGTCATCTAGTATGGATCATCACTTGATCTTGATCATCACTGGATCGTCATAAAGTCTGGATCATCACTAGATCATAACTGTTGTATCATCACTGGGTGATCATCACTGGTGCTATCTCTCAATTCTACTTGTCACAGGAATTTCTACAGAGCCAACCCTTTTTCATGCTAGTTGTAGGCCTAGCCTCCATGTAGTTCTTCATCATCTTCAGCACTTATATCTGACCATGGAATGAACCATGTCAGAAATCCCCCCCCAACACTTACATCTGACCATGGGAGGAACACATCAAAGAACCATGTTAGAAAGGCACGCCCAACACTCACATCTGACCATGGGAGGAACACATCCAAAACCCATGTCAGAAAGGCCCAGAACTCACATCCAACCTAATCTTGTCAGAAAGGCTCTGCACTTACATTCGACCTCATTGTGTTCGAAAGGATCTACACTTACATCCGACCTCATCATGTCAAAAAGGCTCTACACTTACATCCGACCTCATCATGTCAGAAAGGAGCTGTACTTACATCTGAACTCATCATGTCAAAAAGGATTTTCACTTACATCCGACCTCATCATGTCAGAAAGGTGCTGCACTTACATTTGATCATGTGGGAACACATCCCTCAATCACATCAGAATGGTTCTGCATTGATCATGTGAGAACACATCCCACAATCACATCAAAATATCTATGCACTGATCATGTGGTAACACAACCCACAATCACATCAGAGCATCTCTGCACTTATATCTGATCATGTGGGAACATATCCCTCAATCACATCAGAATGGCTCTGCACTGATCATGTGGGAACACATCCCACAATCACATCAGAATATCTCTACACTGATCATGTGGTAACACAACCCACAATCACATCAGATCATCTCTGCACTTACATCTGACCATGTGAAGCTCAACCTTCCACCATGTCAGAAAGGCCAATGGACACATCAATTCCCTTTCGAGGGAACCTCGATCTAGAGAACACCAAGCTTCTCCCTGAAGTACTCAAACTTCACTTTGGCCATTTCTAGCATAGAATCACATCAGGGATGATTACATCCAAGGATAACCTGCGAGCTTTTCTAGGACCGATTACATCCAAGGACAACCTACAGGACCGATTACGTCTGAGCAACCTATGAGCTTCGCTAGGATTCATGCTCAGACAACCCGTCTCACCGAATATGCTAGAACTCTCTCTTTCGAGAGATCTCGATCTAGATCACATACCCGAGCTTCACTGCTCCTCTCTGCATCATACAAAAATGCAAGTCAGATCAACCAAATCAAATAGTAGTTTTCAAAAGAAACATACTACCTCCCAAATAGCAAGTGACAACATATTTTGCCTCGAGTGTACTCAGTGCCATGCAAGACTGCTTCCTGCTACACCAAGACGTGCTCTTCCTATCAATGGCACTGCCTGCCCAATCTGAATCCACATAACCCTCTAGGTTAATCTTCAGATTCATTTCATACTTGAGTCCATACTCAACCGTACCCTTCAGGTACCTCACTGCATGCTTTGCAACCATCATGTGAACATGTCTCAATGTGTTCACAACAAATCAAATATCTGGTCTCGTATTCATCAGGTACATCAAGGAACAAATCATCTGACGATACATCGTGGCATCAATCATCTCTGATGAATCGTCACTCGATAGCTTCAGGTTCGATGCCATAGGTGTGGCCATGGCCTTGCAGTCCATCATCCTTAACCTCTTCAGGATCTCTACTGCATACTTCCCTTGTCCCAAGGAGATTCCATTCGCATTCTACCACACCTCCATGCCTAGAAAGTAGTGCATCATTGTTGGAGTCATTTACCCAACATGCACACTTATTTGGTCAATTTTTGCCTATTTACCGACTATCCTAAGTTTAATTGACTTGCTTGGCATGATATGAGTACACTATGACATCAGCATGACAACACCCACGCCCTCCTTCAGTCAAGGAGGCCAACTAGGCCTTCCCTTCATTCGGGGAGGCTAACTGGGCTTCCTCCTTCAAACATGGAGCATTTCTGGGGTGATCTGAGTGCCATACATGCACCTAATTTCTAACTGATTGTTACAATCAGTTAACCTCAGTTGTGAAGGCGCCTCCATTCATTATTTGATTATTTTTTGTCATTATTTATGAACTGGAGCTAACACATGTGCCTACAACCACTTCAGATGACATGTTTACTTCAGTTAAATCCATCAGAGCCACTTGGAGTTATGGATGTGCTACCTCCTTCAGTTGGACATGTAGTTACATGTGATGAGTCACTTTCAGTTAGACTTAGTCATCTATTGCACTCCATTCAGTTAGGACTTAGTGTGAGAGTCAGTTATTGATTAGCTTGGTGGTTAACTATGTGTGTTGACTATGGCTAACATTCAATTAAGCTACACACATTCATGCAATTCGAATGACCTCCATGAGTATTTGAATTGTCTTGGAATTCATGCACCTTGCATGAACATTGTAGTGTATTACTTATTATTTATATCTTAATACAGAGCTACAACTCCTATTGTAGCACCATTATGCCATTTCATGCTTAATTATCTGAAATCTCTTATGAGATTGTGTTTTAGTCCCTAGATTACTGTGACAGATTAATATGGTATTAGAGCTCACGATGGGACAAAGCTCATTCTCTTCCAAAACATGGTTTTTGATGGATCTTGCATGAAAAATTGAGCAAAAGCTCAAATTCCAATACTACACCAGAAGCTGGAGGTTTACCACTTAATACCCCAAGTTAAGGAATTGTAGATCAAGCTTGCTTGATCAATTATACTAGGTGTGATGAAAACCTGAAATGTGTAGGCTACTTGACCTTACTATGAATTGTTTGTGTTTTTGCAGGTACAACTTTGAATGGACTCACAAGTCCCTCTCCTCACCCCATTCACAAGCTATTCATAATGGAAGTTGAAGATGATTGCATCTCTAAAGAGACAAGGTCTCTATGAGGTGTCTATTGGACTTGGTAAAGAGTCTTATGAAAATGAGAATGACTGGCTAAATGTCAGTGATAGAGCTTTTGAAGCAATATGCCTGGCCCTTTCTCCTAGCTTGCGCTACCTTATTGGTTATGCTAAATACCCAAAGGATCTCTGAAAAAAAAATGGGAAGAACCTTTGGAGAGCACAATTAGGATCATAATATCACTTTGGAGATCACATCCAGCACCACAAGAGTTCTTTACTCAAAAGTCTCGGCCTCTACTCTCTCTGATGAAGTTGTTCAAGATGAAGAAGAAGCAGAATCTTCTACACAGTCAATTCGAATTGAAGAAAGTCTCCTTGGAGTGACTCCTTCTTCTGATGCTCTAGAAGTTTGTGAGATCTCTGATATCTCATCTCCTCATATGGCTGAAACAGAAGAAGACATTCGAATCTTTAATATTGAAGAAAAATACTTTTGCACTTCCACTCCTTCTTCTGATGCTCCAGAAGTTTGTGAGATCTCTGATATCTCATCTCCTCATATGGCTGAAACAGAAGAAGACATTCGAATCTTTAATATTGAAGAAAAATACTTTTGCACTTCCAGGCAAACACTCTCCAGTGATTTTCCTTTGAATTATGTGCAAAATTTGCCACTAATTGCTTCCGAAAGTGAAGAGAAATTTGATTTTTCTCCCTCTAATGTTGCTGCTGGTGTGAAAATATGTAATACCTTGGGTATTTTGGAAAAAATATCAGATTATAAGAGTGATCAATTCGCTCCCCATGATCTAGATCTTCCATCAAATTCTTCCAAGATTGCATGCACTAAAATTCAGAAATTTGAAGAAGAAGAAAATTGTGCATCCACCGTCTCGGTTAACCATAATTTTGGATCATATATGAACCTTATTGGATATGATATGATCTTATTTGGATCTGATTTGATATTGCTTGGTTCAAAAATTTAGGTTCATAAACCTTCAGTACTGCTTGTAGCTGTTCTCATCAATGATGTGAAGAAACATGTACTGCAAGTATCCTTCGAAACTGCTGCTGGGGATTTGATTTCATTTCACAGTTTTGGATATATTGTGAACCTATTTAGATATGATTTACTTTCTGATCTGATATTATTTGGTTCAAATTTTAAAATCCAAGAGCTTTCAGTCATGCTTGTAGTTTCTCTCACCAATTCCGGTGTGAAAAATCAAGTACCGCAATTTCTCTTCAAAACTGTTGCAAGGGATTCGATGTTAGTTTTCTATTATGAGATTTCCGATATTATATTTTGTGAATTATTGGATATTTATGAAGCTATATCATATTATGGATCTCAATTATTCTCACTCCACAGTCCCAGGGCTTCTCTACCTTTGGTCACATGCTCATCTCCTCACAGAACTAGTACAGAGGAAGACATTCTGCATCCGCTTGGACACTTGCTCTGAAGACTTGGGGATGATTTTACCACTCATGGTTTGTTGTTCAAGGCTGAAACATATCAGTTTATTGATTTTTCCACACATGGTTCAAATCCTCAAGCACCTTTGCTCTCTTATCAATTGATTTCAGTTGCTCTACATAGGTCCAAATTTCATCCTGCAATTGTCTATGTTCCTGATTCATTTCAGCACATTCATTTTCTTCCAAAGAGGAAGATTCCTGCAGAAATATTCATTTAGTTTGGATTCATAGGTTCACATACACAGTCTCAGGATGCTGCTACATAGAAGAACCAAAATTTCTTGATTTGCTGCTTAGTTTGAGGGGGGGTATTTTTCCCATGAGGTTTTTCCCATTTCCTTGGTTGTATCAAGCAATTACTTTTTGTATAGGGTGACCTATGGCCTTTTTTTTCTGGGGACCTAGAATTTCATGCATTTTTTTTCCTCCTGATTATAGCTTAAGGGGGGGTGTTGGAGTCATTTACCCAACATGCACACTTATTTGGTCAATTTTGGCCTATTTACCCACTATCCTAAGTTTAATTGACTTACTCGGCATCAGATGAGTACACTATGACATCGGCATGAGAACATCCATGCCCTCCTTCAGTCAAGGAGGCCAACTAGGCCTTCTCCTTCATTTGGGGAGGCTAACTGGGCTTCCTCCTTCAAACAGGGAGCATTTCTGGGGTGATCTGAGTGTCATACATGCACCTAATTGCTAACTAATTGTTACAATCAGTTAACCTCAGTTGTGAAGGTGCCTCCATTCATTATTTGATTATTTTTTTTCATTATTTATGAACTGGAGCTAACACATGCGCCTACAACCACTTCTGATGACATGTTTACTTTAGTTAACTCCATCAGAGCTACTTCGAGTTATGGATGCGCTACCTCCTTCAGTTGGACATGCAGTTACATTTGATGAGTCACTTTCAGTTAGACTCAGTCATCTATTGCACTCCATTCAGTTAGAACTTAGTGTGAGAGTCAGTTATTGATTAGCTTGGTGGTTAACTATGTGTGTTGACTATGGCTGATATTCAATTAAGATACACACATCCATGCAATTCGAATGACCTCCTTGAGTATTCGAATTGTCTTGGCATTCATGCACCTTGCATGAACATTGTACTGTAATACTTATTCTTTATTGATTAATACAGAGCTGCAAATCCTATTGTAGCACCATTATGCCATTTTCATGCTTGATTGTCTGAAATCTCTTATGAGACTGTGTTTTAGTACCTAGATTACTGTGACAGATTAATAATCATATCCAAGTCCTTCATCTCGAACTCGGCAGCAAGTCTTCTTCTTGCAACTTTAATGAGTTCCTATTTTCTATCAGGAACAAGTCATCGACATATAACAGGAGCATCACTGGTCTTCCGCCTTCAACCTTGAAGTAAAGGTTGGAATCCGCTTTATTCTCAGTAAATCCTAGAGTCATTAGTAATCTGTCCATCCTGTCATACCTCAGTAAATCCTAGAGTCATTAGTAATCTGTCCAATCTGTCGAACCTCGGGATCTTCTGCAGTCACTCCCTCTGAAGCGGAGCATCATTCTCCCTCTGTCTTTCATACTCTATGCACTGAAACATTCTGTATTGGAGTGACAAGTAGCTTCCTTTGCTACTAATATTCTATGTATCAATCTAGGGTCACTGGATACCAAGATCCTCTATCTTAAACCTTTTCAAAAAAAATTGTCGCACCCATCTGTGAGCTTGTCATCCTCTATTGCTTTCATCTTCAACCTTGTAGCAAAGGTTTATATCTTCATCACTCTAGGTGATATTCAAGCTCCTCATGTATGTGTTATCCCATGGGTGTCTTCTGAGCTTGTACAAGGCCTTCTTTAATTTGCACACATGAGTCTGCCTGTCATGTGTCTTAACTTCCAATGGATTTAAATGTCTCTTTGTAGTTTATGCCTTCTTTCTGTGAGATTCCTCGTGCTATGAATCTTTCCCTGTATCCCATGATGTTTCCATCTACTGCATGATGGAACTACGAACTTCCCTTCAGGTCTCTATACTAGACATCATTCTTCTTGAACTGGTACTCTCCTTCCCTTTCTTCTTGGCTACTTCTTCATAGCTGGAAGGATCTGCATCAATGATGTCGCTCAACAGTGCCGCATAACTGCACTATGTCTGATATTTCTTATTTCTTTGAAAGTATCGTCATATTATTATTCATTTTGGATTATTTCTTGAACTGTCGTCACTTGTTCTTCGGAACAAGTCTCATCCTTCTTTTCTTGTAGGTGATTGTACATGATATTTCCTACAAGTCAGATGGATCAGTTGTATGGTTAGAAACATTTCATAATGCATATTCATAATGGTGAATTCTTATGCATAAAGATATAATTATGCAACTATTTTAGCCAATACAACATTCATCCATATCTCACGGAAACTTTCTAGATGCCTTCCATCTCTACTAGGACAATATTGAGATTGTGCACTAATACAATATGTCAGCAAATGGGTTTCATTCTAGATAAGTAACAATGGAGAGTTGTATAGCACCATGAGCTACTTACCCATCACATGCATATTAGTAGTATTATGTCATTAATGCAAACATTCTATCAAGCATAATACATCAACTGAATATAAACAAATGCATAACAAAACAATATCATGAAATGAAAATTGAATACTTATCTTTATTTGTTTCATGGGTAGACTCCTTCTTTCAGCTTCATCATCTTCTTCATTCATAACAACATCATTTCTTATCCAAATTCTTAAGATGGATAAGAGGTTCTTCGAGAATTGAGTTCTTCATATTCCTCATCGCTTGAGGGATCTTCTTTGAATCGCGAGAGCTAGATCTTCAATTGCTCCCATATTCTCTTCTCTTATTATGAGTCGAGCTTCTTCTTCTGTTCACTCTTCCCAGAGTCTGTTGAAGGTAATCACTTCCTTCTAGTGTACATTCCTTGAATGAATGAATCCCATGATCCTGGGAGGCCATTCAAGGTGGTTATCACAACTTCTGCATTCTCCACTTCTTCTTCTACCGCTTCAAGTTGTTCTTTGATTTGAGAGACTCTTGTAAAGTATGATTGTATGGTCTCTGCATTCTGGATCTTCACATTCTTCAACTGTTTTCTCAAAGTCATCTTCTGATTTGTGTTCTTTCCTTCAAAATAGATTGATCAAGGAATCAAACATCTATTTCAGTGTCTTTAGGGAAGACACTTGTGGTATAAGGTGATCTGTGATTGAATCAACAATGAGCTTCCTGGCCTTGACCAAGTTCTTCTTGTGTAAGGCTTTTAGCCTCATCTCCCTCTGGAACTGGAACCTTTCCACTTATTTAGGTGTCCAATTTCATTTTCTTCAAGAACCAGTGAGATCCAATACTTCCATGCTTGGAATTTGTCAACCTCACCAAGCTTGTCATCACGCTGGTGTGATTAGTCATTTTAAAATGAGAACCTCAATTGTAAATAGCAAAAGATTAGATCTTACTGATTTGAGGTGTCCATCCTGGTTCCGGAGCTGGCTGATCTAGGGTTTGTCAGAGAAACCCTAATTTTAAAAACTTGGAATATTTTAGATCTGATTGGATAAACATATATACCTATTCAAGGCAAGCTATCCAATGTACTCCTTTTTTGAAAACAGTGGAGGGAAGCTCCTGAAACAAGAAGCCCTAGTTTTCCAATTTCTTCTGCAGAAATGCCTAATACTATTTCTTTGGTATCTTCAAAATTTCTATTCCTATTTGTTTGAGATTTCATATTGAGGTAACCTCATCTGTCCTCTTTCCAACACCATAGGTTTGACCAGAATTGGTTTTACCAATTGGGACTTATGAGAGTTTTCCCAAGGTGACTTGTTTTATGATTGTTCAGCATAGCGAAGTTGTACGGAATGCCATGTGTCACTGTTTCACCTTCGGGATCTGAAAATTTTATCATAGAAATAAAATTTTGTGCCCTATTTGGAACATCTTGATAAATTTAATTTGGATATTTGTAGCTTGAGATATTGCAATTCTCCCTAGGTGTCTTGTTTAGGAATGAATCCTGGAAGAGGTTGGAGCCCTGAATTGGAGGAATCATGTCTCCCAGAATATAGAGAATATGAGGATGAAACTTTTACGTAGTGTACATAAGGATTTTATCTTCAAACTGTTAAAGTTTCGGCTTCTGATCCTTCTCCAATCTCGATATATAGCGAATCTACCAAAACTACCCGTTTTAGTATTTTAGTGTTTTTCAGGCCCGGGGTCAAATTAGGTTTGACTTTCTTGAAGTTTTACCCAACCAAAAATCTTGACCTTGGTCTCTAAATTTCAATTTTGAGGAGGAGATAAATCCTATGTAGGGCTCACTTAAAAATTCCTCTTCTATTAAAAGCCCTAATTTCCCGCAGCAAAAACTGAAAATGCTCGGAATCAAATTTTGCTTCGACAGAAAGATGCGCCCTTCAATGGAGGTTTATCCTAGCCTCCTTTTGTTGATGGATTGTGGAGAGAGACCCAAAAATTAAGAAGCCCTAGCTTTTGCAGCCGCACAATGTCTTCTTCTCAGGTTAACTCTGATACCATGTTAGATTTTTATCATTTAAGCAATATGATCTTAGGATCTTAATTGAGAGAATAACATGCACAACAATCAATCACAAGAGACAATAGACACAAGATATTTTACTCGAGGAAACCATAAAGGAGAAAACCCCGCAACTTCCTTAGAGATAGAATGAGCACCAATGGTAGCAGTAAAACCTAAAGACAAAAAAGATGATCTCCACAGCTGTTATCTCTCTCTCACTTGAGAGAGCTTCTCCTCTCTCACTCATGCGCCCTAGTGAGTGAGTGAGTGTGATAAATAGAGAGGCTCACTCTCTATTTATATTCTTTCGTTCACTTAATTCCCACTCCAACAAGTCAGCCTCACTTAACAATTACTTACCAGGGCCGACTTCTTTAGGAGAGTCTAATAGCCCTAGTGCCCCACAACTGTGGGGAATTTTCCCTCCGATCAACAAGAAGGGTTAACCTTAACTCAATTCTGGGGACTATTTCCCCGACTTACAATGGAGAGTTAACCTCAATGACTTTACATGACTTGTTTATATTATTGAATCTCCCGATCGAAACATTGGGGCATGAAATGACTCAATTACATTACATATACTTCTCAGGATAAACATCGAGGTACAATACATAAGATATACAAGTGAATACATTTTGAAGTTACAAATACACCAACATTACAATGGTGGTTCAAGTAAATCATTGCATAGTTTCAAACATATTCCATACCACACAAGGTTAGTATAAAGAATGAGGTTAACGTTTTATTAAAATCATGTCGTCATCTTTCAAACATCAAAACCATTATAACTACTATTTCTCCTTGGGGTGAAGTGGGTGGAAAAGTACAAAAAAGTAATCAAGTGAAAGATTGGTCAAATGTGGCTAATTAGCTCAAGATAAGGCATAAGGGGAAACTATGTGATCTTCACCAATTTGGTAGACAATCATGGAGTGTGTCTTACAAATGGATGTTATGTAATGAGGTATTACTCATTTTGACCTTGGAAATCAGAATCCCCCCCTTTTATTTACTTTAGCTTTTAGCTCTTTTTTGGACTTGTTTTCTTTTACTTTTTTGGACTCTTTCTTGTACTTTTTGTTTGAGACCTTGGTCTTTATCTTTCTTGGATGCTCATGTAAGTAAGACTTGATTTTTTCTTTGGACTACTTCTTTTTTGCAATTCTTCTTGGTTTTCTTTTGATCTTCTTTATTCTAGTGAAGATTTTTATTTTACACTAGCTTCTGGTACAAGGAGCCTTGGATTGGGAGTTGCTTCAAATACCCTTTTTTAGGCATTGAAGGGGGAATAGACTTTCATGTTTCATTTCTAGGGAGAAGCATTCCTCAATGGTAACTCTCTCAGCTTGATAACCAGTTAACCCTAAGGATTTACAAGGAAGACTCCTAAACTATCACAATGATCTTTACAACACAAGCATGCCCTAGACACAAGAGAAAACATGGTTCCTTCATGGTAAATGGGTTAGAGGGGATGCCAAGAATCAATAAATCAATCTTTAACTAATGGGATTTCAATACAAGGGTAGAGTGATATGGGAATGGTTATAAGGTCATAAGTGGATCCAAAGGAGATTTATAGTCCTTGTAAAGATCAAGAGTTCTTAGTCAACGATATATGCATAAAGCATAAATATCTACCAAGTACTTACCTAATAGAACATATCTACTATTCACGCTTATCATAACCAACCATTGTAAGTAATATGAATACATTTGATACAAGCATCAAACTAAGTCATCAATCCATAAAACATATTTTCAAGGCATGAAATGGCAATATATACATATTGCATGGTATCATCACAAGGAAAATCACAATAATCACTAATAACAAATTAACACTGATCACATTTGCACTTGAAAACTGAATCTCAACTTGGTTTGAGAAGCAAAAAAATATGGGCAAAAAATCCCATACACAAACTGGTATAACATTTGGCTCCATGGGCGACAAGTGCTATGAGGGAGAGAGTGCGTGAGAACCACATAATCTCTTGTTCACGGCCTCAATCAACATCAAAACACATACAATAAAAAAATTACCCTTTTCACAGATTGTTGTTAGTAATAGGTTATATTTATGTAAAACAACTAAAAATGAAATAAATTGCTCAAAATTTTCTAACTGCTTTGCAGTATTAAAAATTTAACTAAATAATATAATTATGAAAATGCTAAAAAATGTGTAACCACAAGCAACAAAAGAAAATCAAATCTAAATCTAAATCAAATCAAAAGCTCAAAAATGGAAACTAAACTAAAAGGGACAAATAACCCAAGTATACATTTGATCAAGAGCGTAGTCTCTTAGGATGCTCTCATGGATTGAGATGGTAAACATTTATCCATTTGCAAATGAAAACTAATACATTGAATATCTCCATTAAGAAAGGATCAGTCCATATATTTTCATGAGGTTTGGATATATATCGGTACACTTGGTTCTAGATAACAACACGATCTCCATATGTAAACCTCCTACAATTCACAGTGTGAGAGATGCATTCTTTATCTTGAAATTGACATAGCTCAACCTCATATTTACCATGAATATCTAGACTCTGTGATCATCATGTCTTGGGATTCATATGGTTATGTCTTGGTAGAACCTTGGTTGATCTCCAGTTAAAGGAAGATAAATTCCTCCAACCAAGATTTCTCTTGGGCAGAATGAATATCTTTCTCTGTGCTCTTTGAAAAAGTTGGATTATCTTTTATTATAGCTTGTTCACTAAGCTGCAATGAGAGTATTTCCTTTATAATCCTCCTAGGGGTCCAAACACTCTTTACCCTGGAAGTACGAGATTTTGATGAAGCTTGAACACTACTACTCAAAATTTCACTCGGTTTCTCCCTCAGTAGCATGACTTCACTCAAGATCCTGCAAGGGGTAATGACATGTGTACTCTTATCAACCATAACCTCACCACTACTAAATGAACCAAATTCTCGGATGGTTGAAGATGATGAAAACATTTAGGTCCTTTCCTTTTCCTCTCTTATGGTGACTTGGGGTGGGTCATCGTAAGCATATATCACCAGAAATAATCTATCCATATCTCCTTGCTCAAGTCCAATAGTGTTATCCAAACCCTCGATAGGATCCTCGCTAGGGAAGTTATGGAATAGTTCTCGGTAAATTCTGACCATTTTTCCTTTTCAACAGGATTTTAGTGGTATCAACTGGGGGCACAGGGTATATGATTTTTCGTAGAATCCTCTGAAGATCAATGTTTAGCTCTATATCTCCAATATCTTGATGTTTAGAGGATTCTCAATTAGTTGTTTGACAAGAAGAGAAGATGGCCCCGGGTTCTCTTCTTGTTATAGTCTTTGGTTTCACTCGGTTTCTTTCCTTGATACACCCACAATTTCTCTTTATGAAGTATTTCATTGTCTTTATTTGGCTTAAGCTCTACCCTAGGTCTTTCAACAATGTTATATTTAATGATTTCCTCTCCTTAGAAGATACATGGAAAACTCTTCCAAAGGACCTGTTAGACTCACACTCTTCAATGAAGTGACTATTATCATTAGGACCAGACTCTTGGAAATTACTATTGTAAGAGCATTCATCTTCTTCATGGGACTCTTGACACCTAGCACACTAGAAGGAACATTTTGATTAGGTTGGGTTGGGGCATGAGTGAATATTTTTTCTTCATTAAATGACCTTTTCAAATGATTGTAGTTATGATTGGGTTTCTGGGGGGATGGCGCCCTAGGTATCTCTTGGTAATTATCCAATATAGCACTTCCTGAGTTAGAATAGTCAAATTCTTCAATTTCACTGATAAAATCATGGGGAAGTATGATTTTTTCTTTTCCCCAGGTCCTCCCGGGCCTGGTTTGGACGTTGAAAGAAGAATCCCTAGAGGATTCAAGAAAATTAACTTGGTTAGTTGATTATACATTTAGTTCCATGCATTTTCCCTTTTCTTGAGCATCATGAAGGATTGTTGGGTTCTTCACCTTAAGTGTAAAGCCAAAGGTACTATTACTGGTTGAAATGGTAGGTCTTTCCACTGGTATGCATATGAGGGAGGAGTGACCACTGTCAGCTTAGTCAATAGTCCCTAAATTCTTCGAAAGCCTAATCCTTCTAGGGGAGAGCCCTATTTGACTCTACAAAGACACTTAAACAAAGTATTATCTTTCAATATTAAATATCAGTGCCCAATGGAGTCGAATATGAGAGTGAAATTGTGGTGTAGAATGTGAGAAAGAAGCATGCTTCAATGATGTAACTTGTTTAATTAATAAGTAAGGAAATTTCATCACACTATGAACCAATTACTGTGTAATGTTATAAACTAACATCGTCCATAATATATCCACCATGTAAGAGAAATTATTGATCAAGTATGAGCGTTAAAAACACATCTAAATAGGACACGTAAAATGGGTTGTTTTAGAGTAATCGATATCATTTACTAACACAATATAATCATCAGCATCCTAGTATGCAGTGTTGATGTATTTGTAACTTCGGAATGTATTCACTTGTATATTTTTTATTTCACTTTATTGTAACCTGACGGAGATGTTTGTTCCTCCGATCAGAAGAGTCATTAATATAATAAAGTCATTTAAAGTCATTGAGGTTAACCCTCTGTTGTAATTCAGGGCAATAGTCCCCACAGTTGAGGGTTATTAGACTCTCCTAGTGAGGTCGGTCCTAGAGAGTAATTGTCAAGTGGAAAACAAGTATAAATAGAGAGTGAGACTCTCTATTTGAAACACACACTCACTCAACTATAGCGCATGAGTGAGAGATGAGGAGCTCGCACAAGTGAGAGAGAGAACAACTATCGGAGATCATCTTTGTGTTTTTGGGTTTTACTTTTGCTATTGGTTCCCATTCTATCTCTAAGGAAGTTACGGGATTTTCTTCTTTATGGTTTCCCCGAGGAAAACTCTTTGTGTCTCTTGTCTCTTGTGATTATTGTTGTGCATGTTATTCTTTTAGATAAGATCGTAGATCATATTCTTAAATGATAAAAATATAGCATGGTATCTGAGCCTCTCTGAAAGAAGACACTGTGCAGTTCCAGAAGCTAGGGATTCTTATTTTTTGGGTCTCTCTCCACCGATCATCAGCAAAACAAGGCTGGGTTAACTCTCCATTGAAGGTGCATCTTTTTGTCGAAGCAGAATTTGATTCCGAGTATTTTCAGTTTTTGACCTGTCACTACTGTGGGAAATTAGTGCTTTTCATAGAAGTGGAAATTTTGAGTGAGCCCATCATAGGATTTCTATCCTCCTCAAAATAGAAATTTAGAGACTAAGGTTGAAGTTTTTGGTTGGGTAGAACTCCAGGAAAGTCAAACCCTAATTTGAAAACCCTAAAAGACTAAAACTAGTCATTTTGGTGCATTCACTATATCTTGAGATTAGAGAAGGCTCATGAGCCAAAAATTTTACAGGTCGAATATAATTTCCTTATATACCCTATGTAAACCTTTCAGCCTTAGATTCACTATATTCTAGGAGATATGATTCCTCCAAATCAGGGTTCTAGCCTCTCCCAAGATTCATCCCTAAACATGACACCTAGGGATAACTGTTATATCTCGAGATACGAAGGTCCAAATGAAATTTTGCAAGATGTAACAGATAGGGAATGGACTTTAATTTTTGTGTTAAAAGTTTCATACCCCGAAGGTGAAACCGTGACATGTGAAAGTCTGTATAAGTTCGCTATGCTGAATAGTCCTGAAATAAGCCACCTTGGGAAAACTATCATAAGTCCCAAATGGTGAAACCAATTCTTCTCAAACCTATGGTGTTGGAAAGAAGACAGACGAGGCTAACTCAATGGAAATTTTTAGACACATAGGAGTATTACTTTCAGATATACCACAGAAAAAATATCAGGAAAATTTGTAGAAGAAATTGATGAAAACTAGGGCATTAGATATTTTGTAGTTCTGATCACAGTTTTGGAAAAATGAGTATGCTGCTCATCTCAACTTGAGGAGGTGAATATTTCTATCTAGTCAGATATAAAATATTCCAATTTTTTAAAATTAGAGTTTCTCTGACAAACCCTAGATCAACCAACTCTGGATCTAGGATGAACACCTCAAATCGATAAGATCTAATTTTTTGCTATTTACATTTGACATTCTCATTTCAAAATGACTAATCACACCAGCTCGATGAAAAGCTTGGTGAAGCTGACAAATTTCGAGTATGTAAGTATAGGAATTCCATGATCCTTGAAGAAATTGACTTAGATCAGTATTCCAGTAAGAAATTTCTAAGAGCCAAGAGAATCATTGTAGATTATATTAAATATCATCTCATCCTTCATGTGTCACATGTCATCCTTGAATACACCAAAAGGAACTGTTCGATGCTTTGACGAAGCAATCGAAGAAGAATAAGATATTGTTATAACCACCTTGAATGACCTCCTAGGATCATGGGATACATTAATTCGAGGAATGTGTGCTAGAAGGAAGTCATTACCTTCAACATACTCTGGGAAGAGTGCACACAAGAATAAGCTCGACTCATAATAAGAGAAGAGAATATGGGAGCAATTGAAGATCAAGCTCTTATGATTCAAGAAGATCCCTCAAGCAATGAGGAATATGAAGGACTCAATTCTTGAAGAACCTCTTATCCATCTTAGCATTTGGATAAGAAATGATGATGTTATGAATGAAGAAGATGATGAATCTTAAGGCTCAAGAAGGAGTCTACCCATGAAACAAATAAAGATAAGTATTTGAATTTTCTTTTCCTACATATCCAGTTGTTTATATGACATTGTTTAGTTGTGAAATGTATTATGCATGATAGAATGTTTGCATCAATGATATTATAGTACTAATATGCATGTGGTGGTTAAGTAGGCCATAGTGCTATACAACACTCAATTGCTACTTATCTAGGATGAAACCTCTTTGCTGACATATTGGAATTAGTGCACAATCTCAATAGTGTTATGGTAGAGATGGAAGGAATATGGAAAGTTTATATGTATATGAGATATGGATCAATGTTATATTGGCTAAAATAGTCACATGATTATATCTTTATGCATAAGAATATTCCATTATGAATATGCCTTATGAAATGTTTGTAACCATACAACTAATGCATTTGACTTGTAGGAAAGATCGCGTACAATCACCTACAAGAAAATAAGGATGAGACTTGTTCCAAAGAACAAGTGATGACAATTCAAGATTCACTCCAATAAGCATACATGAAGATGAACCAAGAAGCTTCCATAGCAAAAGAAAAATCTTTAGAAGAATATAAAGAGAACGGTAAATGAAGAATAGTCCAAGGAAAGTAAGAGGCCTCAAACACAATCTAGTTATGTTGAGCGGCATCATTGATGTAGAGATTTCTAGCTATGAAGAAGTAGCCAAGAAGAAAGGGAAGGAGAGCACAAGTTCAAGAAAAATGAAGCCTAAGATGCAGTATCGAGACCTGAAGGGAAGTCCGTAGTGTCTTCCAAATGGATCTACAAGAACCAACAAGCAGTAGATGGAAACATCTAGGGATACAAGGCAATATTCATAGCACAAGGCTTCTCACAGAAAGTAGGCATAGACTACGAAGAGACATTTACAGCCATTGGAAGTTAAGCCATAAGACAGGCAGACTCATGTGTACAAATTAAAGAAGGCCTTGTACGAGCTCAAAAGGAACCCATGGGATAACACATACATGAGGAGCTTGGAGATCACCTAGAGTGATGAAGATCTTAACCTTTGCTACAAGGTTGAAGATGAAATCCTATAGAGGATTACAAGCTTGTGGGGTGCGAGAAGAACTTTTGAAAAGGTTCAAGATAGAGGATCTTGGTATCTAGTGACCCTAAATGGATACATAGAATATTAGTAGAATAGGAAGCTACTTATCACACCATTACATAATGTTTCAATACATAGAGTACGAAAGACAGAGGGAGAATGATGCCCCGCTTCAGAGGGAGTGACTGCAAAAGATCTTGAGGTTCGACATGATACAACAAGATGGATAGCTTACTGATGGCTCTAGGATTTACTAAGAGTAAAGCGGTTTCCAACCTTTGCTTCAAGTTTGAAGGAAGAATATCAATGATGCTTTTGTTATATGTCGATGACCTATTTTTAACAGAAAAAGAGGAACTCTTTAAAGTTGCAAGAAGGAGACTTGCTGTCGAGTTAAAGATGAAGAACTTGGGTATGATGCACTAATTTCTAGGAATGGAAGTGTGGCAGAGTGTGGATGGAATCTCCCTTGGACAAGGGAAGTATGCAGTGGATATACTGAATAGATTCGGGATGATGGACTGCAAGGCCATTTCCACACCAATGGCATCTAACATGAAGCTATTGAGTGATGTTTCATCAGAGATGGTTGATTCCACAATGAATCGTCAAATGATTTGATGTGCCTCATGAATGCAAGACTAGACACATGCTTTGCTGTGAACAACCTGAGCCAGTTCCTGATGTATCTGACACATGCTCACCTGGTTTCAAAGTATGCAGTGAGGTACCTGAAGGGTACAGTTGAGTATGGACTCAAGTATGATACGAATCAGAAGAATAACCTGCATGGTTATGTTGATTTGAATTGGTAGCGCCACTGGGAAGAAGTGCACCCTGGGTTGTTTCTTCAGTTTGAGATCCAGTATGGGCTACTGGTTTGGCAGGATGCAGTCCTACATGGAGTCGAGTAGAGCCGAGGAAAAATATGTTGCCACTTGCTCGGCTATTTGTAAGGTAGTATGTTTTTTTTGAAAGCTACTATTTGATTTGATTGATTTTCCTTGTATTTTTGTATGATGCAGAGAGGAGCAATGAAGCTCCAGTGTGTACTTCGGATTGAGGTTCCTTCCAAGGGGAAGTGATGAGTCTGAGAGCCTTTTTGACATGGTGGCAGGGTGCACCTCCCATGGTCAGATGTAAGTGTTGTTCCTTTTTGACATGGTGGCAGGATGGGCCTCCCATGGTCAGATGTAAGTGTTGAGGGCCTTTCCTTGGATGGTGGATGGTGTGCCCTACTATGCCGTTGGATGTAACTATTGGGACTTTCCTCGGATGGTAGATGGTGTGTCCTACCATGCCGATGGATGTAAGTACTGGGCCTTTTTGACATGGTGGCAGGCTGGGCCTCCCATGGTTAGATGTAAGCGCTGGGCCTTTTCGACATGGTGCCAAGATGGGCATCCCATGGTTGGATGTAAGTGTTGGGCCTTTTCGACATGGTGGTAGGATAGGCCTCCCATGGTCAGATGTAAGTGTTCGTCCTTTTTGACATGGTGGAAGGTTGGGAATCCCATGGTCAGATGTAAGCGCTGGGCCTTTCTGACATGGTGGCAAGCTGGACCTCCCATGGTCAGATGTAAGCACTGGGCCTTTCTGACATGGTGGAAGGACAGGCCTCCCATGGTCGGATATAAGTGCTGAGACCTACATCCATCATGAAAAAGGGTCAGCTTTGTAGAACTTCCTATGACAAGTAGAATTGAGAGATAACACCATTTGCTCGAGATAGTGGGAGTAGTGATGATGATGATCCATCTTGATGATGATCGAGCTTTGATGATGATCCAGTAATGAATAATTGTGTTGATGAATTGTGTCAAGAGAATACCTTCCTAGTTAAGAGGGAGTGTTGATGAACTGTGTCAAGAGAATACCCCAGCGGAGATGTTTGTTCCTTCAATCGGGAGAGTCATTAATATAATAAAGTCATGTAAAGTCATTAAGGTTAACCCTCCGTTGTAATTCGAGGCAATAGTCCCCATAGTTGAGGGGTATTAGGGTTATTAGACTCTCCTAGTGAGGTCGGTCCTGGAGAGTAATTGTCAAGTGGAAAACAAGTATAAATAGAGAGTGAGACTCTCTATTTGAAGCACACACTCACTCAACTGTAGTGCATGTGTGAGAGAGGAGGAGCACGCACAAGTGAGAGAGAGAACAATTGTCGGAGATCATATTTGTGTTTTTGGGTTTTACTTTTGCTACTGGTGCTCATTCTATCTCTGAGGAAGTTGCGGGGTTTTCTCCTTTATGGTTTCCCCGATGAAAACTCTTTATGTCTCTTGTCTCTTGTGATTATTGTTGTGCATGTTATTCTTTCATATAAGATCCTAGATCATATTGATTAAATTATAAAAATCTAACATGTAGAATATGAAAAAAAATAGTACATCCACCATTACCAATTGTGTTCACCCAATCCCATACAACATGTGCAAACGGTAAGCATATTTCAGTCACTTGTGACAATTATTCACATGGAATTTGGAAACAAATTTTGTGGTAGCTAGTATTTGCAATAATAATATCAGTCATAAATGAAGGTAGAAAAATACATCACTCATGGCCACACTCATAGCAACATCATAAAATTAGTATATCGGTGCACATTTATGTAATGTCAGTCACCACAATTATCAGTGCATGTGCCGACTAGCAATAAGAGGAGCACCTGCAGTTAACAAAAAGTCTCTATGTGTATTAGTAAGTCCAACAACTTGAATGATATTCTAAATACAGTATCACATGTAAATGAGAGATCGAAGGCCAAATTTTTATGTGTTTTGTGTTGTCACTGTGTAGGTGTAAGGAGCAGTAGTGAAAGGGAGGCCTGCCACTCTAAGTCCAACCCTTAGGTAGGGTAAACGGGTGCCAGTGAGGAGAAACCGTGGGTTAGGGCTGGTAATAAAGGAGGTGAAGGTATATACTAGGGCTGTGAGGTAGAAAAAGATATTAGGGGATGGTTGCAAGTACCACCACAATAGCATCAACAAACTCATGGTGAAAAGGAGCTGGGAGAGATTGTAACGAGGTAGGGAAATATCCTTGGGAGGATAGGCCGAGGCCTAAAGGAGGGGTGGTAAGGGTATTTTAGGAGGTAGTGAGGGTTGCAAAAAGGCCCATAAAAGGTATGGCTAGGGAAGTGAAGGAGATGGGGGAAGGATGGTAGACCTAGTGAGGTAGAAAAAGGGAAACAAGGGTCAAAGAGTGACCATTGAAGGTAGATAAGGGATACCTTTCGATCAATGAGACCTAGGAGAAGGAAAGCGAAGTAGGGAAAATGGATGAAATGGAGAAAGGAGGATTGTTAGGGAGCAATGATGGTGGAGGAAGAGAAACCTAACCCTAGAACTAACCTAAAGTAACCCTAAAAACTACTCTAACACCTAACCCTAGACTCGGTTCATGAGAGAAAATGGTGTGAGGACTTAGGGAAACCCTAGCACAAGCTCTACCCAACCTAGGAATTCTAAGGAGAATGGTTAACCTAGTGAGGAAGGATCCTAGGTTAGGAAACTAGCCTAGAAAAACTAAGGGGAAACTCAAAGGCACCCTCACAGGGAGGCATGTTGTGGTTTGCTAAGGTGACAAGAAGGAAGAACATAGGCTATGCTAACAAAAAGGCAAGAAGCCTAAACTCATTGTCCTTATGTTCATCCAACAAATTGAAGCATCAACAAAAGAAGAGATTCACCAAAGAATTACAAAAAAAAACCATAAAACTTCCTCAAGAGGAGCGCATCGATCCAAAGAAACCCTAACAGGGGTAAAACAAGTACATAGTGTATTATCCCATAAGTTTTATTTTTGAAATGGAAGTGAAGAGATCTATTTATTTCATCTCACACTCAGTTTTAAAAAAATCTAGGCCTACATGCCTTAAAATAAGTCAATTTGAAATTGTAAAATGTCAACTAAAAATTAAAAGAAAATAATAATAAAATATAGCCTAAGGTAGGCTTAAGGTAGGCTACCTGGGGTATTTGTATCCCCAGGTGCAAAAACATGCTCAAATAAGAGAATCAATCTGAAGGAAAGGATGAAGTGATATGGAGGGAGGGTGTTATACCCCATCTAACCCCTAGAATGTTGTAAAATCCCTCAACTCCCTCCTCAAAGCACAAAAAGGCCTGGCATGGAGTGTTCCTTTCCTCTAAGGAGATAAGTCCTGGGAGAGAAAGGACCCACTAAATGAAGGGCCAAGAGGGTGTCCAAAGTGGCTGTGAATGAATACAAGTGTCTCATAGCTAAAGCAGAGGCCACCAGAGCGCGTAAACAAGATATGGAACCATGTGACCCAATGGTCAACCATTAGGGGCCCCAAACACCAACCTTGAGGTTAAAAACCCCTATAAAGGGAAGTCAGCAGTTCCATTAAGCCATAGTAATCCTAAAGGAGGACCAAAGGGCCCAACCACGACCACCATTTCTCAATAACATCCCTCGTGGTCGAGAAAATTGGCCCTCTCTCCTTGGGGTACACCTGAAGGTGCACTGGGTACATGTGCAACGTAACAATGGCTCCAACTACGGGACAAGTTCTTTTCCCGGGAGTGCTCAAGAACCTGTGAATATACTGGTACCTGTAGACCTACACACATATCAAATGTCTGAGATATTAAAAGCATATAAGGGTAGACACTTTTCTCCTGCCTTGTTTGCCAAATGAGGGAAACAAACTAAGAACAATAAAAACTAACTAGACAATGAAAAGATATCAAATGCAATGCACAAAAATATGCCTAATGCAACTAGTCCTACCTACCTTAAACCTGGAATTAAAAGTAGGCTAGGTGAAATCATACAACCAATGTAACCATCTGAGTAAGCAATTCATACTTGATATCTTTCCTTTGTCCTTCAATGTAATCCATGACAAGACCTCATTGATGATATGTTGAGTTTGTACCAGGATCTTCATCTGCATGAGTGCAGGAAGATGAACCTTCTTAAGAACATAGAATACTTGAAAGTGGTGCCACAGAGAAGCATTGATTTAACAAGCTTCATTGATCCATGCTTCTAGTGGACTTATGTATGGAACACCTTCATCATACATGTCTTCTAAGAAAAATTTCTTCCTGAAACTCTCCATGAATCCTGAACTTTGGAGGTTATTCATAGAGTTGGACCTCGCAAATATTCATATTTGAGCCACAACTCTTCATTTACTCAAGCATTTCTTTGTACATACAAGTGTATTTCTTATATTTTCCACAATCACATTAGTAACCCCAATAATCCTTGAACTTTTGAAATTGTCAACAGTATAATTCATACCTTCATGCTCCAAATGAAAATATAAACAATAAATATTATGGAGCCGAGGGATAAAAATCATACCTGTCCACCTACCTTCCTCGGTCTTGTTGGGATATATCATTAAGGGCTTATCGATTTAGGGTAGAGTGGGTTGAACAAATTCTTCAACGCTCCTTGAGGAGCACGATTGAGAATGATAACCTAGGATCATCATATGCATAATATATGTAAAAGAATCCTTTGTGCAAAATGCTTCCCTATTGTAGGATGAGTAGGATGGAGACATCATGGAAGAATCGCCAGAGATACAGGGTCCCAAATCATCGAACTTTTCATCACAATGGGCCATTTGCATATAACAACTATCTAACAATTCTGGTGACGGTTCATCTTCAATTATAGTGGAAAATGGGTTGAGCCATTCTTCATAATTATCCTCAAAAGGATAATGAACAATCATATCTCATTCCACATGGTATTTATAAATCATGTCCTCAACATCCATGCTTAAGGTGACTGAAAGCTCTTCATCCCCAGAAAAGGTGCCAAAGTGTTAAGCCTTGTCAGGCTTCTTCTTTGTGGAGTTTTCAGGTAAGATCTGGAAGATTAGTCCTTGACACTAATATTTTCAAAATACCCAGGAAAAATTACCTCAATTTTCTTAATGAATGTTATCCTTTCTAGGGTGTGAATGACTCTGGATCAACCGCTTCAAATTTTGAAATGGTCCCTGACAACGACACCAAAATGTTAAGCCTTGCTAAGATTCTTCTATGTGGAGTCGCCAGGTAAGATCTGCAATATTAATCCTTGACAATGATATTTTCAAAATACCCAGAGATACTTACCTCAATTTTCTTATTGAATGTCGTTCTTTCCAGTGTGTGAATGACTCCAGATAAATCGCTTCAAATTTTGAAATGGTCCTCGGTAATGGCGCCAAAATGTTAAGCCTTATTGGGATTCTTATTTGTGGATTCTCCAGGTAATATTTCCAATATTGATCATTGACAATAATATTTTCAAAATATCAAGAAATACTTACCTCATTTTTCTTACCGAATGTTGTTCTTTCTTGGGTGTGAATGACTCTGTATCAATCGCTTCAAATTTTGAAATGGTCCCAAGCAATGTCGCCAAAATGTTACCTGTTGAAATGGAAGGTCTTGCCACTGGTAAGCATATGAGGGAGGAGTGACCACTGTCACCTTAGTCATTGTTGAAATATTGTAACTTCAAAGGATATTCTAAATGTATTTTACTGATGTAACCCAAGGGAGATGTTATTATTCCTCTGATGGGGTGTTATTATTGTATTTAGTCATCATAGAGTCATGAGGTAAATCCTCCACTTGTGTTGGGTATTTGGTACCCTAATAAATAATATAATATATTGTTTTGATTATTCCTAGGTGAAGTCAGCTCAAACATTTTATTGGGGCCAACTTGTCTAGTGCAAAAAGTCAATTGTCACAATTAGTATAAATAGAGGAGTTGTGGTTCTTATTTCAACATAGACTCACTCACTTGTGTAGCGCATAGGAGAGAGAGAGAGACAAAATAGAATGAGGAGAATAAATCGTTTTGGGTTGTCTTTTATACATCTTATATAGAGGAACTTTTTGCTGGGTTTTCTTCCACATGAGGGTTTCCCAAGAAAAATATTTGTGTTCTTTTTGTGGTTGTGCTTGTCTGTATTTTAGTGATCTTTTTGCTTATGGTTATGCTGTTATGATGATAAATGTTATAAGATCTTATATAACCATAAAAAATTAACATGGTATCAGATCCACCCTAAAATAAGTCATTGTGTAGCTGAAACAGTGCTACAACTACAAATATTGAAGATTAGGGTTTCATGCTTGAAAACCCTAAAATACTAAAACTAGTAGTTTTGGTATATTTGTTAGATCTCGATATTGGAGAAGGATTAGGAGCCGAAATATTTACAAGCCAAATATAAATTCCTGATTTACCCTATGTAAACGTTTCATCTTCATATTAGCTATATTCTTGGAGATATGATTCCTCCAAGTTAGGGTTCCAGCCTCTCCTAGGATTCATCCTTAAATAGGTGACCTAGGTATAATTTCATGATCCAAATTAAATTTCTCAAGATTTTACAGAAAGGGCACATCAGTTAATTTCTGTGGTAAAAATTTCATACCCCGAAGGTAAAACAGTGACACATGGCAGTCCGTACAAGTTCGCTCTTCTGAACAGTCCTAAAATAAGTCACCTTGGGAAAAAGAACATAAGTCCCAATTGGTGGAACCGATTCTTCTCTAACATTCACTGTTGGAAATAGGATAGAAAATTCTACCTCATTGCAAATTTTCAGACACATAGGAGCATTATTTTCGGAGATACCACAGAAACAATATCAAGAATTTCTATAGAAGAAATTGAAGAAAACTAGGGCATCAAATATTTTGCAGTTCTGATCACCATTTTGAGAAAATGATTATACTGCTTAGCTTTCCTTGAGGAGATGCATATTTCTTGTTAGAATAATCAACCCATATTTAGCTACCTTAGACATTAATTAATCCATTTTTGTCTTATTTGCCTAGTTTCCAATATTCCACTCTATGCAAGTTGTCCTTCCACATGTCCTAGAAGTCAAACTTGCTAAAACTGAGTCATGGAGCACTTGGGAAATCTCCTAGAATCCATATTTAGCATATCTTCTTTATTCCAGATCCTCCCTAGCGCATGTCTGCTTTACTGAGATTTATGGCAAAAGGGAAAGTAAGACTAGGTGCAGTTGACTTGTTTTTTTCCCTCATCATCCTCCACTCTTTTCTCCTAATAAAAGCATGTATGAGTTGTCTTTCCATCACCTATTAGCTTGTCCACTTGAATTTTCCAATTCGAAATATCCTAGGTATATTTGGAAACTGCTTTATGCACCTATGGGGGATTTGACTAGATTTAGTAAGCCTGCTTTTGACTATTTTGAATGGCATCCTTATGCATTCGAATATCTCATGTAAAATTTTATTGCATAAGCCTATGAATTCACAAGGTTGGATATTGTACACTTATTCAATACAGATTAGTGTTATGCTCCAATTTCAGTCTCCTTTGTGTGTCAATTTGCATGTTTGATTAGTAATTTTGTGAGTGAAATTGATCTGTCACCTGGTTCCATTTCCACATGGTATTAGAGACTTTGTAGATTGATTTATATCCTTCCATATTGCTATTGTAGGTTTGATATCTTGACTGGGAGCTATTCTGCTGACTGAAGGGACAATTTCTGAGCTATGGATCAATCTCAAAGATCATCTTGACTCCATTTAATTTATTTGAATGGAAAGCAGAGATGGAGATACTATTGAGAGTGAAAGGTCTCTACAAGGTGAATATGGCAACTAAAGCAGATCCAAATGCAGCTACAGAGAAAATTAAATGGCACAACAGGAGGGACGAGGCCCATGGTCTCTTGTGTCTGAGCATATCCAGAGACCTCCTATTCCGTCTTGATGGATTGCCATCACCTAATGAAGTATGGGAGAAGCTTGTAGATATTTTTGGTAAGATAGATGAGATTAGAGGACATCAAATCGAGAATGAATTGATCTCTTTGAGTCCCAGCAGCTTCAAATCCTTGCAACTCTACTTTTCCAAGTTTAAAGCCTTTGTTTTGCAGCTAAAACAGTGTGGAATTGAAAAGAAGGAGGAGCAACTAATTTTGGCCATAATCTCAAAGCTTGGACCTGACTATTCAATGTTTGTTTCGACCTTCCATGCCACCAAGTTGACAACTCAAGCCTGGAAGATGCCTAAGCTTGAAGAGTTCATGGAATCCCTCACACAAGAACAAGATAAACTGGTGATGATGGGCACCATCAAACCTTCCAAAGACCAAGATCTGGTTGCAGGAGATTCGAGGGTGGATTCAAAAGGAAAGAAGAAATCTAAGAAGCCACCTGAGTAGAAGAGAGACAAGAACAAGTCTTAGGAGGAGCCCCAAGGCTCCAAGAATAACCCCCAGAAGAAGCAGAACAAAGGAGAAATGAGCAAGTGTGCATACTGCAGTAAGGGCTTTCATCCTGAAAGCTCCTGCATGAAGAAGAAAATTGACATGCTGACGCAACTCCTGGAGAAGAATAACATCTCACTTCCTGATAGCTCAAAGAGGAGGGAAGGAGGATCAAATTCAGAAGACAAAGAGAGAGTTCATGCATTGGTTGCTGGCACATCAAGCTCATCTAGCTTCATCATAGACTCTCGAGCTTCAAGACATATGGTTTCAACCAAGGAGGCATTCTCCTCTCTTGACATGTCGAAAGGTCCACCAATAGTGCTGGGAGATGACTCTCTCGCTGACAGTTTGGGAAAAGGAAGGATTGATCTTGACCATGGTAAGTTTAGCAATGTATATTATGTTCCGGGTCTTTCCTCTAACCTCTTGTCAGTGTATTAGATGACCCACACAGGGTCTCCAAAGAAGGTCATATTCTCCCCTGATGATGTTGATATCATGGAGATCTCGAGTGGTAAATTCATTGCAAAAGGAGTTGTAGATCACACTTTGAAGTTATACTGGTTTTCACATTTTCTACCCTACTCAAACCCCTCTGCTCTTCTGATTCATGCTAATGAGGCAAGCAAGATTTGGCATGAAATATTTGGCCATCTTAACTATAAGTATCTTTCTGATCTAAGTGAAAAATAAATGGTCATAGGGTTACCAAAGATTAAGTTTTCCAAACCTAGTCTGTGAAGGTTGTGTCCTAGGAAAACACCCAGAGCATAAATTTGAGAGAGCTAGTCATGAGAGAACCTCTGCACCTCTTGAGCTGATCCACAGTGATGTTGCTGGTACATTTCCTCATATGTCAATGAGTCAAGCCAAATATGCATTAACCTTCATTGATGACTTTTCCAGGTATTGTTGGGTTTACTTCCTAAAGCATAAGTCTGAAGTTTTTGGCCTCTTCGAAGTCTTTAAGGCTTTGGTTGAAAACCAGTGTGGGAGGAAACTCAAGATCCTCAGATTTGAAAATGGTGGTGAGTATGTCAAGTCTGAGTTCATTCAATATTGTGAAGATGTAGGTATTCAGATGCAGCATTCAATCCATTACACACCACAGCAAAATGGTGTTGCTGAGAGGAAGAACATATCACTGAAAGAGATGGCAACCTGTATGTTGGAGGCTAAGACTTTGCCACCAAAGTTTTGGGATGAGGCTATAAATTGTGCATACTATATCTAGAATAGGGTGCCTCAAAAATAGCTTGATGGTATGACTACTTTCGAAGCATGAAGTGGGCACAAGCCAGATGTGACCCATTTCAGGATTTTTGGCTCAAGGGCTTGGGCTAGAATTCCAACAGAAAAGAGGAAGGCTTTGCAGCCCCAAATCCAAGAGTGTATATTTGTTGGGTACTCTGAAGATTAAAAAGGGTACAATATAATCAATTTGAGCACAAACAAAGCCTTCATTGAAAGGATTGTTCAGTTCCAACAAGAGCCTTTAGCAGCAGTTGAAGTTGGAGAGTCTTCTTCACCACCAGAACCATTGAATGTAAGTGAAGAGAAAAATGAGTTTGCTGATTCTGATGTGTCTGATAATGATGATTTAATTTCAGATCCTAACAGTCCTACAAGACCAAAATGGGCAGCAAATACCATTCATACAGCTGGGGAACTAGTTGGAAATCCTAGTGATCCTAGGAGGACTAGATCTCAGTTTGAGAGTGCCCTGAGTGTGAAAGACCCTTTGTTTGCAGAGAAATGCTATATGATGGTTGAATAAGACCCATAGATATATGAAGATGAAACACATGATCCAATATGGAAAACAGCCATGAAAGAAGAATTCAGCTCACTCCAGAAGAACAACACTTGGGAGCTGGTTGATCTTCCCTCAAGGAGGAAGCTAGTTCGATGTAAGTGGGTTTTCAAAACTAATTTTGCTGCTGATGGTTCACCTTTGAAATATAAGGAAATATTGGTATCCAAGGGCTACTCATAGGTACATGGTATTGACTACAATGAGATATTTGCACCAGTGGCAAAGATGGACTCCATCAGGCTAGCCTTAGCCATTGCAGCTTCGAAGCAGTGGGAGGTACACCACATGGATGTGAAGTGTGTTTTCCTAAATGGAGATCTTACCGAAGAGATTTACATTAATCAAACTCAAGGGTTTGTTAATAATCCATATTTTGTGTACAAGCTAAAGAAATCATTGTATGGGCTTAAGCAAGCCCCCAGGGCTTGGTATGCCAAGATTGATGGCTTTCTACTGTCATTGAGTTTTTTTCAATGAAAGTATGATCCTAATGTTTATTTGAAGCTGATTCATGGTTATTTTCTTGTTTTTGGATGACCTTCTAATTACAGGAAGCTCAAAGAAATAAATTGCCTCCTTGAAGGATGCAATGAACCATGCATTTTCTATGACTGATTTGGGGTTGTTGAGCCAATTTTTGGGTCTCAAAATTGCTCAATCCCAACATGGAATAAAATTACATCAGTCCAAGTATGTTTTGGATTTTTTGAACAAGTTCAACATAAAATATTGCAAGCCAAGCAAGACTCCCTTCCTTTCAGGAGTTAAGCTTGAAGAAGCAGGTTCTTCTCCTATGATAGATAGTACACTGTATAGATAACTGATTGGGTGTTTGTTGTACCTTACACACACTTGACCTGATATTTATTATGCAATATGTGTGGCTTCAATATACATGGATCAGCCTCATGAGATCCATTGGAGAGCATCCAAAAGGATCCTTAAATTTGTTCACGGAACAAGAACTCATGGGATCTTTTACAAAGCTAAATCTGATCTTGATTTTATTGGGTTTACTAACAGTGATTGGGAAGGTGAAAACACAGATCGAAAGTCAACATTAGGATATGTGTTCATGCTTGCTGAAGGACCAATCAGTTGGTCAAGCAAGAAACAGAGTGCCATTGCACTCTCATCTACAGAAGCATAGTACCGTAGGAGTTGTAAATGCAGCAACTCAATGTTTATTGTTGCAAGGGTTACTTCGTGAGTGTGGCTTCGAATCAGAGTTCTCAACTATTATCTATTGTGATAATCAGAGTACCATTTGAATCTGCAATGATCCATTTCAGAGACAGAGAACCAAACACATTGAGATCCATATGCACTACATCAGACAACTTGTGCATGATGGCACCATTCACCTACTCTTCTGTGCATCTTCAGAACAAGTAGCAGATATATTCACCAAAGTTTTTGTGAGAAGAAATTCAGCAATATCAAATCACTGCTAGGGATTGTTGATCATGTTGTGAAGCATGATTGATGAGAAGATTTTCAAATTTTTTTTACTGTCCATGTTTACGGGAGGATTTTTCCACTGGGTTTTTGCCTCTTTCCTTGGTTAAATGGACATGCAGTATGTAAAGGGTGACTAATCCTTGTTGCTAGGCCCTATAATTTTCTGATATTTTGCTCATAAGTCAAGCTTAAGGGGGAGTGTTAGAATAATCAACCCATAGTTAGCTACCTTAGACATTAATTAATCCATTTTTGTCTTATTTGCCTAGTTTCCAATATTCCACTCTATGCAAGTTGTCCTTCCACATGTCCTAGAAGTCAAACTTGATAAAAATGAGTCATGGAGTGCTTGGGAAACCTCTTGGAATCCATGTTTAGCATATCTGCTTTATTCCAGATCCTCCCTAGCGCGTGTCTACTTTTTCTACTTTATTGCTTGCTTTACTGAGATTTATGGCAAAAGGGAAAGTAAGACTAGGTTTAGTTGACTTGTCTTTTTCCCTCATCATCCTCCACTCTTTTATCCTAATAAAATCATGTATGAGTTGTCTTTCCATCACCTATTAGCTTGTCCACTTGACTTTGCCAATCCGAAATCTCCTAGGTAGATTTGGAAACTGCTTTATGCACCTATGGGGGATTTGACTAGATTTAGTAAGCCTGCTTTTGACTATTTCGAATGGCATCCTTATGCATTTGAATATCTCATGCAATTATTTATTGCAGCAGCCTATGAATTCACAAGGTTGGCTATTGTACACTTATTCAATACATATTAGTGTTATGCTCCAATTTCAGTCTCCTTTGTGTGTAAATTTGCATGTTTGATTAGTAATTTTGTGAGTGCAATTGATCTATCACTTGGTTCAATTTCCACATTTATATCCAATAAGATCAGAAAGATACCTCAATTGAAAAATTAGGGTTTCTTTGTCAATCCCTAGGTCTACTAGAAGCAGCATTCCAGAAAAGTTTTCAAGCAAGCATGAGATTGAAGCAATCTCATTGGTCAAAGAAGAAGTTGCTGATCCAGAAGGAGATGATGAAAAAAAAACAAAGATAAGTATTTGAATTGTCTTTCTTGTATATGTTGTGTATTATGCATGATATAATGTTTGCATTAATGATAGTATACTACTAATATGCATGTGATGGGTAAGTAACCCATGGTGCTATACAACTCTCCATTGTTACTTGTCTAGAATGAAACCTCTTTGCTGACATATTGGATTAGTGCACAATCTAAATGATGTCATGGAAGAGATGGAAGGCATCTAGAAAGTTTCCATGAGATATGGATGAATGTTGTATTGGCTAAATAGTTGCATGATGCATAAGAATTTGTCGTCATGCATATGTTCTATGAAATGGTTCTAACCATGCAACTGGTGCATTTGACTTGTAGGAAAGATCCTTTACAACCACCTATAATAAAAAGGAGGATGAGATTGTTCCAAAGAACAAGTGATGAAAATTCAAGGTTCACTCCAATAAACATGAACCTGAAGCTCCCAAGGTTAGAGACACTAGAAAGAGCTTCAGAGAGCAGTAGATCCACCTCGAAAGATGAAGACCACCTTGGGTACGAGAAATAACTCAAGACGAAGAAAATTATGGCAAGACTTCCAACCCAAATTAAGAGGCCTCGAACACACTCTAGTTGTGTGACATCATTGATGCAAACCCTTCTAGCTATGGAAGAATCTATGATCAAAGAGTAACAGTTGATTATGGGGAATGATGTCTACGATATAGTTCCGAGACCTGAAGGGAAGTCCATAGTGTCTTCCATATGGATCTACAAGAACAAGTGTACAAATAAAGGTTTGTGGTTTGTCTCAGAAAGAATAGACTATGGCATGACATATTCTATTGACCAGACACACTTCATCAGTAGAAGTATATATTGAGCAAAGAACCACCTGTACAGAATATGCTTTGTACGAGCTCAAAAGGCACCCATAGAAAAGCACATCTAGCAGCTTGACATATCACCTAGAGTGATGATAATCTTAACCTTTGCTACAAGGTTGAAGATGGAAACCTATAGAAGACAATGAGCTCACAGATGGGTGCAATAGGAAATTTTCGACAAAGTTTAAGTTAAAGGGATCTTGGTATCTAGTAACCTGAGATGGGTACATAGTAGCAGAGGATGCTACATGTCACTCCAGTATAGAATGCAGAGGGAATATGATGCTCCACTTTAGGGGGAGTGACTACAGAGTAATTTTGAGTTCGACATGGTACGACATGATGGACAGCTTCCTAATGGACCGATACTTTACCAAGAGTAAAGTGGGTTCCAACCTTCAAGGTTGAATGAGGAGGACTAGGATATGTCAATTGTTAGCACTCAGAATGTACCCAGGTTGTAAAAGGTACACCCCGAGGTAACAACAAAACCACTTTAGGAAGATATTGGTATTCTCTCCCAGAGAGGGATCTCTCAACATGAACTTTGCAAATTGCAAGACCAAACGGTAACAATATTTAAAAGGTTTATTTGGTTGAAACAATCACATATCCATTGGGAAACGGAGTCATATACATATAAAAAGATTACCAAAATGCATACACAGGATTTTTCAAAGGCAAGATAATCACATAATTGCAGTCATTTCATTTGTCAGGGTGAAAATAGAAGAAGTGAGGGA
>LPNX011208806.1:18351-41926 GCA_001517045.1 Pseudotsuga menziesii | reverse complement strand
CTCTTCGTCCACTTCCATATTCTCGGCCTCTGCCAAACTCCTCTTGACCGCAACACTGACACCCTCTGTGATTTGGGTCTCTGAACGAGATGCGGGATGTGTCCCTGTCTCAGTTTTGGACTCGTCAGTGAACTGCAGCAAATTAGCCATTTCAGCTAACCCTTCAACAGCTTGATGCTCAAACGGTTTGTTTTTGTTCGCTTGCTTTCTCAATGATATCACCTGGTGGGGGTCATAGTTCATATTTACATCCTTTACAAACTCCATATTTTCCATCAATCTCTCTATACATGCCAGGGCACCTTTGCCTTTAAAAATGAAAGGGCCGACTTTAAATGGAAATTTAATATTCAAATATTTTCTGAAAGCACCGAAATGCTCCTCCTCTGATAACAACCTTTGCCTCATAAACTCTAGAGCAAAAATTCTTGGGGTCAGAAAGGAAGGCAACCTATAAGGCTGACCTGTAAAGCCATACACTCTCAAAATAGTATAATCTCTGTACATAAACTAGTCTCCCACCCGCCCTTCGGGTGAAGACTGCATCAAACATTTCATTTCATCAAGGACCCGGGGCAACTCTTGATCAAACAGCATCCTGTATATTTCGAACATGATCGAATTGGCAAATTCGATCAGGTTGATTTGCTTTGGCAAATCAGAAGAGGATAGAGTACTTATGAACTTCAATTTTGTAACATTAGAACATACTAACAAGTTAAGCAGGTGTGTTTGAAACCTAAAAAACTGGACCTTGGGAAATTCAGTCAACTGGAGGTGGATCGCTTCGGCCAGATATCCATCTAAATTAAGCACAGGAACTGACTGGGACTCGGGACTTAAAGAATTTACTTTTAGCAGGAAACCAAGGATAACATCACCTATACGACAGTCTTCATCTAGACCTAACACTTGACAAACAAATGACATTACCCACTGCACTTCAGTTCTAAAAATGTGCAAGGGGTAGGGTAAGGTAAGGCCTTCAAGGGACTAACCTTCCCCTAGGATACTTGACAGGAATCGAGAGCGAGCGTCATCGTTGCAACTTTTAAAAAAATTAGCAAGGACAGACTCATTTACAGACTCACGGTTCACAGGGTAACTTTCGGGCAAACTAAGATTTCCCCTAATGGCCGAAGCATCAATTTTACACAGTATCTTCGACGCGGACCGACTCACAATGACTCTCTGAGAGGGAGAATAATTTACTGCACACCATTCGGCAAATTCAGGGAAGTGGAGGGTTTGCTCCAGGGAAAAAAAGTATGAAAAGGNTTAATCAGCGGAATTGCTCCCAGCCGTTGATGCGATATCCCTTCAGCTACGCACCGTCGGATCTTCAGTCGCGTACCCAATTCTGCTGGGCACTCCGGGATTATTCGCCGTGNGACACACTTCCTGTAGACAAGAAAGGCTCGCAGACACCCCTGTGTCTATCTACCAAGAATTCTTCTCTTTCATCCGGGACCCGACCAGACACAGAGGCTTCTNGTTGATCTAATACCCTCCGATCTCCAACCGTTGGATCGGGCAGCATATAATGAGTTCCGCCGGGTGGCTCAAAGGTTATCCCGCGTGCATGTTCATCTCCCAGAAACCAAAATAGCCGTCGATCCACGCTGTTCGGAATGCGCCTGGTGCTGACAACTGGAAGCGCCCAAATCGACAGGTCCTTTTCGCCGGGTCCCAAACAATAAAATAATCGCTGGAGAGGTCAATTTTGCCTTTATAGGGCACCCCCGATTAGACACGTGGGAAGCATTTATTTCCGCAACCTCTACTTATCTCTAACAGCCGTGCATCTTTCTCCTCCGGGTTCATTTCCGACCGTTGATCTCTTCTGTGCAAATTCCTGGCCTTCGGATTGTACACCACGTGTGCTTTTCCGCCGGGCATCTTGGCGCTAAGCACCATGTAAGTCTCCATTCCGGGGTCGCTCGTGACCATCGATGTGACGTACTTCCACCCCTCACCGTTGGATCAAACGCCACGTCCCACATTTCGCTGAGCCGTCTGACTTTATCTACCGTGCAACTCTGGGTCCCAGAAACATCTACAGCCGTCGATCTGATCTCCCTTTATAGGCGGGCCGTTGGATCATGTGGCGCCCATCCAATTCCGCTGGGCTCCTTCGCTTTATCCGTCGAGCAACTTTAATCAGCGGAATTGCTCCCAGCCGTTGATGCGATATCCCTTCAGCTACGCACCGTCGGATCTTCAGTCGCGTACCCAATTCTGCTGGGCACTCCGGGATTATCCGCCGTGCTAGTTCGACCTCCGGAATCATTACTAGCCGTTGATCTAATACCCTCCGATCTCCAACCGTTGGATCGGGCAGCATATAATGAGTTCCGCCGGGTGGCTCAAAGGTTATCCCGCGTGCATGTTCATCTCCCGGAAACCAAAATAGCCGTCGATCCACGCTGTCTTTAATCCTCGGCTGTCAGATTTACCTCCACGCATCCCTTCCGCTGGAAGCTCTGGTGTTTATCCGCCGCGCAGGTTCCGGCTGCGAAATCAATCCCAACCGTCGATGTGATCCGATTCCGTCCCTCCACCGTCGGATCGAGAGAAATATATGTGATTCCGCCAACTCCCATTTCTTTAACTAACTTGCGCTTTCCCTCGGCGGATCGGTTATGAACCGCAGATCATCCCCAAATCAATTTGTAACCCTTGATTTGTGCAGGCGTCTAAAGGCCCGAACTTCTGCTATCTTCCTCGCATGTCTTCATAGGCGGGGGGAGTATTAGCCATGGATTGGCTCCTTCTTTCGATCACAACCTAGGATTTTTGTTAACTTGGCTGCTCTTTTAGACCATCACGTTACCCTTGTATCATATCTTTAAACTAAAGTATTTAAACAGCACAATCTTATCCCCCCCCCATGATCTTATATTGCTTTTGTTCAATACAGGTGCTAACATCAATGACCTAACAAAATGAACTCATGATAGATGCAATGATGGAAGAATACCAGAATCATGTTTGGGATATAGTACCCAAACCAGAAAGCAAGAGTGTGGTATTTTCCAAGTGGATTTGAAAGATAAAATATGTTGCTGATGGAAGTAAGGAAAGATTTGTAGATAGAGGATTCAGTCAAAAAGAGGGAATTTATTATGAAGAGACATTTGTTAGAGGAGCAAGATACACTTCCTTCAGAACTATCATGGAACTTGCTTCCATGATGAAGTGGTATATACACCAGATAGATGTAAATACAAGCCTTCCTTAATGGTGTGATTGAGGAAGAGGTTTACATTGAATAACCACAAGGATTTGAAGTTGAAAACAGTGTGACTCATGTATGTAAGTTGAAAAAGACTCTGTATGGATTGAAGCAAGCTCCTAGAGCTCAATATGGAAGAATAGATAGCTTCTTGGCAAGCATGGACTTTACCAAGAGTAAAGTTGATCCTAACATTTACCTTAAGGTTATGGATGATGAACTTGACATACTATTGTTGTATGTGGATGATTTATTTCTAACTGGAAATGAGAAACATATCACATATTGCAAGAAGAGGCTAGTTGAAGAATTCGAGATGAAAGATCTTGGATTGATGCATTATTTCCTCGGGCTAGAAGTGTGGAAGAGATCAGAAGGAATCTTTCCGAACTAGGGAAAGTATGTTGTGAAAATCTTAAAGAATATTTTGTAATATCCCAAATCCTGATATTTTCTATTTCTAAACAAATATGCTGATACAACTGGGCATGCAAACTGCCATGCAAAAATCCCTATTTTATAGGAAAAATTAGGGTTAGGGTTTGTGAGATAGAATGAACACTTACCACTGATAAGCCGGTTGGACTGCTTCAAAGAAAGTATCCAAGCATTGAGAACTGGATCGGAGATGGGATAATCTCCTCTGCTTCCGGTGAACCCCCAACAGCAAGACGCCCAGTCAGAAAAGGATGACGCCCTCAGGGAAGGAGGTGTCCGATGGAACTGATGATTTGCAGGGCTGATAGCCTTTCTGTGCTGGAGAGAATGCCTGGTGCATGTGGAATTTTTGAGACCTCTAGGCAGGATAGCGGCTTGCTTCAGAGAGACAATTGCTCACGCCCCTGGGATCCCGAAACTGTTGATAATTGCTTCGGATGAGCACGGACGGATCTGATAATCATCGAGTACCAGAGTATGAAGCTGATGATGAGAATGGTGCCTGAGTTTTGGAAGGAAACTAAGATCTGAAGGCCCAGCAGCTGATTAGGGATTTTTGGCTGAAAACCCCCCCTTACGGCTGCACACGTGTCCCTGCAACGATCTATACCATGTACTAGATAACTGATCAATGAATGAAGAACAAGTGGTGAACCTGTATGGCTTACCCTGAATAATACCAGGATAGATGTTTCACTGCTGAAATCCTGTTAGTTGAAGACTCTGTCTCCAACCCCAACTGTTGTGCTGCACGCTGTGCTGCTATCCAAGAGCTCCCAAAATAATCATAATCAAAAGTGAAGTTTCCTTTCGCTTTATCCTCTATTTATAAAGTTCAACTATGCAAAACCTAATCTTTGACCTAATTAGGTCACTTTATCTTCTAATTTGTCGTTGACTTGCATGCATGCGGATGGAGACTTAAAGAGTGCATGCATCATTAAATAATGCTTGGATGGCATGCACGAAGGTGGCCTTTGGCCCTGGTGGCCATTCTTGACCAAATGATGATGCCATAGATCTTCTATGGATGGCATTAGTCTTTAGTTGATTCCCTAGCTGTCAGTAACCGCTCGAACCCACAGGAATCACATAGGTTAGCGGTTTTGGGCCTAAAGGCCTAATTGGAAGAGGACATTACAGTCCTCCCTGCTCGAGATTGCTTGTCCTCAAGCAAATTCAAACTGGGATGTTGCAATACTTGTTCACCTTCCCAGGTGGCATCCTCTGGCAGTAGTTCTTTCCATTGAACTAAGTATTCCCTGATTACTCTGTTCCTGAGCTTCCTCTCTCTAGTCTGTATGATCCGCTCGGGAATCAGTATCAGCAGTCCTTCATCATATAAAGGAGGTAATTTGGTGGATGGAGAAATGTGTTTCCCAAGGGTCTTCTTCAGACTAGATACATGGAACACATTGTGAATTTTGCTTTCTTGGGGAAGTTCTAGTTCATATGCCACCTCTCCCACTTTCCGGATTATTTTGTAGGGTCCATAGAAGCGGGGTTTTAATTTCTCTGCTCCTTTCTTTTTAAGTGAGGACTATCTGTAAGGCTGGAGCCTTAAGTATACTAAATCCCCTACCTCGAAGCTCCGCTCAATCCTGTGTTTGTCGTCATACATTTTCTGTTGATTCTGGGTTGTTTGTAAATTCTCCTTCAATATTTTTAGGATGTCCTGACTGTCCTGTATCCAATCCTTAGCCTTAGGATCCCTACTGTCTCCAAATGCCAAATCTACATAGTCAAAGGCCTCGTAACCATATAAGGCCTTAAAAGGAGTCATCCTAATAGACATGTGATAAGTAGTGTTGTAGCAATACTCCCCTAGGTGTAGCCATTTGATCCAGGTTCGCTGCTACCCTGCTACATAGTTCCTTAGATATCCTTCGATCCACTTGTTGACTATTTCTATTTTCCCGTCACTCTGGGGGTGATAACTCGTACTAGTAGCCAATTCGGTTCCCACCAATCTGAACAGTTCCTGCCAGAAGGCACCTGTGAATCTGCTATCCCGATCACTGATAATGGTCTTAGGTAACCCGTGTAACTTGAAGACCTCCCTGAAGAATAACTCAGCTACTTGAGCTGCCGAGTAATCTGATGATATCGAGAAGAAATGTGCAAACTTGGTCAGTCTGTCAACTACTACATATAAACAATCTCTCCCTTAGACCTTGGGAAAGCCTGTAATAAAGTCCATGGAGATGCTTTCCCACTTCTGTTCTGGAATCGGTAGTGGCTGGAGTAACCCTGCTGGATGGGTGTTCTCAATCTTGTTCTGCTGACAGATGCTACATTCCCAGACATGCTGCATAATCTCCCACTTGAGGCCCTTCCATGAGAACCTCTCTCTAATCTACCTGTAGGTCTTTAAGAAACCTTGATGCCCTGATAAAGGAGAATCGTGGGCTTCCTGAATGAAATTTTTCCTCAATGTGGATTTTGGAACGAGGTATATCCTGTCTTTGTAGTAGATGATGTCATCCACGATCTTGTACCTGTCATCCTGAATTTTCCCGTCCAATAATTCGCAAGCGAATTTATTTTTGGAGTATTCCACTAAGATAAGTGCCCTCCAATCCGTGGATATAATACTGAGAGATAATGGGGCTGGACGCCTGGATAATGCATCAGCTACTACATTAGTCTTACCTTTTACATACTCGATCTCGAAATCGTAGGCTTGTACTTTGCTGACCCATTTTTGTTGTTGCTCATTCAGTTCCTTCTGCTCCAGGAAATACTTGAGGCTGTTATGATCGGTTTTGATTTTGAACTTACTACCCACTAGGTACTGTCTGAATTTTGTGAGAGCATGCAAGATGGCTAGCATATCTTTGTCATATATGGAGTAATGGCGCTCGTAATTCTTTAGTTTACGGCTCTCAAATGCAATAGGGTGATGATTCTGCATCAACACTACTCCTAACCCTTCCCCTGAGGCATCACATTCTACTACAAAGGGTTGTGAGAAGTCTGGTAATGCTAGAACTAGACAAGAAATCATAATAACCTTCATCTCCTCGAAAGTTTTCTGTGCTAAGTCTGTCCAAGTGAACGCCCCCTTCTTGGTGAGATCTGTGAGGGGTGCTGCAAATTGGGAGAATCCCTTAACGTACCGTCGGTAATAAGTGCACAGACCTAGGAACCCTCTCAATTCTGTAACTGTTTTTGGTGCAGGATAATCTCTGATAGCTCGGATTTTCTCCATGTCAACCTGTACTCCTTCTGCATTGATTACGTGTCCTAAATACAACATTTCCTTCATGCCAAACTCACACTTGGACATTTTTGTGTAAAGCGAATATTCTTCTAAAATACTCAACATCTCGTCGAGGTGTTTCAGGTGCTCTTCCCATGTTTTGTTGTAAATCAGGATGTCATCAAGGAATACAAGCAGAAAATTACATAGTTGTGCCCTGAAGGTGTGGTTCATGCATGACTGAAAAGTGGCTGGAGCATTGGTAAGCCCAAAGGGCATGAACAAAAACTCATAGTGACCATAGTGATAGCGAAAAGCTGTTTTGGGGATGTCCTGGTCCCTTACCCTGATCTGATGGTATCCCGAGCGAAGATCGATCTTGGAGAAGTATTGAGCTCCCCGAAGCTCATCTATGAGTTCGTCAATTTTGGGAATGGGATACCTATTCTTAATGGTCTTTTTGTTGAGTGCTCGATAGTCGATGCACATACGCAGCGTACCATCCTTCTTCTTAACTAGAACTACTGAAGATGCAAAGGGGCTAGAACTGGGCCGTATATAACCAAGCTCAAGTAATTATTTGATGGTTTTCTCAATCTCATCCTTGTACCTTTTGGGATGCCTGTAAGGAGTGGTGATGACTGCTTGTGTTCCCTCCTATAGCTCGATGGCGTGTTCAAAACCTCGGTCTGGTCGTCTGCCTGATGGAAGGTCCCGAAAAACCTTCTCATATTTCTGTAGCAAGGCTTGAATGTCACTTGGGTGTTGTGAGCTAGTCTCTGGGGGTTTCCTGAAGGTGACCAAACATTCCGTAGCCCATTCTATATCATCCTGTTGAATAACTGCCTCCATTCTCTGTGACGAGACCGGTTTTGGGGGATAAGTGTTCATGCCCCTCAAAACTACCCATTTGTCGTCTGGCCCTTGGAAATCCATTTCCATTGCCCTGTAGTCTGTAGTGTATTTCCCTATAAAATAAAGCCACTGAACACCCAATACCACATGAGTATCTGCTACATCCACTACATAGAAAGAGTCTGTCATCTGATAGTTACCTAAGGCAACATTCAATTTTGGGATCCAGTAGTTGCACTCCATGCTGGAGTTCCCGGCTACTGCTACAGTGAATCCTTCGAACTTCTCGGTCTGAATACCTCTCTTAGCTACCCAAGTGGAGTCAATGAAATTGTGGGTGGCTCCCCCATCAATCAATACTCCTACTCTGTGACCCTGTACTACTCCCCTGACCCTGAGAGTATGAAATCTTGGTACTCCAGATAATGTAGCAATGACTCCCTCTGGTGTATCACCCTGTTGGGATTCCTCTTATGTGGCATCCTGCTCATAGTCGTCCTCATCATTGTCTAAATACACCTCAATGTAGTGTGCCTTCACCTTCCCTACACACCTGTGTCCTAGTACCCATGGTTCCTGGCAGGTGAAGCACAGCTTCTTCCTTCTCAAATCTTTCCTAGTGTCCTCATCTAACCAGGTTTTCTTGGGCACATCCTGCTGGAAAGGTTTCCTGTCCTTGTCCCTAACAGGAAAATTGGTTTTCAGAGGGAATTTGTTTTTGGGGACTGAATCCTGAAGATCCCTTTCCCTGCTAATAGCATCCTACAGAGTGAGTGGTTTGTAGGCTTTCACCCATCCCCATAGTGGCTCTATGAGGGCCTCAGTGAATAACATAGTCAATCTGCTTTCTGACACATCTGTTACCATAACGACTAGCCTCTGAAATTCTGAAATGAAAGCTTCTGCACTACCAGTCTATTTGAGTTGAGCCAAATCCCTGAAATGTATCTCTGGATCTTTCCTGTCAAACCTCTCTATGAGCTTCTGAGTGAACTCACCGTAAGAATGTATGGTGTTGTGACCCAATGTCACCAATCCGTGGTACCACCACTCGTGAGCTTCTCCGTCCAGGTGAAGTGTAGCCAACTTAATGGCATCTGTCTCTATCATGGGGTTGAGTTGGAAATAGGTATCCAACTTTTGAACCCATGTTCTCGCTGATCCTCCGTGAGTCCCATCAAAGTTTGGGATGGTTAACCTGCCCAAGGTCTTCTGCAGCTCATAGTTGTGATTGAAACCCTTGTTGAAATTCCTGGGCCTGTTCCTACCCTTGTTGAAAGACATGGCAGCATGAAACTCATCCCCTAAGTCTCTGTACTCTTGTAAATAAGCCCCAAAAGGCTCGCTAGGTTCTACCTACATGACCGGGCCCCCTACTGTATCTGCCAAGAAATGAGGCATGGTAGGCCTGATAGAAGGTCTGTTGTATATGTGCAGAGTGTTCTGGATGTTAGTGTACGCCATCTTTCCACTGCTGCTTGTAGATCCTCGATCTACCGGTGAGGGAGGTGTACTGTTGATACCTGTTTCCGGTTTCACTGATAGTCTGTTGATTGCATTGAGGACTTCTTTTTGTCCTTTGGCTAAGTCTTGCAATGTAGAGACCAAGCTGCGAAAATCCATCCGATCCTCCTCTTCTCTCGTTTCTTTTCCCCTATCCGAATGTATACCTATTTGTTCCATGTCTGAATTGGTATCTTCTAGTTGGATATCTTCAAATTCTTCTGTGTATCTACTCTTCCTCCTCCTATAGGTTACAAAAGGATCTCCTTCTGTATTCATCTACTTTTCATCTCTTAAGCCCACAGCTGGCCAAGAAAATAGCTCTGATACCACTGTAATATCCCAAATCCCAATATTTTCTATTTCTAAACAAATATGCTGATACAACTGGGCATGCAAACTGCCATGCAAAAATCCCTATTTTATAGGAAAAATTAGGGTTAGGGTTTGTGAGATAGAATGAACACTTACCACTGATAATCCGGCTAGACTGCTCCGGAGAAAGTATGCAAGCATTGAGAATTGGATCAGAGATGGGATGATCTCCTCTGCTTCCAGTGAACCCCCAGCAGCAAGACGCCTAGTCAGAAAAGGATGACGCCCTCAGGGAAGGAGGTGTCCGATGGAACTGCTGATTTGTAGGGATGATAGCCTTTCTATGCTGGAGAGAATGTCTGGTGCATGCGGAATTTCTGAGACCTCTAGGAAGGATAGTGACTTGCTTCAGAGAGATAGCTGCTCACGCCCCTGGGATCCCGAAACTGCTGATAACTGCTTCGGATGAGCACGAACGGATCTGATAATCACTAGGTATTGGAGTATGAAGCTGATGATGAGAATGGTGCCTGAGTTTCGGAAGGAAACTGAGATCTGAAGGCCCAGCAGCTGATTAGGGCTTTCTGGCTGAAAACCCCCCCTTACGGCTGCACACGTGTCCCTGCAACAATCTATACCATGTACTAGATAACTGATGAATGAATGAAGAACAAGTGGTGAACCTGTATGGCTTACCCTGAATAAGACTAGGACAGATGTTTCACTGTCAAAATCCTATTAGCTGAAGACTCCGTCTCCAATCCCAATTGCTGTGCTGCACGCTGTGCTGCTATCCAAGAGCTCTCAAAATAATCATAATCAAAAGTGAAGTCTCCTTTTGCTTTATCCTCTATTTATAAAGTTCAACTGTGTAAAACCTAATCTTTGACCTAATTAGGTCACTTTATCTTCTAATTTTCTGTTGACTTGCATGCATGCGGATGGAGACTTAAAGAGTGCATGCATCATTAAATAATGCTTGGATGGCATGCACGAAGGTGGCCTTTGGCCCTGGTGTCCTTTCTTGACCAAATGATGATGCCCTAGATCTTCTATGGATGGCATCAGTCTTTAGCTGATTCCCTAGCTATCAGTAGCCACTTGAACCCACAGGAATCACATAGGTTAGCAGTTTTGGGCCTAAAGGCCTAATTGGAAGAGGACATTACAGATTTGATACGTTGGATTGTAAATCCATGGCCACAACCATGGATACCAACATGAATTTATTGTTTGATAAGACATCAGAGTTTGTAGACTCAGTACAGGAAGATTATTGAGTTGTTGATGTATCTGATGAACACAAGTTCAGATATATGCTTTGCTGTGAACACCTTGAGTCAGTATCTAGTTAACCCTAGATGTGTTCACCTAAGAGATGAAAAGGATGGTGAGGTACCTTAAAGGTATGGTAGACTTGGGACTTTACTATGGTAGAGATCATGACTACATATTATATGGATATACAGATTTAGATTGAGCAGGAAGTGCTGCAGACAGAAAGAGCGCCTTAGGTGTATGTTAGTGTCTGGGATCTGCCATGATCTCATGGTTTAGTCCAGTGTTTCTCTTAATACAATTGAAGTAGAGTACATGGCAACTTGCTCCGCTATTTGGGAGGCCACATGGCTTTAGAAATATGATGTCAGGACTATCTGATAGGATACCACAATGTTTATTCGTGACAACTAGAGTTGCATAAAGATGACAAAGAATCCCGTGGAATATGGTACCGAAGGGAGACATAAAACTCCAGTATGCGAGTACCGATGAGCAATTTGTTGATGTGGTGACACTAATACATTTGGTTGGATTTTTCCATGAAATATTTCCATGTTTTGAACATTCGTGGATTAATACTTCATTTTTTTATCATGGCAGAAAAACCGTGGCAATATCGACGTTTTTAATTTTAGAGGAACTTTTGTCGTTATATCGACAATATATGGCTATCTTTGCACCCCGCCAAACCAATACCAGCTTTCAATTGGGTCAACTCATGCATTTTCGGCACATTTTCTATAGTTGTGACAAGGTTATTGGTGATTGATTGAGCGCGGATTGAGGGAAGATTTCTTTATCAACCATATCCAAAACTAGAGAGATCAGTGATACTCTACTTCTTCAACGAGTGACTCAACCGGAAAAAGAAGATCGGCCAACCTTTAGAGGACAATATGGAACCTGTGGGAAACGACATGCCTTCACTTTCCCTAGAAGAAGATGTTGTTGTCACAACTTTGGTTGGAATGCATGGAAATGAAAATACAAGTCAATGGGAGGAATTTGTGAACAATGATATGGACTGTTCACCAACGATTGATGAAGACCTAATTCATGCCAAATATTCTTTTGATGGTAGATTTGTTTTTTCTTTATTTGATAAAATGTTACATTTCAAAGAACAATCTACCTTATGGGAGGATTCCTTCAAAGCTAGTGACGAATTGTGCAGAACTAAGGATGTCCAAATTCTTGATTTGGTACATCATGTTATAGGTTTAGAGAAAAGAATTGTGGAAACTGAAAAAATAATTGGCCAGAAGGATCAACTTATTAAGGATCAATGTTCTAAATTTACAGTAGTTCAAGCAGAATTGATTTCTAACCTTGCAGAGAAACTGAAAAACATGTATCAGGCTCAAAAGAAAAAAGATGAGGAAACTATAGGGAGACTTGAAAATGAGCTAAAAAACAGGCCTGAAGTTTTGAACATGCCACCACTGAAAACTGTATTTGGTAAGGAAGCAGAACTGAAGCAAGAATTGAAGCAGAAAGAAACATTTATTGCATGTTTGAAGGTTGAGTCTCAAAGGGCATTGAGAGAAATTATCTTTAAACAACAAAATGAGACTGCAGAATATGAAGCAAGATTGGAAAAATAGAATAAAACAATTAAAAACAAAAATGAGTTGCTACAAAAAAAGAGAATTGAAAGGATTTCAGCAACTCTCGAGGCTAAAAGTGTTGGAAGAGAAAAAAAATCAACAGTCAAGGGTAAACAAGTCTACACACTAGAAGAATCAATAATCAAGGGTAAATAGGTCTGCACAAGAATCAATAGTCAAGGGTAAACAGGTTTGCACACCAATAAAATCAACAGTCAAGGGTAAACAAGTCTACACACCAGAAGAATCAACTGTCAAGGGTAAATAGTTCTACACACTAGAAGAATAAACAGTCAAGGGTAAAAAGGTCAGCACAACAAAAGAATCCAAAGTGGAGGTTAAAAAGGCCATCACACCAAAACGTTTTGGCAGTACAAAACTAGGTGATGTAACTATGGAGAGCTTACTCCAGCTTCAGAAGTCCTTGCAACAACGAGAGAAGACCTTGAATGAAGTTGCTTCAACAATTAATGTTGTAGAGTTTACATTTGGCTCATCAGATGCAACATCGAAGAAGAAGATAGAGGAGAAGGAGGCCAAAATTAGAGACCTTCACCAAAAACTATTGGAGAAGGGAAAAGCACTACATTTGGGATGTGATAGTGAGATACAAGATTTGAAATCCCAAATTAAAGCTTTGCAGAATAAACCTGGTAGCAATTTGAGGGCACAAGAGCTCAAGAAGGAGGTACAATAGGTCAAGAGAAAATTAAGTGCAGTTCAATTTGACTTGAAGTGGACAGATGATGATCTTAAAAGAAAGGAACATGAACACTCAAATCAGAAAAATAATAATGTAGAGATGTTGAAGAAATTCCTAGAAGAAAAAGATAGATTGCATACAAAAGTGATAAATCTTGCAAACAAAGTGAAAGAGCAAGAAAAACAATTAAAAGATATGGTCGATGAAGCTTCTGTAGAACTGGAGGGTTCTGGAAAAGGCAAGAGAAGCTTTAGCGAATTTTCTTATTCTAAAAAGGAGGAATTGCAAAAACCTCCCAACTTCCAAGCAGCCTAGATTTCTAAAATAATATGGTGTACATTTGATGTCTATGTACATACTAATATTGTTGTAATATAAATTGTCAGTATTTCTTGGCAGTGCATATATTTTGATATAGTTAATGTGTTTCTAATGTGTAATACAAGTGTAATGTGTAATCCATATGTGCATTTTTCCTATGTCTAAGAGAGTTTAATGTGCAACCCATACCGAGAAGTGTGTATGAAAGTACAAATGATGAAATATATTCTACAAATGAATTGACATATGAAATATTCTTGAAATATATTCTACTAATGAATTGACATATGAAATATTCTTGAAATGTATTCTACAAATGAATTGAAAAATCATCATTTCATGCTATATTGAATAAATTGCACTATAACATAGACATACCAACCTTTTCTACAAACTCTTGTACTCATTTCTGTAAATTGTAATATCTACAGTAAAATCCAAATCATCCAGAACAACAATTGATAGTATTTTCCAATTTTTCATGGCGGCCAGAACTAAAAATGCACACCAATTCCAATCAAAGTACATTGTAGGTATGAACTTTGGAAGTTTGCATACAAAAACCTAATTAGACTAGTATAGTTTTAATTTCGGACATAAATTAAACTTCTATTGTGAAATAAGAATGCATCCAACATTTGAAATGAGAACAAAACAACTGTAAATGTTGGTTTCTTGTTGATGAGCATCATAGTTTGGAAACCAATTTCATGGCTCTGCAAGTCTGTATGGTCTGTTTCTTTTTTATTATAATATAAATAATCATCGTTCCTTGTAGAAATTAATAAATGAGAACATAGCATATATAATACATTTCGAGGAAAAAAACAGAGATAATGCAAAAATATAACAAGATCGATACTCAAGAAAGTTTTACAAGGGGCCCAAGACCATTTTTTATTATATTATGATTTCATTATAGAGCAGAGGGATAGTTTACAGTTGAATCAGTAACATCAAACAACTCCTTCAATAATAATTGTCCCTACTACCTATTAAATTCTATTTATAGACCTCAAGGGTCGGATTGAACATGTTACAAGTGGATTTCATTTGAGTGAAACTGAAATGTGGATTCACCCATGATACAACCCGTCCTATGATGTACTTTCCTGGATTTAAACGAAGATACCAACTACTGTGGAACAAGGAAAACACGACAGTGAAACACAGGGGGAAAAACAGGGCTGAAGTGGACATGTTTCAACACCAAGGGTAGAAGGGGAGTAGAAGAGGAAGTTGCATTCCAGTTATCTGGATGGGAGATGCGAGTAGAGAAAATTTATAACAGAGATGCATAGTGCGTGAGAGGTATCTAAGGAGAAAAGGGAAATACCAATGAAAGAATAAAATGGTAAGAAAGAGAGAAATTCCATCGACAAATATGGCTCAGTGGAAAACAACATGCAATACCCATCTGATGTGGACAAATTAAAAGCTAGAATTGAAGAAATCAATCCTGCTATGCCACCAAGAGGGAATGCTTGGGTTGTTGAAGAGGGACAGGGTGCCGACTCAGGGTAGGGAAGTCTTCACTAAGCGATGGGAAAGGAATGTCAAACGAACATAAAAACAATAAGATGCAATGGAATTTCCAATGAAAGCCATCGAACCCGGATGAGACTATCTCCAATTCTACCCATTTCACTCATACTATCAGTGAACTCAAATTTGTGCACATCTGCGGCCATATTGGAAAGGCTTCATTCACACCCTCCCCAGGATTGGGAAGCACCTTGCCTGGCATGTGGGAAATGGTAAGGATATTCTTCTAGGCATAGACCCTATCATTGGCACTTAGCCTTGTCTAGAACTTTCATCAGACTTCAGAGACTATCTCGATGACATGGGTATTGCATATCTTTCTCAGGTTCACAACTCCTTGCTCGGACAGCACCCCTACTGGTATACCGCTGAAGATTTAAATGTTGCAGGAGATTGGAAGGATCAATGGGAGATATATACTAGCTATTTGGAAGGTTCTCGTATTTGACTCAATTCAACCATTAATCGTCTAACTTGGGACTATAACCAAAATGACGGTTCTATTACTGCTAAACTAATCTATGATTGTATCATTCATTCATCCCTACATCCAATTGCAAGTCCCCTGCTTACTCTGATATGGTCTTGCAATTTGCTGATGAAAATCAGATGTTTCATTTGGCTTACGCTACACAATAAGGTTCTTTATTGGGATAATCTTCAGAAACGTGGTTGGATATGTCTTTTCCTGAGTGAGTCCCTTTCCTTTGAGTTTGCTTTGGGGGTTGGATCTTGCACAAACACTAAAGAAGAGTTGATTGCCTTATGGGAACTATTGCATATTTCTCAGACTATGGGCATCCCAACTCTGAATATCTTTGGTGACTCTGCTGTCATTATTAGTTGGGTGAAGGGCACATCTGCTCTAAGACCACCCGCCCTCAGCCACTGGTGTATGGATACTAAGAGACTCACTACATGCTTTCACCATCTCTCTTTTAGCCATATTTTCCATGAACACAACCAGCTTGCAGATCGGCTATTGAAATCAACCCTTTCTTTGGATCCAGGTTGTGGTATTTTCTCTGAGTTTATTGATGGCCTTTTGGACTTGCATGATACATTTCAGCTCTTTTGAACTTGGTATAGGAGCTTTGACTCCCTTTTCTTGTTGCACCTCCTTTCTGTTTATGGAGTGGGCTTATTTTGATAGAAGTTTTGGAGCTATTGTTTTCACGGAATATTTTGGACTATTATGATGGTCTGTTGAGATGATTTTATCCTGGCTGATCTCAGCTTTTATGCGTGGTTAGTGCTATACTTGTTCTGCCTCCTTGGATAGCTTCTTTGGATTGGGACTCTCTCTTGGAATATTCAGACTGTATGCTCATTGCAGACTTTATTCTGTATGTAACCCTTCAAGGGAAGGCACATCATGATGTCGTTTGATTCAATCAATGAATATCAAGGACATGATTTTTTATTCCTGAAAAAAAAATGCAGCTTTAAAGTTTTTTCTTTTATGCATATCCTTAATAGACCTTACTCCTGGAGCTTGTTTATTGCATGTCCAGGATCTCTCTATTATCAGTTTCCTAAATAGCCAATTCTTTTTGTATGAGTCACAATAAAGTTGAAAAAAGAGTATAAAGGGTGTTTTACATCATGGGTGGCCAAAAAGGCCTGGTACAATATATCTATATTTCCAATGCATTCAAAGCTATAATCCACACCGCCATCCACCATGTCTCTTATCACCTACCAAAGTGTTTTTCTTCCCATGAGCTTTGTAGCTAATAGGTGTTAGAGAGATGACTATTATATACAACCATAATCTGAGCTTTGAGCTAATTGTGTTAGAGATATTGTTATTATATACAACCATAATCTGAATTAGCGGTACCTCTTGAATGGGCTTCTCGTGCTCTTTTGGGTTGATGCAGTCTATCACTCCTAGGGTTTTGGCTGTAGTGTATGTAATGCAAATAGTGAAACCCTTTATCTAAGGGATGCAAACATTATATATTTGGTATATCTAATTGATAGTGCATCCTATTCTTGAATAATTACTTCCATAGAAATTTCATGCTACTATTCTAGTGAGTTAGGCTCATAAATTGTGGTCCGCGATTACATTTCCATTAACAAATAAAATGTTAAGGGTAAATTGCCTCAAACATTTACTTGACTTAGATCTAGTTTGGATCTTCCTTATACTCAGATACTTTTAGGGTATCATATTGTCATTGAAAGGACAAGTCACCAAAGGATCAGATGGCATACCTTGTGAGAGAGATAAAAGATAGATTGTAGTAGGTTAAAGGTTAGGCTGCAATAAATGGCAGGCCTTTAGGATAGTCCTAAATCAAGCAAGATAGATTCTCCTTCAAATGAATAAAATCATCCTTAATCCATACATGTAGAGACACTCTTTAATGGACTCAACTTGTTGCAATAGGCAAGACAAAGGTAAGGTAGACTTATCAGTTTAAATAAGGTTGCAATCCCCTTCCATAAAGTCCACAGAAGGTCACAAAAAATAGTCCAACAAGATCTCAATTTATTTTAGCATTCCATAAGGAGATCACACCCATCTTTAGAAACCCAAAAAGAAGTCACTCCCATCCTTTATAACCGCATTAGGTTCATGACTAGCAAGGTCAAGGGTCAAAATTGGGAAGCCAACAAGGTCATGACTAGCAGTAAGAAGGTACTATAAACCCTTAGTTTCCACAAGGAGGTTATCACCTGCTCAAAAGTAGCAACAAGAAGGTTGACCCAAATCAAGAGGTCACGGGACAATGACAACCCAACTAAGTGTCTCCAAGATAGTCATGGCCTAGCCCTAAGGGAATCAAAGAGTTAAAAACCTAGAAAGATAAGAGTTGCACACTCACAACTTAGAAGGAGAAGGGTTACAAAGTCGGGGCCCAACCCTAAGGGCATCAAATAGCTCATGGCCCAGTAAGAGAAGAGTTACACAGCACATCCCAACATGATAATAGTTACACAGTCACATACCAGTAGGATAAGGGTTACATAGTCACAACCCAACAAAAGATATTCAAGACAATAACGACCTGGTCAAGGAGAAACAACAAACCCTTAAAGCAGTCCCTTAATCATATCTCCAATTTTCTTGTCAAGACACATACCAAATGAAATTCAATACTTGAACTTATAATCTTAGCAAGCCTTCTAGAAGGGTTAATCCATTAACCCCTAGCTTTTAGGTTTTTTACCAAACATAACATAAAATAATGCTAGGTTGACTTAGGATAGGGTACTAATGGTCAAGTGGTCATACAAAATAAAACAATAAATTTAAGTTGACTTGAGATACTGTACCAATGGTCAAATGGTATTACAAAATAAAAACAATAAAGTTAAGTCATCATACCAAAGGTGTTCATGGTACCACATGCAACAAGGGCGCTAGAACCAAAAGGACCAAAAGACAACTAAGGGTCACAACAAGGTGGTAAGGCTACCACCATATCCATAATACCAAGGTGTACCATAAAGGTGGGGAAACAACCCCTTTTACCCATATACCAACAAGACCAAGGACTTTAATCTTTTCTCTCTCAAGGTATATTTTCATGTGTTCCATATATATTTTTATCATCACAGTATAAGGAAGAAGATCCAAAGTGGATGACCTAGTTTTGTGGTCATTTGTTAGAGATTAATAAAAAATTCTTATATATTGCTTATAGTGCATTCCCAGATTCAAATGATTAACAACCTAGTTTTATCCTCTACAACTATGAATCCCTCTGGAATATTCATCACTTATTAGAGGTCCATGGTGTTTGTGATAATTCACAACATGTACTTTTTTAAATTTCCCCCTTTTTTCTCTTTTTATTCTTTATATGATTCACATTTAACCCTATTTCAGATTCTGCATTTCCCCATTTCTCCCAAACATTACTACCATGATATCTCACTCTAAGAAATTTTTTAGGACAATAGTGTTGGAGATAGAAATCCACACCTTTATATGCAACCAGCATGGATTCCCATCACAAAAAGAGAAATAACCTCAGTGGTAAAGCAGTTTATCAACGGAGGGTGGATCATAGCTTTGATTCCTATCATGTCCAATTTTCAACAAGGTAACACAGGCAAGTGGTTGGTGATGGAAAGGAGACCTGAGCCAGGGTGTTATTTGAAGGTGAATTGTTAAGATAGAAATCCACACCTTGTAAACAAACCATTATGGATTCCTAGTATTTAAAGGGGTGAAGCTTAATGGTACAACAACCCATTGGCCAAAGGTAGCTCCTATGTTCAATTCCTATTCTAACTTGTTTTCAACAAGTGATATTTGTTGTAGTCAAAGACACATCCAGTTAGGATATGTGGAATTTGAGAGCTAAAATGACACTATCGAGGGACACACTAAATGTATTTAGTTCAATTATTTTAGATGCATTTAATATCTCTCATACACCAAGTGTGAAGACCCTTTTCATTTAGGGCTTAACACAACCACAACTCAGCTTCAGATGGGATGCAAACAAGTCACTTCCATAGAGGTAAGGTCAAATCATCCCTGACCTACTTATAAGAGGTTACCACAATTCATATTAAGGTTGAGGGAGAACATCATAGTCCATATCCCAACTAGGAGAGATCAAGACAGTCACAACCCACTAGGATATCATAGCCCGCTAGGATACACAGTTACAAGCCACTAGGATAGTTCTTACACGGTCACATATCACTAGGATAGGTATTACAAAATCACATACCACTAGGATACACATTCACATCCCACTAGGATAGTTCTTACACAGTCACAAGCCATTAGGATAGGTCTTACATAGTCACAACCCACTAGGATAGTTCTTACACAGTCACAACTAAGGTTTAGCAGCCTCAAAGGGATGAAGTCCAAGCTAATAGTCCAAGACCATTCCATGATTACATTGCATACATTTCATATAAAGTGTGTGTATTAGAATATTTAAGGCTCAATTTTCTCAATTTTTTGAAAAAAAAAGACTTAAATAAATTAGCGAGGTATATACCAAACAAATCTTATATAATGGTTTCTTTTTATACTAATGAAAAATCATCATTTGTATGAAAAAACAAACATCTATGTTAGGACTTTGCTTATCAAAATGGATCAAACATGAAAAAATTCAACATAGGAAATTAAGGAAATGTAGGACTCTGTGGATTAGATTAGAGTCCATAATCCAACAAACCATGGCAATTTAACAATGGAAAATCAATAAGCATTTGATGAATGCATGGTTAGGTTCCTGAAGAGGAATATAATCCTCCGGATTTATGAAAATATTTTAGATATGTGACTATCATGGAGAATATTATGGATACTAAATATAAGGTTTCTCTCATATACCTAAAGTTCTTTTGTGCAGAATCCGAAAACGCCTAAATCTAGCAACATAATTACTATTGAGCTGACAAAAAGAGATTCCTTTGACATTTTTTACTCATGCCAATATTTTTAATTTTTGAGCTCATATTTAAATAAATGGATGCATATGCAACTAAATTCTTGTGACAAGAATTGTTTATTTTTTTTATTTTCCGAGTCTTAATCCTAGAGTTCAAGTTTTCCATCCCAAGGCCAGTATTTAATCCATCACTTCTCTAAGTCATGTCTAGTTGTCAATGTCAATTTGTAATGACAAAAAAATAGTATGAATGAATTTTGGTTCCCACGTTCAAATTTTAGGGGTCAAATCACTTGAGATCCATCGGTCTGTATCATATGAAAATATAGAAAAATGAAGACAAGTCACTTGGTAGAAAATATATTGAGGAAGAAAAATGTTACACTATTCAGTTGCATGGATTTGTTGGAGGATTTTGAGGTTCTCATGCATCCCACAAGAGGTGTTATCCCAATGTGATACCACCGTTATCCCATAACCTAAAATGTAATGGAATTTTTTTTAAGGTTATTCAAAGTAAATTTTTTGGGAATCCAACATTCCACCTCAAAACATAGGAGCAAAGAAATCATGAAGTGTAGTTTCTAAGTTAAGCTGGTTCAAGAAGTAGAGTTAAAAAAAATCCAAGTATGTGGACAGGTGCACAATGTGAAATACGAAATCCCTATGACCTTCTTTCCCACCAGGAATGTGTTTCGAGTGCCTCTGTGCACTTCATAAACACTTGTCAGGTTGTTTCAACAGATAGATTTTTCAAAGCAGAATTTTCTTGTTTTGGAACAACTCCAAACTTTTTGGTTTAATGATGAACCTAACAATGTAGAAATGTCAAGGATGTCAAAAGACCCCTGCCTAACTTGTAGAACATTTACATAGTCTATATTCTTGCCTCTAAGTATGGTAATCATCATCAACAACTAAATGTATGTGTGTGCACATGCATAAATACCCAATACACAGCTCAATCAAACAAAAGAAAACATATTTATACCTTGATTTCTGGATCTTCACACTGTCTTCTTATGCTTCACCTTTCAAAACATCATTCAACATACTTCATTTTTTTTCCTGTTGCAATAGTTTCATGTTAGGACCCATAAAAAATATTTATGTTTGTTCATGAAAATAACAAAAACAATCTAAATAAATACAATTCTATTGCAATGTAAATTATAATACTATTCAACTATTCAAGTAAATTAATTGTTAAGAATATATCACCTGATAAAACATGGATAACAAAAAAGACTATGTATATAAGGCCAATGATCTAATCAAAACTCCATTTCTTGCCTCTTAACTATGGAAATGTTTCTCAACGCTATTTGTAACAATTTCCAATGGAGGAGTCAAATAGCGATAGTGAAAATTACACTGTAAAAATATAGAAATAGACGTTTTTTAATGTATTCTTCCTTACCATTCATTGAGCTCCTCTCTGTTTTGAGAATAATTTAATATTCTCTACTAAACAAGACCAACCACGTGAAGGTGGAAGCTCTTATGGCCCCTCCCCCCCCTCACATCACTCTCAACTCCCCAAACCCAATGCCTATACTTGGAAATAACAATTTATTTCACAAAGCAAATAACAATGCATCTACAATGCAAATTATTTCACTCAATAGTTGAAAAATGATTTCATTAAATCATTCTTTAAAACATTAATTAAACCACTCAATCATTCAACAGCTGAAAAAACCATTCATTAACTCATTCATTAAAACATTAATTTAGTCAATGGCAGAAGAAGAAAAAAACAGTAAACAATTCAGTAAAGCATCCATTCATAAAACAGAGGAATTGTTTCCTTCCTGTGCATGAAGACTGATTTTGTGCTATGCTTTCAAAAATATATTTCAAATTTACAAAAAAAATTAGAGTGATGGATTTATAAAAGGCATGTGCGGATATTTCGTGGCCTTGGAGTCCTGTGTTTCCAAAATTTTCCATTCACCCCATTGCAATGTCAGACCCTTCTTTGAGAGCATGTCTACTTCCTTATTTCGCTTTTTGTAAACATGAGTGAAAGAGATTGATTCAAAGAATGAGAGAGAATGGGTTGTCTCTTCAAATAATGCATCTAGAGAAGCAGTTCTACATTTATGTATCTTATTCATCCAGTTTATAACCACCATTGAGTCACCATATACTTGTAACTGTCTGCAATTTCTTTCATTGGCAAAACAGAGAAGTAATTTCAATGTCATGAGTTATGCATATTTGTTGGTTCCAGTTCCCAGGTCCAAAGAAATTTGAAAAAAGTGACTTTGATTTAGATATAAGCATGCACCTCCTGAGTTTTTGCACTGAATGCTTGTTTTCTTCCATCCAATTGCTAGACCTTTAGAGTGGCCGATGGCACTTTGCGCTGTGAAAGAGTATTGCGGAAGAAGTGATGTTAAACTAGTTTCAACTTTCAGCTCTAGACCCATTGTTTCTTGTAGAAGGATGACTTCTGGTGTGTTAGAATAATCAACCCATAGTTTACCCACTTAGACATTAATTCATTTATTTTTGTCTTATTTGCCTAGTTCATGTGTCCCACCTTGTGCAAGTTGCTATTTGCCTATCCATAGAGGTCAAACTTGCCATCTTTGACTCATGTAGCACTTGGGAAATCCTTAGGAATCAAATCTGCTTTATTCCTGGCCTCCTAGGTGCCTATCTACTTTTTCTGCTTTATTGCCTACTTTTTCAGTGTTTTAAGGCACATAGGAAAGCTAGACTAGGTGAGGTGAACTAGTTTTTTGTCCTCTTCATCCTCCACTCTTTTCTCCATGAAAAAGCATGTATGAGCTACCATTTCATCACTCATTAGCTTTCCCATGCGCCCTTGCCAATTCGTGAGCTCCATGACAGATTTGGGATCAACTTTTTACACCTATGGGGGATTTGCTTATTTTTGGTAAGCCTGCTTTATGCTAGATTTGGATGCTTCCTCATGCATTCAATTTCCTGATGTATTCTATTTATTCAGCAGCCTATGTTATTACAGGGTTGGCTATTGTACACTTACATAATACAGTTTAGTGTTACAGCTCCATTTTCAGTCTCTTTTGTGAGTGATTTTGCATGATCAATTGTTAATTGTTGTGAGTAAAATTAATCTATTGCTGGCCTTAATTTCCACATGGTATCAGAGCCATTGTATATTGTTTCTCTCCTTCAAAAATTGTTTTGCAGGTTTGA
>LPNX011208806.1:0-14955 GCA_001517045.1 Pseudotsuga menziesii | reverse complement strand
CAGAACAAGTAGCTGATATCTTCACCAAAGAATTTTGTGAGAAGACCTTCAGCAATCTCAAATCACTGCTGGGGATTGCTGATCATGCTGTGAAAGCATAAGTGAAGACAAGATTCTACAATTTTGTTTTACAATCCATGTTTAAGGGAGGATTTTCCCAAGTTGGTTTTGCCTCTTTCCTTGTTTATTTGGACATGCAGTATGTAAAGGGTGACTAAGCCTTGTTGCTAGGCCCTATATTTTTGATATATTACTCATAAATTCAGGCTTAAGGGGGGGTGTTAGAATAATCAACCCATAGTTTACCCACTTAGACATTAATTCATTTATTTTTGTCTTATTTGCCTAGTTCATGTGTCCCACCTTGTGCAAGTTGCTATTTGCCTATCCATAGAGGTCAAACTTGCCATATTTGACTCATGTAGCACTTGGGAAAGCCTTAGGAATCAAATCTGCTTTATTCCTGGCCTCCTAGGCGCCTATCTGCCTTTTCTACTTTATTGCCTGCTTTTTCAGTGTTTTAAGGCACATAGGAAAGCTAGACTAGGTGAGGTGAACTAGTTTTTTGTCCTCTTCATCCTCCACTCTTTTCTCCATGAAAAATCATGTATGAGCTGCCATTTCATCACTCATTAGCTTGCCCATGCGCCCTTGCCAATTCATGAGCTCCATGACAGATTTGGGATCAGCTTTTTACACCTATGGGGGATTTGCTTATTTTTTGTAAGCCTGCTTTATGCTAGATTTGGATGCTTCGTCTTGCATTCAATTTCCTAATGTATTATATTTATTCAGCAGCCTATGTTATTACAGGGTTGGCTATTGTACACTTACATAATACAGTTTAGTGTTACAGCTCCATTTTCAGTCTCTTTTGTGAGTGATTTTGCATGATCAATTGTTAATTGTTGTGAGTAAAATTAATCTATTGCTGTCCTTAATTTCCACATGGTGATAGAACCTCCATCATCCTTTTTAGGGAAAGCTTTTTCCTGGTGCTTGCCAGACCCCTGAAGTTTAGGGAGACAAATTTCATTTGGGCACCCCATCTGGGGTTTGCACTGCTCTAAGCGCCCCAAAAATGGTTGTTTTTCTACCACTTGCCTGATCCCTAAGCGCCATGCTCTGGGCCGTAGAGAGGTGAGATGGTCTTCCTCTCCCTTTCCCTTTGGATGTGATCCTAGGATTTACCCCTACTCCTTTTGTAGGGATTTTTGGTTTTTGAGGGATTGGAATGTCCCTTGAACGAAGGTGGAAACGGATAGAGGAGGACTGAGTGGGAGAGTCATTTTTTATGGTGGAAGGGGAGGCTTCTTGGTTTGAATTGGAGGTACTTTTGAATGTGGGGGATGAGGTGCCATTTTTGGGGGGAGGGGGACTGTTTGTGATAGGGGTAGGAAAATATTTTTCCTCATTCAAAGATAAATCATTCAGATGATTGCTAAGGGAAGAAGTGTTCATACCCAATGGGGGAGAAGTGATTGGATGTTTTTTTGTTTCTTGAGGAGGCCCTTCTGCTGCTACTGATCCCGCTCTTTCCGATTGATCCAATGGTTGTTCTGTTCCCTCCGCTATTGCTGCCAGTCCTTCCAGGCGATCCAGCGGCTGTTCTTCGGCTTCTGTCATGGGATGTTCTTCCGCCAGTCTTGGATTCAGGATTTTTTCTTTTGAGCTCGAGGCCCCTATTCACCTAACCCATTTGTTTCTGACGGAGGTTGTGGGAACGTAGTTGGGATAGTTTCTTGCCAAGTGTCTTGTCTCATGACATTTGTGGCAACAAAATGCGAGTTCCTCGTAGTCTAGGGGCTTTTTTTTTGTTTTGGTTTGACAAGTCAGATTTAAATATTCCCTTAGGCTTGTTCTGATATTTAGCGAAACTAAGATCCTTGCAACCTTCTGGATGTCCGTTTGCTGGTAGGATAGATCCGCCTCAATGAAAGTCCCCAAAGCATTTCTAATGTCACTGAGTGAGGCTGGGTTCCAAAGTTCTCAAGGTAACCCTCGAAGGCAGACATAGACTGGTATGGTGTCTAATCTTTCTGTGTCTGCATTGAACAGAGGCGTCCATCTTTTAAGCTGGAAAGGGGTTTTTCCATATGTCCAGACTTTCCTGAGGATGTGGTCTGCATCCTCTCTGCAATTGAACCGGTATTTGAACCATCCCTTTGCCAATGGTGTGATAACCGGGCTTCCACCTTGCAGCTCAGTCCAATTATGTCTAACCCAATCTTTCATTTTCCCTTGTGTTGGGTTTCATCCTCTGAGTTTTTCAACAAGGGCCAGCCCATCCATCTCCTGTGCTTTTGTCATGGAAAAATTTACACCGTAAACTAGGTTACATTCTCCTCCAGATGGGTTTACACAGTGAGTTTTTTGTTTTTTGGAGCTGGGGAAGGATTCCTCCAAGCTTTTATCAGATGGGGTGTCTTTGCTTCCTGAGTTGGGGTTTATTTGAGGGCTGCTCGAAAGCCCGTTAGACAACTGTACCTGTACCTGTTCTGCGAAGGATGATTTTTGCGCTGCTAGTGGGTTGCCTCCTCTATTCAGGGCTTCCTCCAAAGGTGGATATTGAAGCTCTGATTGATGTAGATCATTGCGGAGGGCTTCTGCATTCTGAGAGAGATGGTTTGCCGAAAAAAGGATGAAAGGTGTTCCCCCTATGGCTGGGTTTAACGACCTTTCTGCAAAAATCCCTAACAGCCCTTCTTTTGCGAGTGATGGTGTGTCTGAAACCCTAGCTTCTAGTCCAGCTGGAAATTTTTCAAGGGCATTCTGGACAGCTCCCGGTGACGAGATTGCGGGAATTTCTGAAGGTGTGAAGACATGTAACCCATGCCACGGGTCAGCTGAATAATCTCCCATTTCTTCCAGTAAAACATCGTCTGTCTCCATACTGATCACGACCTTCCTTTTTGTTCCCATGTTTCGGAAAAAAACCAAAAACTGCTCTTCCAGTAAAAATCAATATAAAATGCCTTACCTATCGCTGTCCTCCATGGAGATCCACATAAAACCTCTGCAGACTATTCATTTCGATGCTCCAGTGTCGGATAAGCACCAGTTTTGCTTTCGCAAACGTCGTAGAACCGACCTTTGTAGTGTCGGTTCCTTGACACCACCAGGGTCGGATAACCAAAAAAATATATACCACCCGTCGAATATCCGATGCTCCAGTGTTGGATATCCTCCAATTTTTCTTTTGCAGACATCGAAGAACTGGCCCTTGTAGTGTCGGTTCACCGACACTACCAAGGTCGGAAATCTGACTCACTGCTGTCAGATATTCGATGACTCTATAAATATTTTTTCATCGGCATTTTGTTGATTGATTGCTGTTCGACACATCCGTGCGAAATTTCGGATGACGTTGAAATTTAGGTTCAAATCCTGTTGTGTGTTGAGTTCACGTCTGGGTGATGCAATCATTCTCAATGCCGTCAGAATCCGACTTGAGTCAAGTTCATTGAATCATAGAATTTGATGGTTTGTTAAGTGGCGTATTTGATAGTTGGTTGAAAGTTCAGAATATGACAGGTAGGGAAAAACAAAAACTACCATTTATAGGTTTAGATGATTATATGACATATTTTACACTCAATACATTCAGCACATGTATGACAGGTTGAGGTATGGGAAAATGAAATCAGGCATGTGCATGGATTTTACTGAAGCAAGTCAATATTGGATTGCTTTACTCAAATGCACGCTCAACATGAAAAAATTGTGGTTTAGGGAAATTAGACCTGCAAAAACATGCAAAAACTGCAAAAACTATTGTTTAGGGAAATTAGACCAAGCCTAGGAGAAGATCAAAAATTGTCCAAGTATGGACTTATTGGTAAAATCTGCCTAACTGGCCTTAGGGAAATTCCCACCACAACTCATAGGATGATGATACAAATATTATGAGAGTGTAGATCTCTAGATTCTTGTATGGTGCATCTAACCATATAAATATAATGACCAAAATTCTTTCAGTACGAAGATATCAATCTATCAAAAGTGCCTCTCAGCCATATTTGCACTGCTCCATAAAAATGTCCACTGAGGAGAGAGAAAGAAGCTCCAGAAGATGAAAGTGGTCATGATGGATTCACCTTGTTGGCCTATACCCATTGGGAATCTCACTTTCCAAGTGTGAAGGAAAAATGAAATGACCTTTGTGACCTAGGGTTTGAAGAGATTTGGTTAAGTGTTAGACAAAGAGTTTGAGAGACCACTTGGAAATGCTTGAAAGGGGGTGTTCCATTAATGATAAAAATCATCAGATGATATGGTATTGTTCATTGTTGAAATGGATATCTAGCCATGCTCTTGGTTTTTCTTATGGTGACCAGATAAGGAAAATATCAACCTCGCAAAATAGAAGAAAATCTTATTTTGCACACTAAAGACAGAAAAAATGGCTAAGTGTGGTAAAGGGGCTAAGTGATGCCCGCATTAAGGTTGATGCCCACAATAAGGATGATGCCCACATGGCATGGCATGGAATAGATGACTATGTGGAATGAATTTGAAATCATTGTTGCATTATGACATCGTTCTGGAGAAATATGGCAAATTAGTGAAAATCAAGAAATTGGCCAAGTGTGGGAATATTGGTCCAAGTAGCCTTAAGAGGATGCCCGCCACAAATGGTTTATTGAAGAAAATACCCGTACCACATGGGGATATTGTAGGTTGTTGTTTTGTCTACTCAACCATGGCATCAGTTTGTCTAAAGAGACACTGAAGAAGAATTTATGGACCTGCCAAAACTGTGGTTTAGGGAAATTAGACCAAGCCTAGGAGAAGATCAAAAATTGTCCAAGTATGAATTATTGCTAAAATATGCCTAACAGGCCTTAGGGAAATGCCCGCCAAAACTCATGGGTTGATGATAAAAATATTATGAGAGTGTAGATCTCTAGAAACTTGTATGGTGCATCCAGCCATATAATTATCCTGACCAAAGCGTATTTTAGGAAGAAGATACCAATCTGCCAAAAGTGCCTCTCAGCCATATTTGCACTGCTCCAGAAAAATGCCTGCCTAAGAGAGAGAAAGAAGCTACAGAAGATAAAAGTGGTTTTTCTGGACTCACCTTGTTGAACTATACCCATTGGGAATATCACTTGCCAAATTTGAAGGAAAAATGAAATGACCTTGGTGACCTAGGGTTTGAAGAGAACTGGTTAAGTGTAATACAAAGAGTTTGAGAGACCACTTGTAAATGCTCGCAAGGGGGTGTTCCATTGATGATAAAATTCATTAGATGATATCGTCTTGTTCTTTTTTGAAATGGATATCTATCCATGCTCTTCGTTTTTCTTATGGTGACCAGATAAGGAAAATATCAGCCTCTCAAAATAGAAGAAAAATCTTGTTTTGCACACTAAAGACAGAAAAAATGGCGAAGTGTTGTAAAGGGGCTAAGTGATGCCCGCATTAAGGTTGATGCCCGCACTAAGGATGATGCTCGCATGGCATGGCATGGAATAGATGACTATGTGGCATGAAGTTGAAATCATTGTTGCATTATGACATTGTTCTAGAGAAATATGGAAAATTAGTGAAAATCAGGAAATTGGTCAAGTGTGGGAATATTGGTCCAAGTAGCCTTAAGAGGATTCCCACCACAAATGGTTTGTTGAAGAAAATATCTGTACCACATGGAGATATTGTGGGCTATTGTTTTGTCTACTCAACCATGGTCTCAGTTTGTCCAAAGAGACACTGAAGAAGAATTTATGGACCTACCAAAACTATGGTTTAGGGAAATTAGACCAAGCCTATGAGAAGATAAAAAATTGTCCAAGTATGAATTATTGGTAAAATATGCCTAACAGGCCTTAGGCAAATGCCCGCCACAGCTCATGGGTTGTATGAGAGTGTAGATCTCTAGAAACTTGTATGGTGCATCCAACCATATAATTATCGTGACCAAATAGTATTTCAAGAAGAAGATATCAATCTGCCAAAAGTGTCTCTCAGCGATATTTGCACTGCTCCAGAAAAATGCCCGCCTATGAGAGAGAAAGAAGCTACAGAAGATAAAAGTGGTTTTTCTGGACTCACCTTGTTGAACTATACCCATTGGGAATATCACTTGCCAAATTTGATGGAAACATGAAATTACCTTGGTGACCTAGGGTTTGAAGTGAACTGGTTAAGTGTAAGACAAAGAGTTTGAGAGACCACTTGTAAATGCTCGCAAGGGGGTGTTCCATTGATGATAAAATTCATCAGATGATATGATCTTGTTCTTTGTTGAAATGGATATCTAGCCATGCTCTTGGTTTTTCTTATGGTGACCAGATAAGGAAAATATCAACCTCACAAAATAGAAGAAAAATCTTGTTTTGCACACTAAAGACATAAAAAATGGTGAAGTGTTGTAATGGGGCTAAGTGATGCCCGCATTAAGGTTGATTCCCGCACTAAGGATGATGCATGCATTGCATGGCATGGAATAGATGACTATGTGGCATGAAAATGAAATCATTGTTGCATTATGACATCGTTCTGGAAAAATACGGCAAATTAGTGAAAATCAGGAAATTGGCCAAGTGCGGGAATATTGGTTCAAGTAGCCTTAAGAGGATTCCCACCACAAATAGTTTGTTGAAGAAAATACCCGCACCACATGGGGATATTGTAGGTTGTTGCTTTGTCTACTCAACCATGGTCTCAGTTTGTCCAAAGAGACACTGAAGAAGAATTTATGGACCTGCCAAAACTGCAGTTTAGGGAAATTAGACCAAGCCTAGGAGAAGATAAAAAATTGTCCAAGTATGAATTATTGGTAAAATATGCCTAACATGCCTTAGGGAAATGCCTGCCACGGCTCATGGGTTGATGATAAAAATAATATGAGAGTGTATATCTCTAGAAACTAGTATGCTGCATCCAACCATATAATTATCCTGACCAAAAAGTCTTTCGGGAAGAAAATATCAATCTTCCAAAAGTGCCTCTCAACCATATTTGCACTGCTCCAGAAAAATGCCCGCCGAGGAGAGGGAAAGAAGCTCTAGAAGATGAAAGTGTTTTTTCTGGACTCACCTTGTTGAACTATACCCATTGGGAATATCACTTGCAAGTTTGAAGGAAACATGAAATCACCTTGGTAACCTAGGGTTTGAAGAGAACCGGTTAAGTGTTAGACAAAGTGTTTGAGAGACCACTTAGAAATGCTCACAAAGGGGTGTTCCATTGATGATAAAAATCATCAAATGATATGGTCCTGTTCATTGTTGAAATGGATATCTAGCCATGCTCTTGGTTTTTCTTATGGTGACCAGATAAGGAAAATATCAACCTCGCAAAATAGAAGAAAAATCTTATTTTGCACACTAAAGATAGAAAAAATGGCTAAGTGTTGTAAAGGGGCTAAGTGATGCCTGCATTAAGGTTGATGCATGCACTAAGGATGATGCCCACATGGCATGGCATGGAATAGATGACTATGTGGCATGAAGTTGAAATCATTGTTGCATCATGACATCATTCTAGAGAAATTTGGCAAATTAGTGAAAATCAGGAAATTGGCCAAGTGTGGGAATATTGGTCCAAGTAGCCTTAAGAGGATGCTCGCCGCAAATGGTTTGTCGAAGAAATACCCACACCACATGGGGATATTGTAGGATTATGTTTTGTCTACTCAACCATGGTCTCAGTTTGTCCAAAGAGACACTGAAGAAGAATTTATGGACCTGCTAAAACTGTGGTTTAGGGAAATTAGACCAAGCCTAGGAGAAGATAAAAAATTGTCCAAGTATGAATTATTGGTAAAATATGCCTAACAGGCCTTAGGTAAATTTCTGCCACAGCTCACGGGTTGATGATAAAAATATTATGAGAGTGTATATCTCTAGAAACTTGTATGGTGCATCCAACCATATAATTATCCTGACCAAAAAGTCTTTGAGGAAGAACATATCAATCTTCCAAAAGTGCCTCTCAGCCATATTTGCACTGCTCTAGAAAAATGCCTGTCTAGGAGAGAGAAAGAAGCTACAGAAGATGAAATTGATTTTTCTGGACTCACCTTGTTGAACTATACCCATTGGGAATATCACTTTCCAAATTTGAAGGAAAAATGAAATTACCTTGGTGATCTAGGGTTTGAAGATAACTTCTCAAGTGTTACACAAAAATTTTGAGAGACCACTTTGAAATGACCGAAAGGGGGTGTTACTTTAATGATAAAATTCATCAGATGATATGGTCTTGTTCATTGTTGAAATGGATATCGATCCATGCTCTTGGTTTTTCTTATGGTGGCCAGATAAGGAAAATATCAACCTGCGAAAATAGAAGAAAAATGTTAATTTGCATACTAAAGAAAAAGAAAAAATGGCTAAGTGTTTTAAAGGGGATAAGTGATGCCTGCATTGAGGTTGATGCCTGCACTAAGGATGCAGCCCGCATGGCATGGCATGGCATAGATGATGATGTGAAATGAAGTTGAAATCATTGTTGCATTATAGCATCGTTCTGGAGAAATACGGAGAATTAGTTAAAATCAGGAAATTGGCTAAGTTTGGGAATATTGGTCCAAGTAGCCTGGAAAATGTGGTTTAGGGAAATTAGACCGAGCCTAGGAGAAGATAAAAATTTGTCCAAGTATGGAATTATTGGTAAAATCTATATAAATGGCCTTAGGGAAATGCCCGCCGCAACTCATAGGATGATGATAAAAATATTCTGAGAGTGTGGATCTCTAGAGTGTTGTATGGTGAATCCAACCATATCTAGAAGGCTATAATAAGAGATTTTTCGGATAGTTTGAAGACAGTATAAAAGCATATTCACAATAACCCACATGCTAGGAAATGTATATTATCGTTTCAAACTTACAAATTTCATATATAATGAAAAAATTATTCGAAAAGAAAAACCAATTATAAGAGAACAATAATATACCAGACATAATTGAATGGAACAAATACATAATTCATATGTATTAAATAGTAGAATTGACCATATAGATTACACCTAATAGTATAAAATTTTATTAATAAATGTAAATATATCTAGCTTTAGCCCCATGGTGTTATTCTCAACTTATGACAATTGTACGGACTGTGGCGTGCATTTTCCTAAGCCCAGTTTTGAATATTTACACAATGTTTTTTACGTAACAACTTAGAATTTCAGTCATTAATTTTGAATTTGTCCAATATACTTGCAATTTTAGTCATTCATGTTCAAGTTGACTGCTATGCATTCCTAGCTTGCAATTTTATGCTTATGGCTTGCATTTTACACCAAGTGTCCATAATAGTAAAAAAAGTTTAAAATTGCACCTTTCATAGGTCGACTGTGAGCATACGAGGTTAGGTTATATAAAATTAACACAAGGATAGTCTTCTTAATATATCTAGCCATCCAATTTCCAAAACCATTTACTATAAACATTTAATAGGAGGGTTTGGCTTGCATTTTTATTAATGTAGGTGGATATTTCATAAATACAAGACATCCATGTAGTGTTTTTGCACAATAGGCACAACCAAAATTGAAAAAATAAATGTATAATAATGTGGAAAATAGTAAAACATACCATTTCCAACTAAAATCACTCAAAAATACATAATACTTAGAGCTGGGCGGGCATTTTTGTGATCTGGGTAAAACTGGGTTGAAAACACAAAAGTTGTCATTTTGTCAATTTAACTCTGGACAAATGAAACATAATTTTTAAAAACGGAAAGAGGATTTTGTCAAAAATATATCTATCTTCAACCCCATGGTGTTAGTTTCAACTTATGACAATTGTACGGACTGTGGTGCGTATTTTCCTAAGCCCATTTTTGAATATTTACACATTGTTTTTTACGAAACTTAGAATTTCAGTCATTTTTTTTTAATTTGGCCAAGATACTTGGAATTTTAGTCATTCATGTTCAGTTTAACTACTATGCATTCCTATCTTGCATTTTTATGCTTATGGCTTGCATTTTACACCAAGTGTCCATAACAGTAAAAAAAGGTTAAAATTGCACCTTTCATAGGTCGACTGTGAGCATACGAGGTTAGGTTATATAAAATTAACACAAGGATAGTCTTCTCAATATATCTAGCCATCCAATTTCCAAAAACATTTACTATAAACACTTAACAGGAGGGTTTGGTTTGAGAGTACATCAAAACATGTAGAGAAGAATATTACTCTATTATCATATTACTCACTCTATTACTCTTATTTTTCTATAATAGTTAGTGTTGCCCACCTATTTCGACTAGGTGGCAACTCCATGTACATGAAGATGTACAAACTTGTACAAATGGTACCTTGGAAAAATCTGAGGATTTTTCACTGCTGCAGGGCAATTGCCCCTTTGTAAAACGAAATGCCCGCTCCCCTGCGTGGGAAAATTAATGTAATTCTATGTGCCAGTATAGGTCATATGATATGGACGCCACACCATGGAACTGGTTGTTAGGTAAGTCCCCTCATCGAGTGTTTTTTCCCTTTCCAAGTAATCTTGTTGTGTAAACGATTTTAATTGGTTTGGTTTTTCACTCAAAATCCTCCAAAGTGGTGACGGATGTTCTAACAGTCAAGTCCATGGGGTGGCTAAGGTTTCAAAATGATATTCATGACCATGCTAGACATTTGTATAGAGTCTCGCGGAGTTTCGTTATGTTGTTGTATTTTTGTTATTTTTTTCTAGTTAATTAATTTCACCCCTTGGTGATTAATTAACTAAGTTTTGATGTAATAATGTAATTGTTCAAGCACTGGAATTTTGTAATAGGGGCTATGAATGCAAGTTAAATTTCTATGAAACCCCCTAAGCCACTACTTCGAGTCCCATGTCATTCTGATAGGTGGTTGAAGAGATAGACAAATTTTGGTCAGGAAAGGTCTATTTTTCCTAGGGAATTAATTAATTTCCCTAAGTCAAAAATTCATATTATTTGATTTTGAAGGAAAAAATCAAATAATGCCATGGTAATTTTGTTTGGGGGTTGCTAAGCCTAGGAAAATTTATTTCAAATTTTTCCACCCCCCCATGGCCAAGATATGATTTTTTCAAGCTTATTTTTTATTTTTCCTAAGTCAAAATTGGAAAATTTAAAAATTAAGTTAAAAAATTAAATCTAAGGTGAATTTATATTTAGCCTAAGTCTAAAGGTTAAATGTCTATTTTGGAGCAAAGGCTAAAGTCAAAGCCAAGTTTAGAAGACATAAAGTGGTTTATACCCTCACTAAAGGGGGCGTCCAAGTTAAAACCCTCACTAAAGTGGGGCGCTAATGTGAAAAGGAGGGCGTCTAACTATTTGAAGGTTCATTTTAAGAAGAGACTCCTTCAAAGAAAAGGGCGCTACCACTCTAAATGAGGGGAGGCGCTACCATAAAGGGAAGAGCCACATATTTAGAGGAGGCGTCACCCATTTGGAGAGGGCGCTACTTGCTAGAGGAGGGCACTACCCATTTAGAGGAGGCGCTAGCACAAGAGAGGCGCCACATTTGGTGGAGGAGGCGCCACATTTGGAGGAGGGCGCCTAGCTTGGGCCCACGTTTTAACCACAAAGTAATCTAAGGGGGCGTTTTGGTCAAAACCCTAGATCTAAGGGTGTAAATTGCTTGAGGCATGGATCAAGCCATGGATTGAGGAGGGTACAAAGTCAAATACCTAGATCTAGTGGTGGAGATCTAATATTGGCCATTGATCTTCAAGGGGTTGGGGTCTTCCTCAACTATATAATGGGGGTCTCACTCCCTCATTGGACAAGATCTCTCATGCTATTGTTATGCTGCTGAAATCTTTCCCCATTCTCCTCTCATATTCTCTCAAGCATTTGGCCCAAGCCTCTTGCTATTTTTGTATTGAATCTTGCCCTAGTTGGGCCATAATAAAAGAAATATTTGGAGGGATATTGTGCCGTCATTTTACATTTTATGCATCTTTTGGTGAGGTAACTTGTATGTGTATTTATTTGATCTGCATTTGTATTAGCTTAGATAGCTCTCCACAAAGTATTTTGTGGAGGGATTTGTAAGTAGAAGTATTTCTGCTTCAATTTGTGATTTTTTAATAAGATTTATCAAAGTATTTTGGTAGATTTATTGGGTACTCACCTCCTTGCTTACATTTTGCAGCTCTCTCATAAGTTTATTTACAGGTTTTCCAAGCTAAGAAGGGCTCCTCCAAGGGTTTCTTTTTTCAAAATTTCATTTCGGCCATTTTTCTTTTCCTATCCTGAAACTGGGTTTTATTCACTGTATAGTGAATATAACCCTTGTTTTAGGGCTCTCATCCATTATATATTAATATAAATTTTTAATTCTGTTGTTTATATGTCATTTCAGCCCTCTAAACATCATATTTCAGTCATTTTTTTTTAATCAGATTTTTGCTGTAAATTAGTGATTTTTTGGGACTAATTTTTTTTCTGACAATTTCTTTGAGTTTTCTGTGATTTCCAGCAAGTAAAGCTTGCTGGTTTGTGACAGGTTTTACATAGGTGAATGGGAGGTGCTTCCCAAATTGGCCCAGAAATACCTCAACCTTCAACCGATTCCAAAAAGGGTTCAAACCCTCACCTCTCTCTCTTCTTTTCTGATATTTGTAAACTCCAACAAGAACTTCTCTTGGGGTATTCTACAAAAGTTTATAAGGCACTTGTAATCTATATGTAAATAGATTAGGAAAGAGTAGGAAGTAGAAACTAGTTTCTTAAATTTGTGTTTATGCAAGTTTATTCCTGTTCACCCACCTATCTCTGTTACAGACCACCATCTCTGTGACAGAGATTGTTGTGAGGTTAGGATAACTAATTTTATTTTCTGTTTACCCACTATCTTTGTGACAAACCACCATCTCTGTCACAGAGATTGTTGTGCGGTTAGGCATTGCTTTAGCTAGTTACAGTTTCCTTCAATTTTCAGTAATTTTTATTTTTCTGTTAAAAGGGTAACCATACAACCCACCTATCCCGTGTATCCTCTATCCACTTGTCATCTCCCTTTAGGGACTTCAAGTTGGGTATGAAAAGTAGGAGAAGTGGGGGATTAGCTTAGTTGAAACAACTTTCCTTTTTTTGCTACAATCAACACATTTTATTTTTCAAGTCCAAGATCAAGTACCAGCACCTCCCATAAGGGATACCGCTTGGTTGATCTTGTTGATCGCATAAAATTAACCTTGTATGTTAATCATCAAGACTTAAAATTTACTTCTAAAATTAACCAACAAACAACTTCACTATTCCCTGTTCCTCTACTCGGTTATCACCCTTCGGGGTACTCGCGAGATACGACAGGGGATAGAGCAGTCTTAGTTTAATAGGCATCCATCTTGCTATTTTTCCTGTTAATTAAAAACAGTGACCTCAGGAAGCTAGAAGGGGTAGTAGACCGTGGGGGGTCTTTAGGCGTTTTACGTCCTCCTTGTTGAGCACCGGGGCATTGGGGTTTTACCTGGTAGCTATGGGTGGGCTTTGCTCCCACTTTGTTGAGCGCACCAGCATTCCCTCTTTGACTTGAGAAATACTAGATTGGGGTAGTCACACCACCGGTTCGAAAACTAAACTTCAAGAGGAAAAACTTTAATAAAATTTATTAAAATTTACAAGAGACATTGCAAAACGTCCTACAAACACAGGTCACTGCTATTTACCTTTGCCTTGCTGCTCAAGGTTTTTACTGCAAGCACTTTCACTTTTTATTTCACTGCAATTTTTTCCTTTCAGTTTTTCACAAAATCTTGTGGTGGCATCTTTAATTCATTTTATTAAGTAATCACATTGTTTAGTAATCTGAGATCTTGTGTAACACAATTGATTCATTTCGTTTCAACCTCTTTTTGGGTAAAAGCTTAATAATTGTTCCATTTATTCAATCTGTTATAATTGTGGATATTGTTAATACTGGTTAACTGCTCATTCATTATTGTTTATATTGTTCATAGTATTCATTTGTCCATATTGTAACCTGGTTTGATTGGGATAACACCTAAACTGTGGGTTAATTAACTTAGATTTCAATTTCATTTGTAAATTTGTAAAGTTGTAATTTATCCTTAGACTCCATTTGTTAATAGGCACTAGTCTTCATTTATCTCAAGGTTTGCTTGTCATTAAAAGGAAATATTTGCATTTGCATGATGCTTGTCATTCCTTAGATAGTATAAAGTCTTAGCCTCACACCTTAATAAGATCCTTTTAATTTGTAATCAAATTAATAAATCTGGAACTTAGTCTTCCGTAGGGACTTCGCCCCTTGGCTCTGTTGGGATCTTTCCTAAACGGAGGAGTTGTGGACTATGGTGACAGTGGTCCCCAGCTCTCGCTTGCCCCCAAGGACACACATAGCAGGTTGTGACTTTCCTATTCCTTAAAGTGTGAATTAGGCGGCAACATCTTTAGCGTCGTTGCCGGGGACAAGTCATTTGTCCTTGCTCTGACTTAATTAATTAATTTTTTGTTTTGAATTCTTTAAACTGTTAATAAAATTCTTTAATTAAATTTAATAACTTATTTACCCATATTAGAGCTATCTTTTTCTCCAAGTGGCGACTCCACTTCAAAATATAGTAAGGTATTCTACCCGGAGCCATTCAGGTGGTCTACTCAACTCCCTCACCGAGCCTGAAAGGGTATATAGGAGGAGGTTGAATAGACTTGCTCCCCGTAGACTCCTTGCAAATCTTGGAGAAGAGGCTATCTCTGATATCCATTTGTTTCTTTGCCCAAAACAACCAACCCTCACCGATGGATGATCTATGCAAGCCATGTGATTTCTCTAACATCATTGGTTATCCTCATGATTTTCCAAATAAAGCTATAGAAAAGTTACCTTCTTTTCAAGGTAATAATGCCATCAGTGCCAGGTCTCACATCACCAAGTTCAACTAGTGCATGGCCAAGTGGTGTAATGCTCACAACTATGAGGATGTCAAGATGAGGTTGTTTATTTTGTCTTTAGAGGATGATGCCATGGAATGGTTTCAAGATCAGAAT
>LPNX011208773.1:86333-141221 GCA_001517045.1 Pseudotsuga menziesii | reverse complement strand
TGATTTATTAATGGATTTACTCTGAAATCCTGTCAAATCTGTCTCAATTATTTATCATAACAATTCTCAAAAGCGTAACAATTCTCGTTTTATTCCTTTATTTTTGGAGAAATATCTCATAAATCAAATGGTTTATATAGTTTCATATATATGTATGGGAAAGAGAACTTTAATATATGTATGGCATTGCTCTAAAAGGTCAATCATTGGTATTCATTGTTATTATTTTTAATGGTCCAATTTGTTAATATTAATCTTTGTTTTTTTTATGCATAGTCAATTCTCAAAGAAATCGTGAAGGGAATTTGTTTCTTGTTAGTGCAATTTATGGGTGGAATTAGTATGTGATTTGGTTGAGATTGGTCCCATGAAGGCCCAATATAAATGTGGGGAAAACATAGGGTAGTAACTTAAGAGAGACAGATCCAAGTGTGTATATAATTTGCATGACCACTATGCATGCACCATTTACTAATCTTGATTAGACCCATAATTTGTAAGATAACATTTCACTCTTCCCTACACATAAGAATATTTTTTTCCCTACACAAGAATATTTGTTTTTCTAGTTGATGGTCATCATCTTACTATGCATTTGAAACATTGGTGAAAATTGTGAGAGATCATGCAATAGGCATAGTCAATGCTTGTATTTGTTATTATTGTTTGCAAGATTGCTCATGAGTTGCAAATCCGATTCTAGTAATAGAAAAACTAAAATGTCAAAATCAACATCATCAAATTAGAAATCTCAGCTATTGGTAGTGACAAAAGCTCTCCTATTGACAAAGACAAGTAAACTCATTTTGGATCTTTAATTTCAAGGACGGACTTAATAACTAATTAATACATATACACATAGAAATATAAACAGTGACACTTACAAGAAGTAACGAGTAATGCAACAACCTATAAACAACAAGTAATCTCACATAGACATATAAGTACGATGGAAACAAGTAATACATTGTTGCAAGTTTGAATGTTTCATAATTTCATCAACTTTTAGCTTTAAACTATATACAATATTACAATAAAATATTCCTAAGAGGCAGGTATAAGCAGCCTTGCTGCTATTTCCCTTGTTTTATATTTTATATTTTGACTTTTTATATATGTATGTGAAATATAACTTTATAAAAAAGTTGTATGATGTTCATTATAGGGTGGATACCTTAATTAAATTGGAAATATTGAACTGTAATCAAAAATATATAATCTATATATTTTTATATTTATAAAAATAAATCTCATTTTTTCACATATATATTGTTATATTAATATGTGATATAAAGAGGTTTAAATAATATGGTTATATTTATTGTGATGCTTATTTTAGTTGATTTATATTAACTTGCTTTGTTTTTCAATGGTTACTTTGTAATGCATTATTCATTAAGGATCATGGTGCATTACAATAATTTTTAAGGGGTTTGTTGGATTATGATGTTTTTTAATGGTTATGTCACCTTGTGACATTCATTTTGATTGGCTTATATGGATTTGCAAAAGATTGCTAATACATTAGAGATAGATTTCCATTTACTCATCAAATTGTATTTAATTTTTTATTATTTAACCATTTTAAACTCTAAAATTTATATATTCATTTCAAGCTCTATTATGATTTTTATCTTGGTTGAATTATGTAACTTGATATGTTCCTTAATGATTATGTCGCATTGTGATGTTCATACAGGGTTATTCAAATTGCAATGTTCCTGAAAGGTAATGTTAAATTGTTAAATTCCTCATTGGTTATATCATATTGTGACATTCATTTTGGCTTACTTATGTTGAATTGTTATATTCCTCAATTATTAGTTCAGATTGTGATATAAAGAAGTCAACTATATTATTAATGTTTTTTGCATATTCCTTTTGATATTCATCAATGATCATGTCACATTGCAACATTCCTCAATTTTTATGCCACGTTACAACATTTGTCTTCATTAACATATATCAAAATCAAGGAAAAATATGAGGATTCATTAATTTCTTAAAAGTGTAGAAACCTTGGTGAGTCTTACTAATTCTTAATTTTCCAAACATAAGAGATGTTTAGCAATACTTTCATAAAAAAATTATTCTAATTACTAATGTTTTTATATAGTTTCTAGACATATATTGATTTTCACCTCTTAATATCCCTACCCAAAACTTTCTTAAGTTACATTTGAAGTCCTACCCTAGCCTAAAAACCCCACCATTATGAGGTAGATCATAGGTATATCTCCTTATCCCTAGGATACCCTTTGGACTTCCACTCTAGATTAGAAACTCATGATGCCATGGATTTGATCAAAGTAGTCAAAGTCATGAAGGTGCTAAGCTTGAATTACTGAGTCTTATGGGTGGTTTGGATTGGCCCTTTTTGTTATAGAGGAAAGTGTTCCTATGGCTAGGGGTTAAGAGGCCTCCAACATACTACAGTTTAAAGACTGATGTACAATGTTCTGCAAGTAAACATAAGCAAGGTTCAAAGGTCATATAGGTTCATACATTATCTATTGAAGGTTGATCCAAGCTTTCCTTCAATCATCCTCCTGCTCCTCTTGCTCCAAAAGACCTGCAAAACAAGCTTAACCTTCCTCAAACCAAATTGACTATATGAAAGGAGATTATGTTCAATAAACATGAAACCCTAATATGATAAGCATCATCATATAATCATAAACATAGATTCAACATCAATCATAAAATGATTTGGAAAGGGAATCACATCACATCTTTATTATCAAGTGGAAGAAGTACAAATTTTACCTTCTCCTCAAGCTAGGCACCTCACGAAACCTTGATCTACTCCTCTTGCTTCTCTTCTCCAAGATTCTCAGCCTCCAAGAACTACAACATAGGAAGATGGAAATCTAGGGAGAGGTAGGGGGGATGAGAGTCCCAATTTCTCCAGCATAACAATGTAAAGGCCCAATCCTCCTCATGGAACTCTCTCCCTCTCTTATATACTTTTCTGAAGAGTAAGGGTTGAATACTAGATTAGTTACAACTACAAGATCAATTCCAAAACCACCCAAACCACCCCTAATTCAAGAAATATCATATTTTATATTTTTTTGGCCACTTCAAGGGAAATTATCGGGTTTTATGAAGCAGAGTCGCGAGGGTCAAGGAAAACTCATGGGTTTTCTTAAGAAAATAGGAGAATGGGTCAAAAAGTCTCTTTTTTAGGGTACTTCCATGCATTTTCAGGGTTTGGTGTCCTCTACAAAGTTTTCCCTTGTTTGGATACCTTTCTGAAGGTCTAGATAAGAGGTTAAATAGAGTTACAAAAATCCAGATATGGCTCCTCCAATCAAGGTGTTTTTTTAGTGACTGACAGAGACTTTTCATGGAGTGTCGTCATGGAAGTGTTGACATGCAACAAAAACATGTGGAAGTGGTCATTGGAAGAGATGTGTGATTTTAGGATATAATAGATGCCCCCTAATGTATGAGTTTAGAGGGGAAGACGATGGCCAAAATACATTATAAAAAGGAAGTAGCCGAGACAAGAAGTCGAAGAAACGGAGAATCCAATATCGTAGGCTCGAACAAAGGTACCTGAAAGAGAGATAAATGTCAGAAAAAAAATTGATCTCTACGATTTCCATATACAAATGATTGCCATAAAGATACAAGCGGATCCAACCTATGTATAACTGATGTAACTATCATGGTCGTACAATATGAAAAAAAGCGCCATATAAAATCTAAAGGAGACATGGCCACAAATGAATAAGGTGGATCCATGCTCAATAACCGATCATAGCCATAAGAATACAAGGTGGATCTATGTCTTAGAAAATGTCATTTAAAGTGTGACAAGATCTTGCGCAACTAGGGAAATAGCAAAAAATGACAATTCTACTATCGGCCCAAGGTCTTCAATCCAAATCGCCCAAAAGTACGAATCCTGCCCATGCAAATAAAGGAGTTGAAATCGAACATGGAGGAAACCGTTTGATTACCGATCATTGATGAGAACTGTTAACAAACGCGAGGGGAACCACCATTAATGAAAATGGTCCCCAAGGTACTAAGTACATTTTAACAAGTGTGAAAAAATGGTCTTGAAGTTGAACACCTAAAGAATCCATTGAGTAGGAGACATTAGGGTATTCCCATTACCCAATAGTGAGGGAAATTGCTACTAATGATTGCAATCCCCAAGGTACTGTCATAAACTCTAAATCTCATTCCTAGAGCAAGATGTGTTGAAGTCGATAGGAAGCTATCTATTGGAAGGAAGGCATTAAGGCATCCTTAATCATCCAACATGAGGTAAGTCAGAGTCTGATTAGATCTAGAATTGGTACAAAGTCTTGAAGCTAGGACCACCGAAGAATTTGATGTAATGAATAGATATCAGATGGTGGCCGACACAAAAGGTCAAGGAAACTACAGAATGGTCGACAAAGGTTTATCCCTGAACAATGAGCGCGAGACAATAGTGACTTGGGCATCTTTTGACACAAAGCGACCAACGACACAAATCTGCAATGTAGGATACATTACCAGATTCTCCATATAATTGGAAAAGTGGCCAACTGGAGGAGTTAAAAACTCTGAGATCAATATTAATCCTAAGGCCAAAACCTAGAACCCAAATGTTGATAGACTCAAAACTGGTGCTTTGTTCAAGGACACAAGACTTGCTGCCATGATACAAAAGAAATTTGAATGAACTTCCCTTTCCCTCTTTCTTGTAAAGGTTTAACGAGTGCAAGAAATCCAACTCAGGACCTTCTTGATTGTTGGCAAGCTCGAAGAAGAGACATAAGAATGTTTGATAAAGCATTGATTCATGGATTTTATGATCCCAAATTAGTGGATGCTCAGCGATGTTTTCATAGTTTTGAGAGTCTGAAAATCCAAAGAAGACTACAAGGGGGGACTTTTTGTAGGTTTAGTCTCCTGGGTCCGAAAAAGTATAAAACAATCCAAAGGAGAACTCTCTTATCTCAGACGAACTAAGGTATACCTTTTTCGTAGTTAGTCGGCAAGGTCCGAAAAAGGGGTAAACTATCACCAAACCGACACTCCTTCATAAGCGAGCAGAATGCTCTAGTTTTAATGAGTGTGAAGGACATTAAGATCACTCGATGCTTTTGTACTAGGGTTTAAGTGAGCATGAAAAATACATAAATAATGCTCAGAATCTTTTTCATGTTTAGGTATAGAGCACAAAAAAGAGAAAAGTAAGCTCAACCAAGTTCCTTTTACGTAAATTTAGTCCTCTAGGCCCAGAAAAGAGATAAATCTATACCTGAAGATACTCTTCTAAATTCCAAAGAAGATAGAGTATTAATTTTTCATAAGTAATCCACATGGTCCGAAAAAGGGTTAAATTATCACCAATGTGAATGTTCCTTCACATCCTTTAACGAGTTTGAAGGGACAAACGAACTCGACAATCTAGTCATGTTTAGGGAGTCATACCAGGGCTTGAATATAACTCCATATCTTTCCCATAAAGTTTTAACGAGTTTGTAAAATTCAACTCGTGGCCTCCTTACTATTTTTAACGAGCTTGAAAAAGAGCAGAAAGAATGTTCTAAATGCGAGGAGACGAGTGTCAGAGGCATGCAAAACTAGTTTCAAATGTGAGGAACAAGCCAAAGCATAGTGCAATGAAAGAAAGAAATATAAGGACACTCAGGGAATGTCTCCTCAAGGAAAAAGGTGTCAAGTTACAAAGGTAAAATGGTACAAAGTTGAGCGATGATGAGAGCAGATATGAGGATTTATTCAACGAGCAAAAAGCATGGAATCCAGCATCAGGATCATAAGCGCGAGAAGGGTACATGCAAATGCAGTCGCATATTGAAGAACAAGGAGAGGACAGCAAACAGTTTTGGATCCAACTACAAATCTTGTCTCCAAGAAACAACAACATCGGGATCATATTCAGAAGAAAAAATCCGATGCAGGTCACTTTGGCATAAACACGTGCAACTTTACTTTCTTCCACAAACGGTGTAGTCAAGGAAGAATTGAATAAAGAAGACTCTATATTTCCAAGGCCCGAGGATTTATAACCAATAAGATCAACCTCAGAAAAAAAGAAAAAATCAACAGGGGAGATAGAGTCTATAGGAACAAACTCAGTATCACAGGAGTTGAAAAGTCTATAAGAAAAATCAAACTCATTAGGATCACTGACTTTTTGTTCAAAGGAAGATTCCAAAGACTCAACAAGACCAACATAGGAAGATCAATCAATGGAAATATCATGCTTACTAAAAATACCAGGGCTGGACTTAGTCACAATTGAACCAACATCCATAAGAAGTTTAGACTGTATCAATAACTCTAGGAAGACTTCATCAGAAGGAAATAGATCATCTTAGATATAATACATGTCTAAACATTCAAATGGATCAACAAGGTGGAGAGAAAGATCCACAGTCTGTATGGGATGGATCACTTGGTCAATTATTGGGACCTAGTACCAAGAAGGTAAGCATGAACACATAGGATTCTTCTCGGTAGCAATTGAGCATGAAGGATATGAGGCCACATAGCTCACCAGTGGTGGGGTAGTGTCTACTAAGACACTGGGAATTACCAAAGGAAAAACCTGGTCGCTAGTTGGGTAAGAAGAGGGATCAAGAAATTCCAGCTGATTGACATCGAATATGCTTCAATTATGAGGAAAATACATCACATGAAAGAGCGTAGACACCACAGCTTGCATAGCATAAACATAATCACGCCTTAGTAGCATATTGAAGTTCAAGGGGTCCTCTATCACCATAAAATCAACTACGATGGTCTTACCACCCAAAGTAACAGAAGTTTGAGTAAGAATTCCTAGAGATGGACTAGTTCTTCTATCAAAATCATTAACTGAATATAAGTCAACATAAGGCTAGGATATCCCATGCCTCTCCAAGAACGTGTGGATAAAATATTAACAGAGGCTCCTTCATCTACATTACAACAAGCAATCTTGTGATGTCCAACTTGAACCTTAATTTGCAAAGGTGCATCAGAAGGAAGGCACGGCTCAGCTAGGCTATCCTAGTTAAAGGAATTAATCTGAGGTCTAAGTGTGGTTTCATTCAAACAGCATTCAGTACCCCCTTGTCCAGAAGGTTCTGAACTAGCAATGAAGACAATATGACTAGCAAACGATTCACTCTCCAAAGGGAGAGTGGGATTGATCGAAGATGACATAAACTCAACCTCGAAATGAGGTTCACTCTCAAAAAGAAGAGTGGGATTGACCAAATATTGCATCGATTCAATCACTTGGTAAAGGTCACTCTCCGAAGGAAGAGTGGGATTGACCAAAGATGGAATTGGTTCAACCACTTGATCAACCGAAGGTTGAATATGTTGTTGAGAAACTTCAGGTTGTTCAAGAACAGGATGTCCTTGAAACCATACCCTTCATACCTCTGCAATGGTAGGGCACTGGTGGGTAAGGTGGTATCCCTCGCAAATCCTACAAGGGAACTTTGGATTTCGTTTCGAACGACTGGTTTTCTCAACTGTGTCAACATGACTCACATTGGTTGACTGTTTTCCCCTAACATGACCTCCAAAGGATGAGAAACTAGGTCCATCCTGACAAGAAGAGGTTGGTTGTTTTCCCCAGCATGAATTCTATAGGTTGGGTGGTGATGGTCAACTTGACTTTCATAGCTTGAGTGTGTGCCCTCAGCATGAACTACAAAGGCTGAGTGACTGGGTCCAACATGACTTGCAGAGGTTGGATGGATTCTACCAGCATGACCTATAGAGGTTGAGTGGTTAGGTTCAACTTGACTTGTATAAGTTGAGTGCTTGGGTCCAACATGACCTGTATAGGTTGGGTAGGTGCCCCAGCATGATTCCCAGAGGCTGGGTGGTGTTGAAATATTGTAAATTCGAAGAATATTCTATATGTATCTTTTTGTGGTCCTCGATGGTCCTACCGGGAGAACCACTTGTATTACTTTGTACCCCGATGCTTCTAATCGGACGAACTAATAAGAGTCATGAGGTAGTCCCCTCTAATTGTAAAGTTGGGTCATTAGCACCCTAGTGTGGTTACTTAATCCTACATGTGTAACTTGAGCCTACATGATTTAAATCGAGTCTACATGTTGGATGAGTTAATTAAAGTAAACGAATGAATATAAATAGAGGTGTAGCACTCCTCATTTGTAGGACACACTCTCACTTTTGTAGCGCATTAGTGGAGAAGAGAAGAGTAGCTGGAGAAGGAGGAGGATCAGGCTTTGATCTCCTTGTTGGTTTTATCTTTTATCTTTTGGGGCATCTATATTGAGGAAGCTTTTGCTGGGTTTTTTCCCTTTAGGGTTTTCCCAGGAAAAATCTTTGTGTTCTCTTTTGTATGGTTGTGCTTGTCTATCTTTCAGTGATCCTGTTTATATGCTTTTGTTATGAAATCGAAATGAAATACTAATGATCTAGCTTAGCATATGAAAATTTAACATGGTATCAGAGCCACCCTGAAAGAAGACATTGTGCAGCTACACAAGTTAGGGATTCTTACTTTTTGGTTCTCTCTCCACAATCAATAAAAAAAAGAAGGTTAGGCTGACTCTCCATTGAAGGGTGCATCTTTCTGTCGAAGCAGAATTCGATTACGGCATTTTTAGTTTTCAGTGCGGGAAATTAGGGCTTCTTGCAGAAGAGGAATTTTTGAGTGAGCCCAGCATAGGATTTCTCTCCTCATCAAAATCGAATTTTAGAGACCTGGATCAATATTTTTTGTTGGGTGAAACTCCGGGAAAGTCAAACCCTAGTTTGACCTCAAGCTAGAAAAACCCTAAATACTAAAACTACTAAGTTTTGGTACTTTCGCTATATTCAAAGATTGGCGATGGATCAGGAGCTGAAAATTGTAGAGTCTGAAGATACAATCCTGATGTACACTGTATCCAAAATTCAGCCTCATATTCACCATATTCTGGGTGATATGATCCCTCCACATTAGGGTTCCACCGTCTTCCAGAATTCATCCCTAAATAGGACACATGGGGAGAATTGCTATAGCTTGGGCTACCGAGGTCCAAATAGAATTTTGGAAGATGTTCCAAAAAGAGCACAGACTTTTATTTTTTTGTTCCAAATTTCAGAACCAGAAGATGAAACAGTGACATGTGGCAGGCCGTACAACTTTGCTATTCTAAACAGTCCTGTAGCAGGTCACCTTGGGAAAAGGATCATAAATCTCAATTGGTGAATCCAATTCTGATGAAACCTGAGTTGTTGGATCAAGGAAATGGGAGGTTACCTTACTGAAAAAATTTAGACACATAGGAGCAGTAATTTCATATATATCACAGAAACAGTGATAGGAATTTCTGCAGAAGAAATTGGAAAACTAGGGCTTCCTGTTCCGGGAGCTTCCCTCTACTGTTTTCAGAAAAGGAGTACATTGGACAGCTCCAATTGAAGAGATATATATTTCTATCCAATCAGATATGAAATATTCCAAGTTTTTAAAATTAGGGTTTCTCTAACAAACCCTAGATCAACCAGCCCCGGAAGCAGGACGGACACCTCAAATCGATAAGATCTAATCTTTTGCTATTTGCATTTGAGGTTATCATTTCAAATTGATCTATCACATCAGATTGATGATAAGCTTGGTGAAGTTGACAACTTCCAAGCATGGAAATATTTGATCTCTCTGGAGAAAGTGAATTGGACACCTACATGAGTAGAAAGGTTCCAATTCTAGAGGGAGATGAGGCTCAAAGCCTTACACCAGAAGAACTTGGTCAAGGCCAAGAAGATCATTATTGATTTAGTCACGGATCAACTTGTACCACAAGTGTATTCCCTAAAGACACCGAAAGAGATGTTAGATTCCTTGACCAAGCTATTTGAAGGAAAGAACATACATCGGAAGATGACCTTAAGAAACAAATTGAAGAGGTAAAAGAAGAAGTGAAGAATGCAGAAGTGGTGATAGCCACCTTGAATGGCCTCCCAGGATTGTGGGATTCATTCATGCAAAGAATGTATTCCAGAAGGAAGTGATTACTTTCATCTAGACTCATAAGAATAGAAGAAGAAGATGGGAGCAATTGAATATCGAGCTCTCACCATTCAAAGAAGATCCCTCGCGCGATGAGGAATATGAAGAACTCAATTCTTGAAGAACCTCTTATTCATCTTATCATTTGGATAAGAAATGATGATGTCATGAATGAAAAAGATGATGAAGTAGAAGGATCAAGAAGGAGTCTACCCACAAAACAAATAAAAGATAAGTATTCAATTGTCATTTCATGATATTGTTTTGTTATACATTTGATTATACTCAGTTGATGTGTTATGCATGATAGACTGGTTGCATGAATGACATTTATGAGATATGGATAAATGTTGTGTTGGCTAAATAGTTGCATGATGCATAAGAATTTGTCGTTATGCATATGTTTTATGAAATAGTTCTAACCATGCAATTGGTGCATTTGAATTGTAGGAAAGGTCCTGTACAACAGCCTACAAGAAAACAAGGATGAGACTTGTTCCAAAAAACAAGTGATGACAATTCAATAAACATGAATCTGAAGCTCCCAGGGTCAGAGACACCATGACGAAAGAAAAAGCTTTAGAGAGTGGTAGATCCACCTCGAAGGATGAAGACCACCATGGGTATGAGAGATAACTCAAGATGAAGAAAAGAATGCTATGAAAGAAGCTATGATCAAAGAATAATAGTTGATCATGGGGAATGATGTATACGATATGATTTCGAGACATAAAGGGAAGTACGTAGTATCTTCCATATGGATCTACAAGAACAAGTGTACAAAGCAAGGTTCGTGATTTTCCTTAGAAAGAATAGACTATGACATGACATACTCTATTGACCAGTATATATCAAGCATAGAACCACCTGTACAGAATGAAGAAGGAAGATAATACTCCACTTCAGGGGGAGTGACTACAGAACATATCTGAGTTCGACACGGTACGACATGATGGACAACTTCCTGATGGATCAAGACTTTACCAAGAGTAAAGTGGGCTCCAACTTTCAAGGTTGAATGCAGAAGACTAGGATATGTTGATGATCTGACAAGACGAACTCATGGAAGATGTTATGATGAAAGAATACTAGAATGATGTTTGGGATATAGTACTCAAACCAGAAAGCAAGAATGCGGTATCTTACAAATGGATTTGCAAGATAAAATATGTTGCTGATAGAAGTAAGGAAAGACTTGTGGCTAGAGGTTTCTATAAGAAAGAGGGAATTAATTTTGAAGAGACACTTACTCTAGGAAGGAAGGTACACTTCCTTTAGAACTATGATGGTAGTTGCTTCCATGATGAAGTAAATACAAGCCTTCCTTAATGGTATGATTGGGGAATAATTTTACATCGAATAGTCACAAGGATTTGAAGTTGAAGACAGATGGACTCATATATGTAAGTTGAAGAAGGCCCTCTATGGCATGAAGCAAGCTCCCAGAGCTTGGTATGGAAGGATAGACAGTTTCCTATCAATTATGGGCTTTACCATGAGTGAAGTTGATCCTAACCTTTATCTCAAGGTTGTAGAAGATGAACCTGTCATCCTATGGATGACTTATTCTTGACAGGGAATGAGAAACAGATCATGGAAAGCAAGAAGAAACTAGCAGAAGAATTTGAGATGAAAGACCTTGGGTTAATGCATTATTTCCTAGGTCTGGAAGTATGGCAAAGTTCAGAAGGAATATTTCTCAACCAAGGAAAGTATGCGGTAGAGATATTGAAGAGATTCAATATGTTGGAATGCAAAGTCATGGCCACACCCATGGACTCCAACCTGAAGTTGTTCGCTGATGACTCATCAGAGTTAGTGGATGTGACTCATTACAGATAGATCATTGGGTCATTGATGTACTTAACAAATACCAGACTAGACATTTGTTTTGCTGTGAACACCTTACGTCAATATCTTGTTCAACCAAGACAGGTTCACCTAGTAGCTACAAAACATGTGATGAGATATCTGAAAGGAACTATAGACTTTGGTATATACTATGATGGTAGCCATGAGTATAGATTGTATGGCTACATAGTTGCAGATTGGGCTGAAAGTATCTCATACAAGAAAAGCACATCAGGTAGATGTTTTTGTTTGGGGTCTGCTATGAGTTCATGGTTTAGCAAACAGTCCAGTGTTTCTCTTAGCACGACTGAAGTAGAATACATAGCAGATTGCTCCTCTAAGTTGTGAAGCCATATGGCTTCGGAAGCTAATATTAGGTCTCTTTGACCTGAAGATGGATACTACAATGATTCTATGTGATAACTAGAGTTGTGATGACATAGAACCTTGTGTTCCGTCATAACACATAGAAATACGGTATTTCTACATACGAGATAAGATGCAGATGATGATGCTTTCAGTATTCACATACTAGAGATACAGATGGTGATAGTTCAGTATTCACATACTGAAGATGTAGATGATTATGGTTTAGATGATGATGTGCTGAAGAAGCCTCTATCCCGATTAAAGTTCAAACACTTTCGAGACAAGCTTGGTGTGGTTCAGAAAGACCTTCCCTGAAAGGGGGAGTAATGATGTTGCAGTGGGATTGTATCATCCCTCGGCACTTGCCCTAAAGTGATCCGAAGACCTTGGTCCTCGAGAATGAAGTGGGATTGTATCATCCCTAGGCACTTTCCCTAAAGTGATCCGGAGACCTCGGTCTTCGAGAATGAAGAGGGATTGTATCATCCTGGGACATATGTCCAGAAGTGATCCGGTGAACTTCGGTCATCGAGAAGGTGGCAGGATTGTATCATCCTTGAACTTTGGTTTAGAACGGATTTGGTGAACTTCGGTCATCGAAAAGGTGGTAGGATTGTATCATCCTTGAACTTTGGTTCAGAACAGATCCGGTGAACTTCGGTCATCGAGAAGGTGGCAGGATTGTATCATCCTTGAACTTCGGTTCAGAATGAATCTAGTGAAATTTGGTCATCGAGAAGGTGGCAGGATTGTATCATCCTTGAAATTTGGTTCAAAATGGATCCGATGAACTTCGGTCATCAATAAGGTGGCAGGATTGTATCATCCTTGAACTTCGGTTCAGAATGGATCCGGTGAACTTCGATCATCGAGAAGGTGGTAGGATTGTATCATCCTTGAACTTCGGTTCAGAATGGATCCGGTGAACTTCGGTCATCGAGAAGGTGGCAGGATTGTATCATTCTTGAACTTCGGTTCAGAATGGATCTGATGAACTTCGGTCATCGAGAAGGTGGCAGGATTGTATCATCCTTGAACTTCGGTTTAGAAAGGATCCGGTGAACTTCGGTCATCGAGAAGGTGGAAGGATTGTATCATCCTTGAACTTCGGTTCAGAACGGATCCGGTAACTTCGGTTGTCGAGAATGTGGTAGGATTGCATCATCCCTGGACTTTAAGTCCAAAAGAGATCCAAAGAATTCTTTGTCTTTTGCAGCTTGTTGCTGATGATGATGATGGTTCTGATCGAAAGATCAGAACGTGATGATGATGATGTTCCTAATCGAAAGATCAGAGTATGATGATGATGTTCCTGATCGAAAGATCAAAGTATGATGATGATGATGTTTCTGATCAAAAGATCAGAGTTTGATGATGATGATCGTGTTTCTAATCGAAAGATCAGAGTATGATGATGATGATATTTCTGAACAAAAGATCAGAGTGTGATGATGATGATGTTTCTGACTGAAAGATTGGAGTGTGATGATGACGATGCTTTGATGATGATGTTTCTGATTGAAAGATCAGAGTATGATGATGACGATGTTTTGACGCTTTGATGATGATGTTGATGTTGATCGAAAGGTCAAAGTGCTGAAGATGTTGTTGCTGATCGAAAGGTCAAAGTGCTGAAGATGTTGATGCTGATCGAAAGGTCAAAGTGCTGAAGTTGTTGCTGATCAAGAAGGTCAAAGTATTGAAGATGTTGATGATGATCGAAAGGTCAAAGTGTTGATGATGATGTTGCTGATCATAAAATCAGAATATGATGATGATGATGTTGTTGTTCGAAAGGTCAAATTGTTGATGATGAGATTGCTTATATTGTTGATCGGAAGATCAGAATATGATGATGATGATGATGTTGTTCGAAAAGTCAAAAATTCTGAAGAAGTTGTTGCTGATCAAAACAGTCAGAGTGTTGATGTTGCTGAAGAATGAAGATTGAAGATGAAGACTACATGATGTTGAAAAGCTTCCAATGATTTATAGATGTGTTACCCTGATGATGTTGATGATGTCATCTATCTCTCTCCTACTATTGTTGTTGATGATGTTGTTGTAGAATACCCTTCTCGTTAAGGGGGAGTGTTGGAATATTGTAACTTCGAAGAATATTCTATATGTATCTTTTTGTGGTCCCCGATGGTCCTACCGGGAGAACCACTTGTATTACTTTGTACCCCGATGCTTCTAATCGGAAGAACTAATAAGATTCATGAGGTAGTCCCCTCTAATTGTAAAGGTGGGTCATTAGCACCCCAGTGTGGTTACTTAAGCCTACATGTGTAACTCGAGCCTACGTGATTTAACTCGAGCCTACATGTCAGATGAGTTAATTAAAGTGAATGGATGAATATAAATAGAGGTGTATCTCTCTTCATTTGTAGCACACACTCTCACTTGTGTAGCGCATTAGTGGAGAAGAGAAGAGTAGCTGGAGAAGGAGGAGGATCAAGCTTTGATCTCCTTGTTGGTTTTATATTTTATCTTTTGGGGCATCTATATTGAGGAATCTTTTGCTGGGTTTTTTCCCTTTAGGGTTTTCCCAGGATAAATCTTTGTGTTCTCTTTTGTATGGTTGTGCTTGTCTATCTTTCGGTGATCATGTTTATATGCTTTTGTTATGAAATCAAAATGAAATAATAATGATCTAGCTTAGCATATGAAAATTTAACAGGTGGTTGGTTTCAACTTTACCTATAGAGGTTGAGTGGGTTCCCCCTTGCTTTCGTGACTTGTTCATGTTATTCATGTTGAAATATTATAACTTCAAAGGATATTCTAAATGTATTTATCGATGTAATGAAGCAAATAATTATTCTCTCATACAATAATATTCACCAAAATACTTGGTCAACCAAATAAGCCATTATAATAATATATATATTAATGATAGGGTAGATAAAAGGTGATTGGGTATTACAACATAGCTCCCCTTTAATAGGGCTTGAGCATTCACAATGAAGGGTTATGTCCCTTCACATTAATAGCTAACTACTATAATAATTAACAATTATTATTTTATTTAATTATTATCCTATTTATGTTCATTACATTGTCGCTCTCTTAGAAAGGCTTTGTCCTCAAATCCTTATAATGTTGTCGCATCATTCCTTGTGACGTCGTAGATGATGAAACTTGTCAATACGAATTACTAAGTGTAAATCATAAATTTCGATATGTTGACAAATCGATCCATCCCAAATGAAGCAATCAGCTTCAGGACACGAAATCCATAGTTGAGTAATAAAAAAATATGTATATTGAAGATGTGAGGAGCAGTCGGGTGAATTTGAATCTTCTTCCTTTCAATTTGAAATCTGAAAATGGCCAAAAACCAAGAGTGGTCAAAGACCAAGTGTACAGATAAAACTCTGAAGTGGGTGGCCAAGGCCCAGATCATGGGCCGAGAGGCTCTAAAACCAGGTGCTACTATTCCTCCGATGAGGTGCCACTATTGTATTTTTCCATCATAGAGTCATGAGGTAAAGCCTCCACTTGTGTCGGGTCTTTAGTACCTTAATAAATAATACAATATACTATTTTTTGAGTATTCCTAGGTGAAGTCGGCCCAAACAGTTTATTGAGGCCGACTTGTCTAGTGCAAAATTCAAGTTGACACATGTGTATAAATAGAGGAGTTGTGGTTCTTATTTGAACATAGACTCACTCACTTGTGTAGTGCATAGGAGAGAGAGACAGAACAGAAGGAGGAGAAAACCTGTTTTTGGGGTTGTCTTTTATACATCTTACACACAGGAAGTTTTTGTTGGGTTTCTTCCCCTTTAGGGTTTCCCAGGATAAATGTTGTGCCTATCTTGTGATTCTGTTTCTATCATTGATTCTTGATATGCTGCTGCTATGATTTTGAATTGAATACTATTGAATCTAGTCTATCATATGAAAACTTAACATGGTATCAGATCTAACCTGATTAGAGCAGTTTTCACAAGGTGAAACTCTCCCTCCTCCCTCTCGAGAAGAAATTAGGGCTTTTATAAAAGTTGGAGTTTTGAAGATCTACTTTCATAAAAACTTGCGCACTCCCATAGCGCATCTAATGAGCCCTAGATCGAATTTTTTGGGTGGCTAGATCTCCGAGAAATCCAAACCCTAGTTTGGCAGTGAACCAGAAAAATTGCAGTGAAACAAAACCAGAAAATCTGCAGTGCTACAACCTTGCAAGTAGGAATTGAAGACTAGAGATTAGGGATCTCCATAAAGTAGTTGGATCAACCAAATTTCCTCCTCCAAGTGCATCTACTGGTAAGTTCAATCTCCTAATTTGATAAATTTCAATTCTGAGTGACTTACTAGACAAGATGGCCCCAAGCACTAAGCTTGAGGACAAATTGAAAGGCCTAGAAAACTTCATGGCTTGGAAGTATAGGATTGGCCTCATTCAGAAAGAGAATTGTCTTTATAAGTACATCAAGAATGAAGTTGTAGAACCTGAAAAAGCTGAAGCTAAGGAGAAGCATGAACAAGACCTAATCAAGAAAATGAGGATCATTGTTGATTCCATTAAGGATCACTTGATCCCTCAAGTGTCATCTAAGAAGACACCTAAGAAAATGTATGATGAACTTTCTAGAATGTGTGAAGGAAAGAACATCAACAGAAATATGAATCTAAGAACTCAATTGAAGGGAACTAAGATGAGCAAAGAAGAATCTATTCAAGATTACTTCACAAGGATCTCCCAGATCAAAGAGAAGCTAAGTGCTATTGGAGATATCCTTGATGAGGATGAATTGGTTATGAATGCTCTCAATGGCCTCACTAGACCTTGGGACTCATTCATCCAAACTCTATGTGGAAGAAAAGAAAGTATGAAGTTTGACATAGTATGGGAATATTGCATACAAGAAGAAGCTAGAGTAGCCAACAGAGAAGCTCTTCTCACAGAAGATGATCAGGCTCTAGATACCCAATTTAAAGAAAGAAATTAATCAAACTTCAAGAGGAGTAATCATAAGCCTTCAAAGAAGAAGAAGAAGAAGGGTTACTCAAAATATCAATGCTACAACTGTCATAAGATAGGACATCTTGCTAGAGAATGTCCATCATCAAATAACAACAACAACAAAAAGGCATCATGCTCATATAGCTGAAGATGAGAATGAAGAAAGACCTCAAAATAAAACTAGAGGTGAAGATGTAGAATAATATGTGGTATTCTCTGCACTCCCTGGGTCTGTAACACCTGGAGAAGATACATGGCTTATTGATAGTGGTTCCTCTAAGCACATGACAGGAAAGAAGGCAAATCTGTCAAATCTTGAAGAGAATAACTCTCCCTAGAAGGTATCATCGGGAGATGACTATCAATATCTCATCAAAGGTATTGGAGAATCAAGCTACAAGCTTGACTCTAGGACCTCCATGAAGATGAAGGAAGTACTTTATGTACCAGGTTTGAAAAAGAACCTACTCTCCATCTCAGCTCTAGATAAGAAAGTATATAGATTTGCTTTTATAGATGGAAAAGTACTTATGTGGTCCAAAGGAAAGACACTTGAAGATGTTGCAGTCATTGGAGAAGAACAAGAAGGAGGATTGTACAAGCTCAAAGGACATCCAGAGGCATCCCTTGTCCATGAGACTACCAACTTAAGTGAATTGTGGCATAGGAGACTTTCTCACATCAACTACAAAGCATTGTCATATGTGAGCAAGGTGGTAACAGGGTTACCAGATCTGAAGATCGAACATGAGGGAACTTACAACGGATGTGAACAGGGAAAGAACATTAAGAATCCATTTTCGAAAAGTGACACAAAGACTAAAGGTACGTTGGAACTAATCCATTCTAATGTATGTGGTCCTATGCCCTCCATATCCTTAAGTGGATATGAATACTATGTTACATTTATTGATGATTATTCAAGAAGGACTTGCATACACTTCTTTAAGAATAAGAGTGAAGTGTTTGGGAAATTCAAGAAATTCAAAGCCTTGATAAAGAACCAGTCAGAAAAGAGAATCAAGACACTGAGATCAGATAATGGTGGAGAATACACTTCAAAGTAATTTGAAGCATTCTGTAAGGACACGGGAATCAAGAGAGAACTAACCACTCCCTATAATTCCCAACAAAATGGTGTTGCGGAAAGAAAGAATAGAACTATCATGGAAGCAGTGAAGACTATGATTCATGACCAAGACCTCCCTATGCACCTATGGGATGAAGCTACAAGAAAAGCCATATATATGCAAAATAGATTATCTCACAATGCTCTTGGATTCAAGACTCCTGAAGAAATGTATACCGGAAATAAACCTGAAGTAAGCCATCTCAATATATTTGGTTGTTCAGTGTATGTACATATTCTGAAAGAGAAGAGAACCAAATTGGATATTTCTGGTAAGAAGGGAATATTTGTAGGATACTGTGAAGTCTCCAAATCCTTTAGGATATACATCTTAGGATTCCATCATATCGATATTAGTAGGGATGTAACCTTCGATGAAGAGACAACTCTTAAGAAATATAGAAGGTATTGGCTTGAAGAAGTACATGAAGAAGATGTACCTCCCAAAAGGACAGAAGCTGAACCAACTCCTGAAATAGTAGCATCAAGAGATCATGACATGATAGAGCCTCAGGATCCCCCTGCTATGGATATCTCTCAAAAGAGAAAACCTGCTTGGGTAAGAGAAATCATACAAGAAGTAGAAAGATATGGAGCACCAGAAGGATCCACAAGAACCAGCAAAAGATCAAAGCCATATTCTAGTTATGTAGCTTTAATGTGTGATATTGTAGACCAAGAACCCACCAGCTATGAGGTAGCTACATAGAAGAAAGAATGGGTTGAATCCATGACGAAAGAGGACCAATCGATCATGAAGAATGATGTTTGGTATATTGTTCGCAAACTAGAAAAAAAGTGTTGTATCTTCGAAATGGATCTACAAGATAAAACATGTTGTGGATGGAAGTATTGAGAAGTACAAAGCAAGATTTTTGGCTAGAGGATTCTCTCAGAAAGAGGGGATCGATTATGAAGAGACATTTGCTCCAGTAGCAAGGTACACCTCCATCAGAACTATCATGGCACTGTCTTCCATGATGAAATGGGACTTACACCAAATGGATGTAAAGACAACCTTCCTTAATGGTGTGATTGAGGAAGAGGTTTAGATTGAACAACCATAAGGATTTGAAGTCAAAGATAGAGAAACTCATGTATGCAAGTTGAAAAAGGCTCTATATGGACTGAAGCAAGCTCCTAGAGCTTGGTATGGAAGAATAGATAGCTTCTTGACAAGCATGGGATTTACCAAAAGTAAACCTAATCCTAATATTTATATGAAGATTGTGGATGATGAACCAGTGATACTATTATTGTATGTGGATGATCTATTTCTGACTAGAAATGAGAAACAAATCAAATATTGCAAAAAGAATCTAGCTGAAGAATTCGAGATGAAATATCTTGGATTTATGCATTATTTCCTAGGGCTGGAAGTGTGGCAGAGCCCAAAAGGAATCTTTCTAAATCATGGAAATATGCAGTAGAAATCTTGAAAAGATTTGATATGTTGGATTGTAAAGTCATGGCTACACCCATGGACACCAACTTAAAGTTGTTGTCTGATGAGACATCCGAGCTAGGGGACATGACTCACTATAGATCTATTATTGAGTCATTAATGTATCTAACGAACATAAGGCTAGATATTTTCTTTGTTAAGAACACCTTGAGTCAGTATCTAGTTAATCCTAGACGGGTTCACTTGATAGAAGTAAATCATGTGATGAGGTACCTAAAAGGTACGATTGATTTGGGATTGTACTATGGGAGAGATCATGACTACAATTTGTATGGGTATATGGATTCATATTGGGAAAGAAGTGTCACAGACAAAAAGAGCACCTCAGTTGGATGTTACTGTCTAGAATCTGCCATGATCTCATGTTTAGTAAGAAATCGTCCAGTGTTGCTCTGAGTAGAGCTGAAGTAGAGTACATCGTAGCTTGCTCTGCTTGTTGTGAAGTGGTATGGCTTCAGAAGCTAATGTCAAGAATATTTGACATGGAGGTGGAAACCACAATAATGTTTTGTGACAACCAGAGTTGTATAAATATGACATAAAATCTGGTGTTCCATAACAAATCGAAGCATATAGAAATCTGATATTTCTATATAAGGGATATGGTACAAAAGGGAGCCATCAAGCCCTAGTATGTGGGTACCGATGAGCAAGTTGCTGATATAATGACCAAGCCTCTATCTCGAACAATGTTTGAATATTTCCGCAGCAAGATTGGTGTAGTTTGAAAGGAAATTCCTCGCAAGGAGGAAGAGTGATCAGACTACAATTGTTGGACCCTCTTCGAAAAGGAAGAATCACGTCGAAGACATGAACCCTCCTTGGACAAAGGGGGAGCAGGTTGATAATATGAAACTTCCCAGGAAAGGGGGAGTAATGATGAGATTGACATCAATGATGGATTACAGTGATGATGGTCTGAAATTTATTTGTGGACGATAGTATCCTCTCTTGAGGATAGCAGGTATAACACTCTGTGCATCAGAGTGGTCCTTACTAGTTAAAGGATGACCCTGCAAGATGTTACTCTCATATGGAGAATACTCACATTCAGTTGTGACTACTGTAGATTAAACACTCACTCAGGAGTGGTCCTAACCTCAATGGTTTGGATGCTCTATGATGAGTCCTCAACAGGACTAACATTTTGTATGCAACCGAGATCTGCTATGCAGACGATACTCTTGTATGGAGAGTATTCATACATTCATATGTATATGCCATAGAATAACACTCGCTTGGGAGTGTTCTTAACCTGTGTGGTATGGATGGTCTATGATGAGTCCTCACAGACGTCATAGTATAACACTCACTTGGGAGTGTTCTTAACCTGTGTGGTATGGATGTTCTACATTGGGCCGACATTTTGAATGCGGTCGAGATCTGATTTGCAGACAATACCCTTACATGGTAGAGTATACCTACATGTGAGTGTAGATATTGTAGTATAACACTCAGTTGTGAGTGTTCCTAACCTGTGTGGTATGGCTGGTCTATGATGAGTCCTCACAGACAATAGGGTCAACATTGGGTGCGGTCGATATCTACTTTTAGTTGTAGATGATTCAGCTGATCAATTTCATGGATCTTGCTGACGGAGGATTGTATCATCCTTAGAATTATGTCCTAAAGTGACCGGGATTGATCATGTGTATTACGGGTAGCATAGTGGAAAACGATCAAGTAGATCAAAGTACAATAGTGAAGGGTCAAGAAGATCGAAGTACAGCAGCGAAGGGTCAAGTAGATAGAAGCACGACTAAAAAGAATCAAGAAGGATTGAAGTACAACCGCAAAGGATCGAAAGGATCGAAGTGTTGCTGCAAAATGATTGAAAGGATCAAAGTGTTGCTACAAGGGATCGAGAATATTGGAATCCTACTACAGAATATTGAAGTGTTGCTACAAAGGATTGAGAAGATTGAAGTGTTGTTGCAAAGGATCGAGAAGATCGAAGTGCTGCTGCAAAGGATCAAGAAGATCAAAGTGTTGCTGCAAAGGATCAAAATACTGCAAGGGATCTATAAGATCGAAGTGTTGATATGAAGGATCGAAATATTGAAGTGTTGCTGCAAAGAAAGGATCAAGTGATCATGTGATGTAGAAGATGAAAAGTAATTGTTCTAGTTACTGATTGTGGAAAACTTCTTGTGACATATAGATGTGTTACCTCGATGTACTGTTGTAGTTGTCTCTCTGTTCTCCTATATTTTGTCATGATGTTGTTAGTAGAATAACCTTCTTGTTAAGGGGGAGTGTTGAAATATTGTAACTTCAAAGGATATTCTAAATGTATTTTACTAATGTAACCCAAGGGAGATGTTATTATTCCTCCAAAGGGGTGTTACTATTGTATTTGGTCATCATAGATTCATGAGGTAAAGCCTCCACTTGTGTCGGATCTTTAGTACCTTAATAAATAATATAATATACTGTTTTTTGAGTATTCCTAGGCGAAGTCGGCCCAAACAGTTTATTGGGGCCAACTTGTCTACTGCAAAAGTCAAGTTTACACATGTGTATAAATAGAGGAGCTCTGGTTCTTATTTGAACACAGACTCACTCACTTGTGTAACGCATAGGAGAGAGGGAGAGAGAGGGAACATAAGGAGGAGAACACCTGTTTTTGGGGTTGTATTTTATACATCTTATACAAAGGAAGTTTTTGCTAGGTTTTCTTCCCCTTGAGGGTTTCCCGGGATAAATGGTGTGTCTATATTGTGATTGTGTTTCTATCAATGATTATTGATATGATGTTGCTATGATTTTGAATTGAATACTATTGAATCTAGTCTAGCATATGAAAACTTAATAATTCCTTCTTTTGTTCCTTTTAGACTGCATTTTACTGGTATTAGAACTTTCACCACATGAGGAATAAGGAGGAGGAGAGGTAGCTACAGGTGAAGGGGATACAATGTTTTGATTCCCTTAATATAATGTGCTTGCTTGAGAAGCATCAGGAGCATTCTGGACAATCGGAGTGGAAAACAACCAAACCGGTAGCCCTAGGGTGAATCCAGGTAGATTCAAAATGGCCATGAAAGAAACACCAACATTCCCAGTGAAAGGAAAATCACAAAAATCCCTAGGAAAGGGGGTCTCCTAGTTGGTGTCCGTAGGGGTGTTAGCTATAGTTTCTGACTTAACAAGCAATAAAATTATGAGGTCAACTACTAACCAATAGCACAAAGAGCACACCACTAGAATAAAAAGGTAAGTATCTAGACCATGCAAACAATTGTACCTTCCAAAGGAAATTTTGGGATGATGAGGGCCCTGAACCTGACCGGTGAAGGGCGAAGAACAATTACTTGGGGTCCATAATACACCACCTTCGGTCCAAGCGCTTGAATCACCAAACCACTTTCCCAAATTGTATGTAAGAGATTTCCTCTCGATCCTTCCCTAGGTATAGTGGAAATAACCTTCCACCATAACATGTGTAGAGTCCTAGAAGTATAGATACTAAGGCTACCAAAATCATAAATAAAGGTCAGACAGTCATCAGTATAGTCGATGCACATGGGAAAGGTAGCTAATCCTGACACTCAAACAGTACCAAGCACCACACAGGGCCAGAAGGAGGTACTGAGTGAGTCCCCAAATGTGCAACAACTCTGGTGTATTCTCTACCGAGTATAGGAGGGGTATCTTCAGATCTTAGTATCGCACGAACTCATGCTTGACTCCCATGTTAGAGGACATTTCTAGTATCGTTCTCTATGAAGTTGGATTTCTTGAAGAAAGGCCACTATGTTTGAGTTTAAAGTTTTGGGAAGTTAAGATGGGTTATCCTTGACTAGTGTGTGTCGTCCCTAGAAAGAAATATTAAATAATATATTTCAGATATTAAACATTCTTTTTAAAGTGTTGTTTATTACTCAAAGGGTGGCGGAGGTGAAACAAATGGTGTTTGAATTAACAGTAGAAACAAGATGACTAAACAAAACGAGAAATTGAAATGCAAAATCAAAATCCTACTTCTCTTTTCTTTTTAAACTGGAAATTGAAATCCATGAAAGAAAAACTTGTTTTTATATTTTCAAGAAACAAAGACATGCGAGGAATTTACGACTAAGACCTAATCTACATGCATATAAAGAAACAATTTTTTATTTTTACTTTTTTATTTATGAATTCTAAAGAAAATGCATCCTGCAAACTAATTCAAGCAAGTAATACAAACAAAGTAAATAAACTTCTGCTCTATACCCCACAAACATTCCCTACGCTTCCCTAAAGCTGGATATAACCTCACTAGGAAGGGAGACTTGTAAAGGTAAACAAGCCAACCACTTTGGCATGGAGAGACTACACAATAATACTGAAATAAACAATGGTTAACAATCTCCAGGGTTCATTCTAGACCTGCAAATAGAGGTTTCTCAGCACCTCGCCCAACAAGGTCAAGCCAAAGGAGGAGGGTGGGGGAGCTATAAAACAATCCTAAAGACTTGAAAAGGACTTACAAATTAGATAAAAGGAAACCAAAATAGAATACACTACTTCCCAGGGTTCATGCACACACATGAGACCCATTACCATAAAGACCCTTCAGACAACTTGGGAACACCCTAAACAAGCCCAGAAATGATGAAAATATTGTTTTAGGGAAAAAGAAAGTTTCCTTAGGCAAAGTCGCGAGCTCCTAGCTAGAATTTGCAGGTTTCCTTAAGGAAGGTCGTGACTACATCCTGAACTCACTATTGTGCAGTGTAAAACCTGGGAGTGGTTGTTCGAAGGTCCAAAAATGATCAAAAACAACTCTAAACATGCAAGAGAGGTTTCCTAATAGGATTAAGGAATGTTTCTAAGTTGTAAGGACTTGAAACCTTAAATACACTGGAAAACAAAGGCAAGTAGACCTCAAACAGACAAGTCTCCCTAGTAGAGTCGCCGGTTCTGTTGTTAGGGAAAGTGTTCCTATGGTTGGGGGTTAAGAGGCCACCAACATACTACAGTTTAAATACTACTGTACAATGTTTTGTAAGTAAAATTAATCAAGGTTCAAAGGCCATATAGGTTCATACCTTATCTACTAAAGGTTGATCCAAGCTTTCCTTCAATCTTCCTCCTACTCCTCTTACTCCAAGAGACCTACAAAACAAGCTTAACCTTCCTCAAACGAAATTGACTATATGAAAGGATATTATGTTCAATAAAACATGAAACCCTAATATGATAAGCATCATCATATAATCATAAATGGAGATTCAACATCAAACAGATAATGATTTGGAAAGGGAAGAGAATCACATCGTTATTATCAAGTTGAAGAAGTACAAATTTTACATTCTCCTCAAGTTAGGCACCTCACAAAACCTCGGTCTGGATCTCCTACTTCTCTTCTCCAAGATTATCAGCCTCAAAGCTCTGCAACACAGGAATATGGAAATCTAGGGAAAAGGTAGGGGGATGAGAGTCCCAATTTCTCCAGCATATTAATGCAAAGGCCTAGTCCTCCTCATGGACCTCTCTCCCTCTCTTACATACTTTTCTAAAGAGTAAGGTTCGAATAGGGATCACTTATAATTGCAGGATCAGTTCCAAAGCTACCCAAACCACCCCTAATTCGAGACTTGTCATATTTTATATTTTTTGGCCACTTCAGGGAAAATTCATGGGTTTTATGAAGCAGAGTCGTGACTATCATGAAAAAACTCACAAATGGGTCAAAATATTTTTTTTAGGGTACTTACATGCATTTTCATGGTTTGGTGTCTTCTATAATTTTTTTCCTTACTTAGATACCTTTCCGACGGTCTAGATAATAGGTCAAACGAAGTTACAAAACTATAGATATGGCTCCTCCAATAAAAGTGTTTTTTCAGTGACTAACAGTGAATTTTCATGAAGTGTCAGCATGGAATTTTCGACATGCGACGAAAACATGTGGAAGTGGTCACAGGAAAAGATGTGTCGTTTTAGGATAAAACACATATGGAAAAATTAACAGTCTAACTCAAATCGTAGGAGAGTTAGTGTCGAATAACTTAAGTAATTAAAATGTTGTGAATCGACACAATTTACCCCATTGAAATCACATTGAAATTTGATCAATTGCATAGATAGTATCATTAAGGATGAGTCTTGTATGTGAAAATAATCATAGCATTGTAAATCACTAATCAACTTAGCTCCGCCCAAATGAACCAAGGGTTGATATTTATGGTTTAGGGATATGGAAAATATTGAGGTATCCCTTCCTAGTGAAATTTGGGCCTAACATCAACAATTGCCTCAAAATCACCTACTAAAATAACATCTTAGGGGATACTGTTTCACCACCAATTTCTAGATTCGAAGGGGGATTACAACATTAGATCATGAATATGGTCTAAGATAGTCTACAGAGACATGGATTTTGCACATTGAAGCAATATTGAAGCATCATAAATACTTCACTAGTTGAGACACAAAAGTGTTTACTAACATACTTCTTTGGGATGTGCTCCCTTTGAAAGAGAGCATGGGCCACTTGTCACCAGAAGAGAATATACTTAGACACTTTCAAAGTAAAACATAACGATATTGGATCAATTTGTCATTAAGGATAAATTTTCTAAGGATGATGGAGTAGGTGTTTTTTTTGCAATCCTAAACCCTCTAAGTGGATTTTTATATTAGCAATTTGTGTTAGGGACATGGCAAAAACCTCTCCATATATTGATTACTGGACATCACATACACATGATAAAATGGGGCTACATATACCAAAACCCATGCATAAGCAAAGACTAGAAGCAAGTGCGCATAGCAAAGGAATACATATTTCAATGAATTTTGATCTAAGTTATTTTCTTAATAATAACTTAGGTAAAATTGACAATTCTGCATTATTGTTATTAAATAGCATGATTGAATAAGATGCTCAAATTAACAATGGAAATTCACAAAAAATTAACCGATCAAATATAGAGTTACTACTGAGATAAATATAAAAAGTAGGATGCTTAACAATGCTATTAAAATAAAGGAGAAAACTAAATATAGGTTGAGTATTCATGTAGATATATTATTCATAATTCATTTATACTAGCATCAAAACACAAACATGACATGGTGGATTGCAGAAAAATTACAAAATTCATGAAGGGACAAGGCATGCAAATGTTCTCCAAGACCTCCATCGTGTAATATAGGAGCCTCATAGGCTATAAAGAAATTATTAAATAAATGCATATGAAAATATAAATTTAGACATATGATCAACAAAAAGAGGAAAAAAGGAAATATCAATTAGTAAATAGATATGCCAAAGTAAGAAGAAAACAAAAGGGCTATCAACTTAATCATCGATTTAGTTCTAGTAGCAAGGTTAGCACCATCCTTTCCATGCAACATCTTGAGTAGTAATCCTTTAATCTATGTGATATCCTGTTTCTATTTAAGAATATCCTTAGAGACACGAGTGAGGATTATCTCCAAATAGGACAAGAGATCAATAATGGGTTCTATAAAATGTTGTTGGGAATTAAGGATAGAGGCTACAAAGGAACCCATGTACCACATCATGTCTATGGTAGTTCATACAAGAGTGTTCCTAATTCATGTGTTCTTTATGTCTTCAATAGGAATTCTTGGTCAATGAGGGGGTGTTCACATTGCTTACCTTAACAACTTTCCAAGATTCTTCATCAAGTTGAATAATGTTTGAGATGACAACATATGAGTGAGAATAGGAAAAAGGTATGATATTCCATTGGTTGTATTTTTTAAAGAACACATGGATATTCCTCTTTAAAGGCTTGCCTTCATATTTCCACCAGTAGATAATCACTAGTAGATATTCACTATCTATCTAAATGGATCTGTATGCTTCTTGAGTAGGCATGTTGTACTGCAAGTGTTAATGAGGCTACCAAATCTAGGCGAATTATAGGGGCACTCCTCTTTATGATTTCTTCAATTCAAGAGGCCTTTGTATTCACAAAAAAAAATGTGAACCTTACCATCTATCAAGGTGATAATGATTGCATCCTTGGAAATAGGCAAAGAGATATGAAACTAATGAACAAACACTACAAGATGAAAATTGAGAGGGAAAGGGAAGTTTCCTTTTAACTCATGATGTTGGCATGTCAATCCAACCCTTTCCATAATGAGTTGCAATTGATCAGTTGTCATAATGGTAATAAATCCAATGGGAAACGTGATTATAGAGATTAATCGATTACACTTCAACTACATGATTATGGATTAAGGATCATTAGAAGGGCCAAGACATGAAACGTCTCTAATTTCCGACATAATGAACCCATAATGTCTTATAATTCCGATATTATCCACACTAGGTAATGACTTGGGAGGTGTCATATTTTCCATGATAGCAAGGACCTTTTAAAAAGGCATAGAACAAAATATGAAAAAATTTCCATGGTGGGTTAGCATCACCTGAATCACATGTGTAGTAGCTTATCATCCATTAATGTTGAGAAGCTTCATAACATTGACAAATGAGTTTTGGTTAAAGTCAGAAAGTAAGTCCCTATGAATGTTGTCACTGATACTTTTTAACAAGAATGGTATCAAATATGAATCATATAATGAGGTGACTTTAGAACACTATCAAAGTTGACTTTATTGTGCAAAGGGGTGAAGGTTTTGTTTTCAAGTCCATTTCCCAACACAAGAAAGCTACAACCATGGCGGACAAAAAGATACAAATTATTCATAATGGATCCAACTTGTGCCACAAATTAGGGGGAATAAAAGGATACCATTCTAACCGAATCTAACAAAGGTGCAAGAGAAGCATTCCGATTAGTGAAGAAATAGATAATTCTAGCATAATTTTGGAGGGTTTAGGGTTTCCCTCACAAGTAGTTTGTAAGAGAATATATTTTTCTCATTTTCATATCTAAAGAATTCAAATAAATAGAAAAGGGGGGATAAATAGAGAAAATGGATCACTAGAAATTGGAGATCTATATTCCTGGAGCATCACTATTTTTGTAGCAACAAGTGATTCTTCTTCTACTGCTACTTTTCTTTCATTATCTTTCTCTATGTAAGAATTATATGAGTAATAAAATGTGAAAGAGAGGGAATGCGATCAAATACTAAGATTTTATAGTCCCCTTTAGTATCATGATTGTCTCAAAGGATGAATGTTTCATAATTAAGATTTCATAATCCCCACCCATGGAACTGTTATTTTATAGATGGATTGTCCAACGTTTATTTCATAATTATAACTAAAGCTATTGTCACGGTAAAATAATAGATTCAAGCAAGTTATTAATGTTTCCATATTCATTTTCTATTTCGCAGGGTGTTGAATATACCAATAGATCTATGCTTTCCTTTCCCATTTTGTTTTATGTCTAATGAATATGTGTTAGAAAATTATTACATCCTCTATATAAGAGCATGTTTGTTCATTTTATATAAATTATTTGTAAAGTATATATAGATCATGGTGATCATGTTTCCAATGGCCATCCATGTGGATGAAACCTATTAAATACCATCATTCTTTGGCTTATCATAACCCCCAAACCAGAATATTTTTTAAAATAATTGCAAACGTAAAACGATGCACCATCCCACCCTTACAATAAAACCAATCAAAGCCTCATAAATAAAAGTTCTTCTCGTGTGATAAGAAAAAATAATAACTCTGGGAAAATCAAGGGTACCGCATCTCTGGCCCAATGACTGGATTAAAGGCCTAAAGTAGTGTGGGAATGTGCTTTCACACATTATTCCTAGAATTAAGACCCTAGTGAGAGAGGGGAATAACTTGGAGGGAAACACACTCCATTGATTAGGACCCTACTTGTGTCTTTTCCTCCATGTAAATTTACCTTCTAGTCTCCCTTAACCCAATTTTTATTTTACTTAGGTGGCCATGGTTTAGGTTTGAGAGCTCTCAATCCTTGGCCCGTTATTTTGCTTTGTCTCATTTGCAAAAAAAATTGGTATCTTATGGTCAAAATTCCCCATTTTCTCTATTGGGGGCAATGGATAAGGAACAACCAACTCAATTATATTTCAACCTTCCCTTTAATGAGTCGACCTTGGCATCAAGATGAATTTGTTGCTAGTATTTCTAGACTTTTTATAATGAGACGTTGGGAAAATTATAAGCTTTGATAACATTTTTACTCATATATTACCTAAAATTGTATAGACGGTTGTGATTTTATCATGGAATACTTTTACCTTTAGGGTTTCAGTGTAGGCCATGACAAGTTTGTTTTCCTCTTGTGACAATTCGACATGAACAAATAAAATCATTTTTATTGTATGGTTATTGTATGCATCGTGAATGGGGAAAGGAATCTTTTCGTATATGATGTAGATGACATAATGGTGGAATGTGAATATAAATGTTTGTTGAGGTTATTAGTGTATCCCTTTTTAATTCTCTATTTGGAAAAAGATGTAGGTGATTTAATATCTTATAAATCATGGTTGTTTGTTCCCTCTTAAGATATGATACATCCAAGGGGATTTAACTTGAAGGTTGGAAACATGTATTAATGTTGGAATTTAAATGTTGCACATGTAGCAGACACATTTTATAATTGTTAGTTTTCGGTGCAGGTTTTATGGTAAATCTCATCATTATTTGCGTCTAATTTATAAAAGGATATGCATTGAGTATTTAGAGGTTGAACTTGAAATAAATACATTGTTGGGACCTAATGATTATTGATTCCCAACAAATTTTTGACTAAACTCTATGCTAATCAAGAGGTAGAATGATTATTCACCTACCCACTCAACCTTCTATGAAGAGAAGTAGGAGGAAATAACTTAATTTAGAGAGGAGACGAAGAAACTATAGTTTTGCTTTACAATTTCATCATATTATGAGCTCATTATCTCAATATTAAATTACCTAACAATACTAACAATGGTTGGCTAGACACAATCTAAGGTCTAACATTAGGATGAAAGCAAATGTGTTTCCCTTTGGAGGTAAATTCTACTTATTTGATTCATGATTGCATTTTTTTTGCAAATTTCTATGTGACTAACATAGCCATGAATGCAAAAACCCTTGAGACAATATGGTTGTGGGGTTAATAATGTCAAACTTACAACATCATGAGTCATTCTCCAAGTCAATATTATGCACCAAGAGTGAGCCTCGTGTGTCAAGGTAGTGCCTTCGGGAGCCTGAGTTGGACTAGGGAAACTTGGAGTAGAATCTTGAGTTGGACTCAATAATGAATAAGCCTTATGTGTAAAGGTTAACCTTCATGTATTGAGGAAAGTGCTTTGTATTTCAAAGTGATGGTGTTGGAAAATATTACTTATCAATACTAAGGCCTTGCGTGTTAAGACAAATACTCATGTGTTGAGGTGGTGCCTCATATGTTGAGGTAATTATTAGCAAGTCGAAGCATGAATGGAGTGTGATGTACTACTAACCATGGTATTATATATGGATAAGCTATTAAGTCTCCTCTAGAGATTGGACACCTCTAGAGTGAATTACTTTAGCATATGACCACTTGGAACGATGGTAGAACAAGATGATCACATCATTGGAAAAATATCCTTAGTATATTTGATATGATAAGGAAATTAAAGTTGGAAAAAATGGACCATTGAGATAAGATCAGAGATAAAGTTAAGATATGATAAGATAAGAGAGAACTCAATTTTCTCTTCAGTTAAATAAAGGAGAACTCAAATTGTTCACTTCAGTGATGTTATCAAGAAGGACTTCCGCTAAAATAGTTAATTAAGTGTTAACAAATAAGGTCTAATTAACCAAGTGTTTGCATGATGACACTTGAGTTAAACCAAAAGATGACACTTGAGTTATGACACTTGCATGATGGCACTTGAGTTAAACTAAAAGGAGACACTTGAGTTACAATCCTTGAGTTAAAATAAAAGAATACACTTGAGTTAGCATCCTAACTATGTGGGTCTAGCATTCAGTTGAAGGGTGAGTTCATTCTTAACTCCGAAGACAAAGATATAAGTCGGGCATGAGAAGGATTACAAACTTTTTATGCAGGATTTGATGAGATAAAATTGTAAAGCGAATTCAGACCTGAAGGCATTCACTATTTTTTGCATGTGACAAAAAAGTATGAATTGTTTTGATGTTAGATGTGGAGTTGGGTTCTTCTATTATTATCTCTTCTCTCTTGTTTTGATATTGCACCAAGGGTGCTTGATGTAATATCATCATTATACAGACATTCTCTATTATCTATCATTATACTAAGGAAGATTTGCTGGGGTTTTCTCCCTCATGTTTTAGAGGGTTTTCTCAAGGCAATTTTTGTGTCTCATGTGAATGTTTATGCTTCTGATTATTCATTGATTTCAAGTACTACTGTAATTTTGCAATCAATATCAAAAATCAAAATGGTATCAGACCATAGGGTGTGAAGGAGATAAGTTTTGGAGTTAATATTAATCCTGTGTTGATCTTGAGTGGTAGAGGTTGAGCACGGTACCTGAAGAATAATAGCTTCAATATCATGTAATACTAGAATACCGACTTGAAGGAACTTTGAAATTCAATACTTGGAAATTCATGATTTTGAATATCCTAGAAGAGAGTGATCTGGATGGATATGTATCCAATGTTATTGAAGAGCCTACTACAAATGTTGGGTGCACTTCTTTCAAGAATATTCAAGACAAAGAAAAGAGGATCATTTATGATTATGTGAAAGACAATTTGATGTCGATTATTATTCCATTGAACACTACAAAGGAGTGTTTCGACACTTTGACCAAAAAGATATCCTTGAAGAACAAACTTTGTAATATGAATATGGAGAAGGACAAGACAATTGCTTCCTTCTTCACAGAGATATCTCAAGTAAGAGATCAACTCATGAGCATTGGAGTAACTGTCGATGATGACGATCTCATTCAAAACTATTATCGATGGTCTTCCATCTTCATGGGAGACATTCTTGGCCATTGTAAATGGTCAAGAAGTGCAACCAAACTTTGAAAGAATGTGGCATGATTTCCTACAAGAAGAAGGACAAATACAAATAAAAAATGCTTCCTCCAAAGAAGAGAACCATTATCTTATGACAAGGATGAAGAGAACCATTATCTTATGACAAGGATGAAGAGATGAAACAAATCCTTTTCTCAGAAGAAATTTCCTCATCAAAAGGAAAAAAATACAACAATAATTTTGATGAGTCTAAATTCAAATGCTTCAACTGCAATAAGAAGGGTCACTTTGCAAGAGAGTGTCGAGAACAAGAGAGTGTCGAGAAAAGCAAAGAGGAAAGTTCAAAAGTATATTTCATGCCTGTACTACTACAGAAGATGAACCTACAAGAAGGAGTTATTACAATGATCAATAGATAAGGAAGGAGTACTATCTTGTCTCAACTCTAGCGGGATCCATTACCACTAGTGATGAGACATGGCTGGTGGATAGTGGCGCATCAAAACACATGACTAGATATAGGAGTGATATCACACGTATGAAGGAAAATAAATTCTCATGTTAGGTGGAGCTTGGAGATAATACCACTAGTATTCGATCCAAGGAGTTTGATCCACTTCTTTTAGTTGAATTCAAGTGATGTAGTCCATGTTGATGAAATTTTTTATGTTTCAAGTATGAAGAAAAACCCCTTGTCTATTCCAGTACTAGAAGATAAAGGTTTCAAAGTAATCTTTATGGACAACAAAGCGCTCTTATGGACTAAGAATACAAACTTGAATTCTGAAGTTGTGATTGGAATTAGAGAGGGAGGTCTCTACAAAGTTCCTTGAAAATTCCTTAAATCCATGATCCGTGACATATTCAGTCCTTATGAACTGTGGAATAAGAGGCTTGTTCATATTCAATTCAAAGCACTACTTGGCTTGCACAAGATGGTAAAAGGTATGCATGTGTTTCAATTTGAGCATGATGGTATTTGTAAAGGTTGTGCTCATGGTAAGAACAGCAAGAAGAGTTTTCCAAGAAGTACCAAAAGATCGAAAGGGATCCTGGACTTGATCCTTTCAGATCTATGTGGTCTTATGTCAGCACCATCCTTGAGTGGTTATCTGTACTATGTGTATGTTTTTCATACATGACTTATCTCACAAATATTGGATGTTTTTTTTAAGGAAAAGAGTGTAACTTTCAACAAGTTTCAAAAGTTTAAAGCACTAGTTGAGAATCAGACTAGAAAACATATTCACTCGTTTATGTCTTTATCTACAAATGAGCTTATTGCTTGACTTATCTCACAAATATTGGATGTTTTTTTTAAGGAAAAGAGTGTAACTTTCAACAAGTTTCAAAAGTTTAAAGCACTAGATGAGAATCAGACTAGAAAACATATTCACTCGTTTATGTCTTTATCTACAAATGAGCTTATTGCTTGTATAAGATTTGGATGCAAAATCTTAGCCATTGCCATCCAGATAATCTCTTCAACTTCACCGTAGCTTCCACTTCCAATTCTTCTCTTCACATGCAAGTCCTTGCGAGAATCCATGAACATGCAGGAGGGGAATTTTGCCTGCCAAATTCCATGTTGGTCATGCAGTTCCAATTTCCTGCAGAAAAACTCTGCAATGCGATATTATTTTTTGTCTAATTCTACACTCATGATCTTGCTCTTCAACGCTCCCAGCAATCCCTAATTGGCTCGAAAAATTCTTGATTTCCTGAGAAACAAGATATTGTTTCCCGAATTGCCACTCGAAGAGTTTTGGGTGAAGCCAATCCTTATCATATTTTTTGAGGTGCAAGAGCTTTCTCCTTTGGGTTTCTTCCTCATCATCGACTCCTGTGAGCTCCTCAGCTGCAAGCTCTATTGGAAAATAATTCCAATCCATCACCCATCAACATTAAATGTAGTAGTTGAAGATGTAAATGCAGTAGATGAAGCTGGAAACACCTCGAAGTCTCTAGAAGCTCTGGAAGAATCGTGGAAGGCTTTCGAACTCCATAGACTTCCTATAAAACTGGTGTTTGATGATCATGCAAGACCTCAGCTGAACCTCCTTAATAGAGAAAGTTTTATGTTTAATGTTTTGTCTGCTTCTCAATGTCTCGTTTATCAGATTTGAAATGTGGCGAACTCCACGAGAGAAAACAGTGGCTAGAACTGAACACTGCCGTCTGTGAAGAAGAATAGCATCCTCGAAATGCAACAAAATGTCGAGGCCTCCAATAACTTGTCCCGAGAGACGCAAGTAATCCATTGTTTGCCAATGGAGATCAAGAATTGATGAAAACTAGCAGAGGAATAGATTGGCGCAGGAGGGATCAGAATTGTAGTCGAAAATTGACGCGCCCCACGTAGTATATTGAATAACTGGAGAATGGAAAATAGTAGGGTTGCTATAGGACAGCGCAGTACCTTTTTATGCACGCACGACGCCACGCCATGTTTATTTCACGACAATTTAATATTATTATTGGTCAACGGTTATAATCCATTCAAATTTCAGAGTCATGTTCACGTCCTTTTTTATAATTTTTTTAATGATTAGTGGCTTGTCATAACATTAAATGTGAGTAAGTCACTTGGAAGACCTCTCATCAGGCATCAAAGGGTAGGGTCCCATTTCACTTTGAAGGGTTGTGAGAAATTGAATCCTTTAATGTTGACATGTAAAAATAGATCATTCTTTTCATTTGACATTGTAAGTGTATAACAAAATTTTATTATTTATTAAAAATAGTGTATAGAAAAAAATGACAATAAGAAGAAATCTTGAGTGATTCAACATTTATATGGAATAAGTGAGGTAAACCATTTATTTTCCCGGTCCCTGGAGCATATAGTTTATTGAACTTAGATAAGGGACAATTCTGTTAGGCCGGTGAAATACTCGATTGTTAGGTCTTTGATAAAATAAGGCATTGGAATTTGGAAGGACCTTTGAATGGAGGATTGATTAAGCTTGATGGTGGCTCTATTGGTCAAGTGTGATTGGGCCTACCTAAAAGAAAAATCCCTAAATGTAATACCTAATGCTTTCATGGAGAAACTTTTTTATTAACCCTAAATTCAGCAGTTATTTTTAGAATTGAATCATGTCATCTCCACATGCCCAAATCAAAGTGATCAAACAAAGGCCCCAATTTTAGGTGGATTATGGATAGTCCCTCCAATGTATATCGAGTTTATACCCCAATTTTAGGTAGATTATGGATAGTCCCTCCAATCTATATTGAGTTTATCAGCCCTATCAAAAAGGTTAAGTATTTATTAGTCCACTATAAGGAAGAACTTTAAATTCTCCAACAAATCTCACTACAAGTTGGGTGTCTAGTTTCTACCAAAGTCAACACGGAAGACGAATCATAAACACACGTTTGGGAGGTTTGAGACAACGAGGATGTTGAAATCATGTTCTTCGCTAGATCATTGCACTCCCAGTCCCTCATTCATGAACGTCCATTGAGGGGTTCCCTTGTTTAGATATATTGGTAGACAATTTGTACTTCTTGTTTCCATTATTAGAAGGAAGGAAAACGAAGGGGTCAGAGTCTACAATATTTACAGTGTCAGTTGTTAAATATTTTATCCTCTCAACTATTGGATTTCATTAAGGAAATTGGAACAATTCAAACACTTATATTCAAATATTGTTCTTTCTTTCAACCTAATGTTTACAATTCACGGCAGATAAATAACATTGACAGATTTGGAACTCAACTACAAGGCTCTTTCTTCTTGCTCCTCCACCCAAACGAATTTGTGGTCCTAGACTATGAAAAGTATACATTGTTTTGGTTCTAATTTCATTTAAATATTGGTTTTTTAAGGTTACATCTATTGAGTATTCGAGACTTAGTCTGGTAGAAACACGTTCGCATAATACATTACAAATTTCAAACAACATTTTGGTTGGAGAAATTTTAAACCCTTATATTTACAGAAGCAGAAGGAACTCCAACAAGAAACACATTTAACTTTTATCCACATATAAAATGTTGCATAAGTGTAAAATGCTATACATACCTATAAATTCACGACAACCAAGTCGACAGCTTAGCTCTGCATAATCTTCTAGAGGAAATAGAAATTGGGGAGACAATTAAGCATAGAATTAGAGAGTTGAGAGTCTAATTCCCGACCTCTGACTGTCCTATACTCGTAAACCCAAAAAAAAAAAAAAAATCATAGACTTCACCAATCTGTTTAAGTTCAGGGAAGCTCAATCCAGCCTACCCAACGTTCTACCTTTGCTTCTCTTGCTCCTACCTGTGAAAAAGGTGGAACCTTCGAGTTTCCCACCGCATAAGACAATGAGGAATTAGAGTGTTCAATCGTTTCCTTCTACAGAAAGATGATTGGAAGCAACGCCATCTCAATTCCACAATATCCCGGTGCTCCTGAGTTGATTTACCTTACCCGAGGTAGGTGAATGCATGTTTGTGTATTTCACATGATTACAAAAAAAATCATTTTATAATTGCTTCTACATAACATTGATATATCTATGCAGGTGAGGGAAAACTAAGTATTATTTTCTCGAGGTTTCCAGAGACTTTCAGAGATCATTATTTGTTATAAGGGTGCTTAGGGCGTAGATCAGAGAGCCCACGGGAGGAAGAAGAAGAAGAAGAGGACTAAAGTGAAAAGGTGAGGTGAGTGAGGAGGGGAGACGTAATAGCGATATTTGTAGGAGAAACCCACTAGTGCTATAATGATGGGAACGAGCCTCTCTAAATCATAGCCATTGTAGACATAGGAAAGCCTCATAAGCAACTCAGGTGCAAGAGTTATCGTGTGAGCATCTCGACAAATTAAGTAATGATAATATTCAGTTAGGTATATGACAATTATTTCGTTTCTTTTAGAGATGACTACATACATATTGTACAACCATTCTCTTTGGCTAGCCCTCCATTCCAGCTCCCTTTGTCTCCACTGCCTAACTCCCTTCCTCCGATGAGACAGGTAGACTAAGCGGCCTAGGTGGACCGTGGGAGACTAGGAGTGCTGATTCAAATGATTCTGACCCTAGTAAATGAATGGAAATTGGAATAAATCCTAGAATCCTTGACTAACTAGTATAGGATATGATTCATGAGCACAAACAAAGGGAGGTGTGTTGTTATCCTACTACGAAAGATCAGTCATCCTAGTCTTGTGGTGGTCATAATAGAAATGTTTAGCACTGGGTGAAACCCTGGTCTGGAAACTTACATACCCATTGGACCAGGTTAGGTTCAAATCTAGAAAAGATTGCTCAATGCATTGTAAATTGAAACTTGTAAGTTGTAACCCAAAAATCAACGCCAATAGTTTTTCCTTACGGATCCTTGACAGTGGAGGGTTATCAAATCAATTCACCATCCATAGATATGACTCATATGAGTATTTAATTTCACATCATATACTCAAATACTCAAATGACTTGTAAGTTGTGAGATCACATGACTCGGTGAACAATAAGATGACAGATGGAAAATCGAGTTGGCAGGTGGCATCATCTCATACCAATATTTAATGAAGTTGGTGAATGAGTAATGCATGCTAATGCCATTAAATGCTTTGAAAGTGAACATCAAATCGTGAGTCACAATCTTGACTCACCGACTTGAACTTGGCACTAGGCAACCTAGTGGCCCACCGTGGTTAGTATCGATTGGGACTGAGATCCTCATCCATGATTCAACTATTCAAGGGCACTTGGGAAGACTCTAAGTCCTGACTCTCCCATAGTCCACTGAATCCCTGGATAGGCAAATTTTGTAGTTGCCCTTCTATTGCAAATTTACCGAGAATTACTCAATTTCATTATTGAAGTGCTGGAAATGAAACTAAATTTTTTTTTCATAGTAAAATTCCTTGTGGCCTTCTATGACGTTTAAAATGGCCTTTGAAGGGCTCTGGAGGCTTCAAATTTGAAGCCTGCCTCCCATAAAATTGGAAATTGGAACAATAAGAGAAGATTCGCAGGGCACCTTCACAATTAGTACGGTGCGAATGATGATACGAACAAATCAAGAAATCGGAGGTCGGCAGGGATCAAATTTGAAGGGCAGGTCTCATTTTACTTTGAAGGGCTGTGAGAAAATGAACCCTTCAATGTTGACATTTAAAAATAAATTATTTTTTTCATTTGAAATTTTAGGTGTTAACAAAAATTTTATTATTTATTAAAAATATTGTATAGAAAAAAATGATAATAAGAAGAAATCTCAGGTGATTCAACATTTACATGGAATTAGTGAGGTAAACCATGTACATATGATTTATCACTTCTAGATTCTTTTTATGGGGATTACTGAAGAGTTAGTATAGAGGAGGAGAGACTAAAATAAAGGTTGAGAATCAAGAACATGTAACGGTGATGGAATATGAGATTGGGAAAAAGTCCATTTAGAAAGAGATTGATGCACTTGTTTTGTTAATGTGAACATAGCCATAACCATTAGGACTATTGGTTTTTTGTATTGCATGTTCTTTGGCCTATTTATTTTTTGAAGGGAAATGTTTGTTTCCTATCATGCTAAAGTGATTAGAGTAGTTGAGAACTACTCGCAACCTTATCTGAATGCATAATATGAAATTAGGGGTGAAAGTAGGCTCATGGGGTACTAAAGCTTATTTATGTCTAGAATTGTTTTGAGAAGAGCCCCACTATTAAAACTGCTATGTTACAAGGCCAAAAGAGATCAGGCATCAAATCCATAACATTAATAACAAAAAATAAAAAGATGATCTTTGTTCAGTGCCAACGTATCCACCTAAAACTAGTGTACTTCTAATATTGTACATCCCTGGGAGATTTAAAATTGTTGATCCTTGTTGTGACCACTTGATCATTGCCATAACCAATGGTTTAAATAAACAACATAAAAGTAAAAAAACTTTTCCATGACATTTTACCTTACCTGTTTTGAAATGAACTTTTCTACATGCTATTAAAAGCATTGTATTATTATCTTTCCAACTAAATAAGTTTTTTAGGATCCAAATTTCCATTAATGGCAAAAAAAAAGTTACAAATACCATCACAAAGCTAATTTATATGTTTGTCCATATGGACACATTTCATGAGTAACTAGCCATTCAATTTCAACTCCACCTAATCCCTAAGCATCATCTTCACCATAATAAACCTAAGTATTAGAAGACTTGAAAATTTATCTTTCAAACTTTAGTCTTGAGTCTACTAACATCTAGATGTCAAATGAGAGGGATTGATAGGGATTCTCATTTCTCTTTTCAAAACTCGGTGCATATAATTATTATTCAAACACGTTGAAAAATGTATCCTTCAAACTTCAATGTGGATATTACTAGTATTTGGATCTCACATGAGAAGAAGTTTGAGAGGAATTCCACACTTATATTTTCAAATTTTCATCTTATATTTATGTGAAAAGGTTAGAAAAAAAACAAGGACTATTATATACTATAATCTCTTTGTGAACCTTACAAATTCAAAAATGTTATTTTGACAAAAAACATATTTACAATCTCTTCTCTTAAATTCTGGGTTGATAGGTTTGAGGAGTGGTATCCAAGGTAATTGTAGACTCCATTTGATATGTCGACATTATGAACCTTTATCAAGGTTCATCATCAAGACAATGAGTCGATTTGAGTAATGGATAAAGATTTATTAATATATCTTTAACAACACATTTCAAGAGAAAATTAAAAAATTGATAATGTTGACTATATAACTAAGACCAAACCCAAACCCTAAAAATGTTAAGCTAGATAATAAGGAAGTCTATGTTGTGATTAAAAAAAACACCCTAAATTGCTACAATGGTTCTGAACTTAGAATAGAATAAAAATATAAATTAAATTTATTAATATCAAATATTTTTCTTGATGAATAAATTGTGAATTACTTAACCTGTTTTTTATAAACTATAGAACTAAATGTAATATGTAATTCTAACTTAGAAATACTACAATTTTTTAGATAAAATAATAATTTAAGAGTATTTTTTAATAATTAGTGAGCTATTGGCCATAACCTAGGAAATATTTGATGTAAAAATGTAACCTAAATTATCATATCTCATTTACTCTAGTATAACCTAAAAGGCACCGTTCTAATAAAAATTAAAACTTTAAGATTAATCTACAACTTAATCTTGTATTGCTATCTAATCTTTTTATAATAAAATTCAACATTGATTTCATTAAAGAACACTGTAATAATTGAAGAGAGGCATCGTTTTGAACAATGTAAATCATGCCAATTATGGTAAAAATCAATTCACCATCCATAGATATGACTCATATGAGCCTTTAATGTCACATCATATACGAAAATACTCAAGTGGCTTTTAAGTTGTGAGATCACGCGACTCGGTGAACAAGAAGATGCCAGATGGAAAACCGAGTTGGAAGGTTGGAATCCTCTGAGACCAATATTTAATGAAGTTGGTGAATCAGTAATGCATGCCAATGGCATTAAATTCTTTGAAAGTGAACATCGAATCCCAAGTCACAGTCACCGAGTTGAACTTGGAACTGGGCAGCCCAGTGGCTCACTGTGGTCAGTGCCCATTGCGACAGACATCCTCATCCATGATCCGACTATTAGAGGGAACTTGGGCAGAATCTAAGTCCTGACTCTCCCACAGTCTAGTGAATCGTTGATAACCCCTGGAAGTGCAAATTTTGTAGCTGCCCTTCTATTGAAAATTTACCCACGCTTACTCAATTTCATTATTGGCATGTTGGAAATGAAACTATTTTTTTTTTGCATGGTAAAAATATTTGTAGCCTTCTATGAAGGCTAAAATGGCCTTTGAAGGGCTCTGAAGCCTTCAAATTTGAAGCCTGGAGGTCGGGAGCCTGGAATTTGACGTCCCGTAGGACGTTTTTTTCATACTGGGACTTATTTTATAGGTTTGTGAAAAATTAAAACGTCAATGTTGACGGCTATGAAAATGTTGAAAACGTAGATTTGACGTTTACAAATTTTAATTTCTTGTCATAAATTTTAGCATGTATTTATGTCTTAGCTTACCCATAATTATCTAGATTTCCATCTTTTCTATTTTTATAGCTATATACAAATCCTCTATGCACATATCTACTAGTGAAGACAGAGGCATGAAGAGTAGAGGAGGGAAAGGCAACCTAAATTTGGTTCAAAATAAAGTTACCCATAGTAAAGACAAAAGTTGGAAAGGTAACTGAGCTTACAATGCCACCAGGTTGAAGCATAACTATACCCAGTTTACCTGGTCCCTTCTTTATCTAATTGAATGAGGGTTCGCTGATTGAGTTTATCACTAAGTACATCTTGAAAATAAACATAAATACCCAGGAATACAGACAAGGGCGGGTGAAAAGAAAAATATGGGAGTTCCAGTTCAAGATTGAGCAAATTTTGGTGCATAAGCGCCAGGCTCAAAAGCAATGCAGTCGTCCTCTAAGAAAAAACAATGCAACCGTCTCAGACCCAGTTGATTCAGAGAAAACATCAGCAACATAAGTTCGTTAGTCTTGGCAGCGTCAGAAATACATCCAGTTCTAGGTGTAGTAGGGTTCAAAGTTTTTCTCAATCAATAATTTTTGTTTTTTAACAATTCTATAAATGGCTTTTAATTGTAAAAGTTTAATGTTTTCGTTACAATTTGAATTAATAAAATGTTTTTATAGCTTTGCAAATTTAAGGTAAATTAAGTTTTATAGCTTTGCAAACTTAAGGTAAACTAGCAAATGTGTCATAAAATTCTATTGTTCCCTCGATGAAATTATTAGCAATAGAAAATAAATTGACATTTTAAAATTTACATAAAAGGTAAAGTGACAATTGACACTTTAAAATTTACATAAAACGTATAGTGACAGGCATACAAAACTTATAACCGTCATTAAAATTTCAATTGACGGACACCAAAATTTTGAAATTCCAGGCCTCGGGGCGGCAGGAAATCTAGTTAATTTATTTGTTTTGGGTTTTGGTATAAAATCAAATAATCAAGCAGAATGGTTATCACTTTATTATTGCTTGGAATTAGTTTTTGGGAAGACCATTCTTAAGCTAATGGTTTTGATTGACTCAAGACAAGGTCTTAAGCTAATGTTTTTTAGCGACTCAAGACAAGTTATATAGAAGATGAGAACTAGCTACAATAAGGGCTCAATCACATGCAAAAGAATCTACGATAGAATTCGCCTCCTAAATTCTCCCCTTCAAGTCTTATTTTTCCACATTCTCAAAGAGGATAATGGCATAGCTAATAAGCTAGCCAACCAAGGAGCTAAAAGTCCCCAAGGTGATATAGTTAACAATGGTAAAAAAAAGTTGTGTAAATTTGTTCCCCAACCTCACCCCCAAGGACGTTTGCCCTCACTCTTCACCGAACACTCGCGACGCATTTTTGAGGTTCATTAAGACGTGTAAGCAACGACTTGTCAAGTGGTACTGTCCTCTGGTCGGCATTAATTATCCTCCTCCGACTTATGTACCGTGGGGTCTCGTCAAGGCAAGTCGCACAAGCGAAATAGCAGAGTGGATAAATTGCGACGAAATCCAACATTCTAGTTCATTGTATGTTGGTTTGAAAAAAGAAGATGGAGTTGTGCATTTGCAGGGTTTGTTTGCAGGTTTCTTCGTCCTGGTTCAGAACAATCCCATCACTTTCAATGGATAAGAATCATATAGACGCAGGGTATGTTGATTAAATTGACATTGTTAGCAACATAGATCAACATAGAACCGCAAAATTTGCAGTCGGTTCATTTAAACAGAGAACAATGGGGAACATATATGTGAAGTAAAAGTGCATAGGAGATAGAGGTATTCAAATCCAAAGTAGATGTTCCGCAAAGATTATAGATTGGCGGACAAGAAGGAAGCCGCAAGATATCAACTGCTCACGTAGCATTCCACATGAGAAAGTGTTCGGAGTTTAGTTGGATGAGGAGTTAGCAACAAAGGTTAAAATTCATCATATATCGTGGATCCAACAGCCAACAGAGACTACGAAAGGACCACTTTCAGATCTAACGGTTGTAAGGAGTTGCGGAAGAAAATTTGCAGGACACAATTTGCGGAAGCCTGTTTCAAAAAAGTTGAAAGGCAACCCTGCAACCCGCAATTACGGAAGGAATGATTTCCTCCAGATTGCAGAAAGATCGTTGCGGAAAGGGTAAATGCGGAAGCCTGGTTCAAAAAAGTTGAAAGGCATCCCCGCAACCCACAACCCCCAATTGCAGAAGGAAGGAGTTCCTGTAGATTGTGGAAATGGCGATTGCAAAAATATCGTTACGGAAGGAGGATGTGAAAGTGCACCCACAATTGCAGAAGGAAGGCACGCCCGCAAATTGTGGAAAGACGGTTTGCGAAAAGATAAATGTGGAAAGGTCATTGCAAAAAGGTAATTGCAGAAAGACAGTTTGCGGAAGGTTTTTGTGGAAAGGTAATTGCATAAGTATTTTTGTTCGACGCTCTGAAATTGCGCAAGAAATTTATGAAGAGTCGCAATGAAGATATGTGACTTTTAGATGAAGAGGCATGACTGAGGGTATATAAGAAAAGCTTTAAACCTTCAGACAACTGACTATGTACATTCAATTGGAAGATCTAAAGGTGTACAAAATTCAAAGATCAAATTATCACAAGAGGGAGGTTGGGAGGCGCATGGACGGGTTGCAAGCCTGTAGGGGGTCGTGGCCTCCTTCCAGTCATGAATAATTTTAAGAATGACCTCGAAATTTATATGTATAATGGGAAAATATCCTTAGTCTATAAGAAATTTTGAAGGTTATTTTATCAATAATATAATATGTATATAAAAAAAATTGGCGAATCTTTCATTCTATTATAGAATCTTGTAAAATCTTGGTGTAAATTTCACTAAATTATAAGATATTGTAATATCTTAGCGAATATTTCACTGAATTATAAAATATTGTAAACACTTGGCGAATCTTTCATCAAATTATAAAACTTTGTAACATCCACGGGATATTCACTTGGTGAAACTATGTCATAGTGCCTTCATTCATGTCATATTAAAGAATACCCCTAATTTCACTAGATATTGATAAATACCTACCAAAATACTTTTGTTGACCCCCCTCCTAATTCACATTTCCAATTTTTATAAGATATTCCCTATTTTTACTAGATACACCATTTTTTATGGGGGTATCTCATTAAAAAAAGCATTTTTTATGAGATATTCCCTATTTTTACTAGATACCCCTTTTATACCCCCCGACCCTATTCCCCCCCCCCCCCCCAACAATACCTACAATATATTGAACTTATTTTTCACAAATTAAAAACCCCCCTGTTATGAATGAACGTGATAAGATATTGGTCAACAAGGTGAATCCCCTGTGGTACTGTCTTTGTGAATCTTTTGCTAGGAAGACTCAACTTTTGATTATGCCGATTATTAAGGTACTGCAATGAAATAGCATATACCAAAGCTTGACTTGGCTTATAGACCCTCAAATAAGTAAACGCATGAATGAGGAGAGGAGGGATTTATCTACATTTAACAAGTAGTATTGGGTCACTCACAACTGGAGGTGTTGGTGAAACACAACTACACCAACTCGATTTAGGGAAAGTGGGGACTCCATTTTTTATCTCGTAATTTAATGGTCCAACGGACATGCGAGGACCCAAATCTTGACATACCAACGAACTGATATAATTGAAGGAGTGATTATGGAACCCACGAACCATTATTACAACATGGAGTATTATTGAGATCTACAAACTTAATATAGTGTACGAATTCCCAATTATCTTATTTTTCAAGTCTCACATTTTTAAGCTACCCTCTAAGGAAAAATAGCATGTTTATCTGTTTATAGGTATGAATGCCATTTTTTCCTTTCTTTTATTGACAATCAAATTATGAATTATGTCATTTCATTTAGAATTTTTAGATTTAGTTAGAAACTTCCAATGGTTATTAGAAATAAGAACATACACTAACAAGAATAGAAATCAAATTAATTCATCATCATGCATATCATTAAAACTAAAGACTCTTTTTTCTCAAATAAAATGAGGAGGTATTTGTATCCATGTCCTTGAGATTTTTGAAAGCATGCAAAATGTGGTAAAATTGTTTTAGCTCCCTCATGGAATACAAAAGACTATATATCGAATGCCATAATGTCTACATCTCAGGTCAAACATGACCTATACGTATTATATACAATCATGATGGAAATCAAGTATTGTGTTCCAACTAAATCATATATTTATCCTACATAACTAGATCCATTTCTAGATGATGATAGCAATTACACCTCAAAACAAATCACCAAAAAACATTTTACTTTTGACTGACCCTTACAAAAAACAAAATATTGTAAAACATGTACCAAACCCAAAAAAAATTAGGTCACAAAGAAAATTGACGAACTTTTCCATACAAACAATAAAATGTTCCAGTCACAAACTTCTCAATACAAATAAAAAAATCTACCATAATGCTTTGGACAACTCTATAAGAAGACAACCAAAACAATGATCATTCCACTACATCCCCACCAGTATAATTAGTGTTCATTGATTTATATTACAAACATCCCAAACATCAACAATAACATCCATAAAATAGAAACATATACACTCTTTTTAACACCTTCGATCCAATAATAATTGCAGAGAAAGATCCTAATAAAAGCATATTTCAAACAATTGGGTCAAATTCAGTTTGAATATATAAAAACCATGTGGTGTCTCTCCATCAAGATTACCATCCACTAACAATATATAAATGTTAATTGATAGTTTAAACATGGCAGGGCAGAAAATAAATCATATATTTTGATATTTATAACACTTTCATGGAATCAATACTCATAGGATAGAATAAAACCCTAATAACATCGAATGAGCCCTAAGCATCAAAAGTGCTCTAGAATTCAACAGACCTCAAAAAACATCCATGATAAAAAAACATTATAAAAGGTAAATTTACAATATAATAATATATTTTAACTGTGGATTAAAAGCATAAAAGCATACCACATTAATTATTGGATAAAAAGCGTGATGCAAGTTTGTATTCTCTGATAAATTGCATGTGTGGCATTCCCCTTCAAGACTCGAGATTTCGACAATGGAGATGTCATGCGAATATTAAAATGTCAAGAAAACTAAGAATTAAAAGTGGAATTGCATCAACTAGAACCCTCACCCTATAAGCATAATGCGATGTGGGTGAACCATGAATCACTGTAGCTTTTATATAGAAAAGAATATCCCTTCTCGAAGAAGGTATCACATGAAATTGACTAAAAATACAACTGAATGCAACCATATGCCTAAATTTCAAGGAAAATGGAGGGCTAAATAACCGTTGGGAGCCTCCATTACTGAACATTGGGGCAAATGCATGATTTCGCTATAATTACTCTAGAAATTGGGGGCGTAAGATAGAACGGCGAGAGATTTTTCTAGGGAGAAAATAGTTTTTTTCATTTTCCTCATTAATATATGGGAGGCTATTCATTTTGGATTTATTTTTTTTCTAATAAATATTCGACGAATATATTTTAACTAAGAAAACACTTTCCATATAAGATAATAGCCCACTAAATTTTGGTAAACCCCTTAATATATCCCATGGGCTATAGATAGCCCCTAAATTTATCATGCTTCCAATTGTTGTTGGTAAACAGGGTGTTGGTGCATCCTTCATTTGTAGATAAAAAACTTGGCTGTTGGTGCATCCAACAAGTTGGTGCTTGCAAACTATTTGTAAATATAATTTTGCAATAATAGGAAGTATTGGTGGATTTATCAATTGGGGTTCCACAATAGTATTGTGTGTTATGTGTTCATTGTTGATTTTGTTTTAAGTGATAAAAAATTAAATAGATTGCCTAATATTGATTCACCCCCCCCCCCTCTCAGTATTACTTGATTTTCTAATAATTGATATCAAAGCAGGCTCTTCACTAAAATTTAAACACTTGAAGGGGAGATCTTTTATCACTATGGATCAACAAGTAAAAATGTCCTCTAAGATTTCAATATTCAATGGAGAAGATTATGCTTTCTAGAGCATTAGGATGAGAAGTTATATAATTTCTATTGGACTAGATGTTTGGATGTCTATAGAAACAGGGTATATATATCCAAAATATCCTCCCACGGATCTTGAAGGAATTAAAAAATTTGGAAACAATTCTAAAGGTGTTAATGCAATCTTGGATGGATTAGCTAGAACAACCTTTTCCAAAGTGATGCATTGCAAAACAGCAAAGGAGATCTAGGACAAATTGTAGACCATCTATGAATGAGACACCAAGGTAAAAAGGGCAAAACTCCATACTTTTAAAACTCAAATTTCAAAGTCTAAAAATGAAGGAAGAAGAAAACATTTCATAATACTTTATGAGAATTGATGAAATCGTTAATGAATTCAAGGGATAGGAGCAGAATTGAAAGAAAAGGAAATAGTTAAAAAAATTACTAAGATCGCTTCCAATGATTTACAATCTGAAGATTTCCACCCTAGAAGATAGAGAAGATCTTGACAAACTCACCATGGAATAATTATATGGGATCCTCATAGCTTTTGAAATGAGGATTGGGTGAGATCATTCTCAAAAGAAGGAAGCAACTTTTAAATCATCTAAGGTAGCTAAGAAATCTAAAACAAAGATTCAATCAGAAGATTTTTGATGATGAATAAGCACTTCTTGTTAAAAATATTAAGAGAGGTACTGGTAAGTACAAAGGGAAATTACTCTTAAAATGTTTTAACTTTGGGTGGATTGGTCACTTTGATTCCAAATTCCCTTATCCCAAACAAGAAGATTATGATGAGTGCCCTGAAGATTCAAAGAAGAACAAAAGGATTTTTAAGAACAAAAACAAAAAGAAGACATTTTACTCCATGGATGATAATTTCTCAAATGAGTCTAGTGAAGATGAAGATGTTGAATTCCTATTCATGGGTATAGAGAACAAAATCCATGAAGAAGAAGTAGAAGGTATGGTAGATCTTGAAGCAGAACTTGTAAGTGCTCTTCAAGAATTAGGGAAGTATAAAAGGATGTACAAAAAATAAAAAAAATTCAAAGGACGGAATTTGAGGAGAAAAACAATTATGCAGAAAGAATGATTGTTGAATTAAAAATCATCTTCAAGAAGCCAAAAGGTTGAAAACAATCTAGAACAGCAACTCAAAAAAAGAGAGAAAGAATTAGAAAAAATTGAAGTTGAATTGATCTTGCTTAGAAAGAAGACAAATGAAGAATCCTTTCAATCAAAGTTTAAGAGCATTTCAAATACTCTGGATGACATCCTAAGTTGTCAAAGATCATTTAGTAATAAAACTGGACTAGGTTATGACAAAGGAAAGAAGACAGAACAATCCTCTTTCATAAATAAAGAAGTAAATAAAAGAAGTTATGCCGATGCACTTATGAGACCAGTTGTAAAGGAATACAGTAAAAACTTTGCTCTCTCTCAAAATGAAAGCAGGACAGATAATGTTCCAAGCAAACATCAGGAACTCTTTTTGGGAAATTGTTATGACTGTAACAATTTTGGACAATGGCTAGAAATTGTAAGCTAATGATTCGTATTTGGAAAGGAAGTACATCACAATCTCATTTCTATAAGAAGAATGTCACTAGAATCCATTCAAAAGGAAGAAAATATAATTATTTTGCTCCTATATAGAGTTATAGTATAGAATGTTACAAATGTGGTAAACAGGGACACATTGCTAGAAATTGTAAACTAGTGATTCCTATGGAGAATGACACCACAAAATTTCAAGGCAGTGAGGAGAGGAAGGTTTGGGAGAAGAAGGATCATGTGGAATGTTCAATAGCTCTATGTGCAACAGAAAAACAAAATGTATAGCATGTGGACAATGGATGCTCAAAACACATGACAGGAGACCCAAATAAGTTTATAAGCCTAAAAATAAATCAAAAAGTAAAAGACACTTTTGGAGATAATCTATCATCTAAAATAATTGGGATGGGTACAGTGGATCTTAGTGGATCTTAGAGACAAGATGAAAGTTGAAAATGTTTTGCTTGTAAAGAACTTAAAACCTAATATTTTAAGTGTGAGCCAAACATGTGATCAAGGACACATATGTATATTCGATTCCAAGAAGTGTGAAATCAAAATAAAATATTCAGGAAAACTTGTTGGGACTGCTGTGAGAACTCCAAGCGATGTGTATATTCTAGAAAATGAAGAACAATGTTATATGAGTCAAATTGATGAAAGTTTGCTATGGAATAGAAGGATGGGGCACTTGAACTTTGACAATCTTGTACAATTTAGTAAGAAGGGAGTCGTAAGGAATTTGCCAAAGATCATAAAACCATCAAATCATGTTTGTAGACACTGTCTTCATGGGAAGCAATCAAGAACAAGCTTCAAGGTCAAAGAGCATACAACCTCTCAATCATTAGAAACAATTCACACTGATCTTTATGGAACAACAAGGACTAAAATATTTCAAGGTGAACATTACTTTATGTTATTAATCGATGATTATACAAGGATGACTTGGGTGGCATTCTTAAATAAAAATCAGATGCCTTTATGAAGTTCAAAGCCTTCAAAACACTTGTTGAAAATGAAGCAATTTCAAGATTAAATGTCTAAGATCAGATAATGGTGGTGAGTTCACCTCAAATAAATTCAATGATTTTTCTGAAACTCATGGAATCAAGAGGTAGTTTTCAGCAGCAAAAACTCCTCGCCAAAATGGATTTGTTGAGAGGAAGAACGGGACAGTCCAAGAAGCAGCCAGAACTATGCTTAATGAAGAAAAACTTCTTAATGGCTATTGGAGAGAAGCAATATATACAACTGTCTATGTATAAAACAAAGGAAAACTCAAAGTGAATAGTGACAAGACTCCTTATGAGTTATGGTTTGGAAGACCATCTTTAGTTAAATATTTTATATTTTTTAAAATTAAATGCTACATAAAAAGAGATTATGATAACCTAGGGAGGTTTGACTCTAGAACAGATGAAGGCATATTTCTTGGATATTCTTCCACCAAAAGGGAATACATATGTTATAATATAAGGTTGCACAAGATCATATACAGTGAAAATGTAACTGTTGATGATACTAAACCAAGAAGAATACAAATCCAAGAAAGTGTGGATGTTGAAGAAACTGATGATGAAGAAATAGATGATAGAGAAAAAGAAGAAAGTTCACAAGAAGAGGATGTTTTTGAAGAAGAAGAAGAAGAAGAAAAAGTAGAGAAAGAAGAATCACATGAAAATGAGAATGAAGACTCTCCAAGATCAGACACAAAGACACCATCTAGGTGGGTTCAAACGAATCATCCTAAAAGTCAAATAATTGGTGACAAAGATTCAGGAGTTAAAACAAGAAGAAAATTATTTTATGATGAAGAAAAAGAACTACTTTCAATAGTAGCACCAAAAACATTTAAAGAATCTTGCAAAAGTGAGGATTGGATCAATGCTATGAATAATGAACTTGATCAAATAGAGAAGAACCAAACTTGGGAACTTGTCCCAGGAACTAAGGGCATGAATGTTATTGGAACCAAATGGATTTTTAAAAACAAGTTCAATGAGCATGGTCATGTGACAAGAAACAAGGCCAGAATAGTATGCAAGGGATATGCTCAAGTAGAAGGTGTTGACTTTGAGAAAACTTTTGTACCTGTGGCAAGACTTGAATCCATTAGGATGTTTTTAGATTTTACATCCTACAAGAACTTTAAAGTGTACCAAATTGATGCAAAATATGCATTTCTTAATGGATAACTTGAAGAAGAAGTCTATGTTGAGCAGCATGAAGGTTTTCTCTTATCAGGAAATAGAAATTATGTTTGCAAACTTAAGAAGGCACTCTATGGCCTTAAACAAGCTCCAAGAGCATGGTTCTAAAAACTTGACAAGTATTTAAAGCAGCAAGGATATAGAAGAGGGGCCAATAACAGTAATTTATACATAAAGTTTGAAAACAAAAATATGATCAGTGTTGTAGTCTACGTAAATGATATCATATTTGGAAGTGATCTACAAATTCTAAGTGTAAACTTTGCTTCAGAAATGAATAAGGAATTTGAAATGTCAATGTTAGGAGAACTAATATTCTTTCTAGGTTTATAAGTATATCAATCAAAAAAAGGAATTTTCATATCTCAAACTAAGTATATCAAAGAGATGTTAAAAACGTTCAAAATGGAAGAATCCAAACCTGTTAGTACTCCTATGGTCACTGGTTGTAAATTGAGCAAGGATAATGAATATTTAGAAGTAGATCATACTATGTATAGGTCAATGATTGGTACTTTATTATATGTAATAGCTACAAGACCAAATGTAATGCAGGTTGTAGGTTTGGTTGCCTAATTCCAATCAGCCCCAAAAGAAACATACGTGGTTGCAGTAAAAATAATTCTTAGATATCTAAAGGGTACTGTGGATTATGGATTATGGTATCCAAAAAGAAATAACTTCACTCTAAGGGAATTCAATGATGCAGATTGGGCAAGAAGTATTGATGACAGAAAAAACACTAGTGGAGCAGAATTCTACTTAGGAGATTGATTGGTGTCATGGCTAAGCAAAAGACAGTCTTCCATTTCACTTTCTATAGAAGAAGTAGAGTATATTTATGATGCATCATGTTGTACACAATTCATTCGGATGAAACAAACATTGGAAGATTTACTTGTAAAATACGAGGACCCCATTGTTATACACTGTGACAATACAAGTGCTATAAACATATCCAAAAATTCTGTTATGCACTCTAAGACAAAACATATTCCAATCAAATATCATTTTGTAAGAGAGCAAGTGTTTCAAAAAGTGGTCAAATTGGAGTATATTGATAGGAAGGAACAAATTGCAGACATTTTCACTAAGTCATTACCTAGAGAATCATTTGCCTATCTTAGGCAGAAATTGGGGGTTATCCCTCATCATTAAAAAATAACTAAAAGGATGAAAACCCTGTCACAAGAAGAGGAGAGATGTTGACAAGAGGAGACGGGCTCATAGGTGGAGTGATTTTAAAATCTATGGTCCATTAGTAAATAATTTTGAGTGGTTTTGATCATCTTAAAGACAGATTGATGTTGTTGATATGAAACTGTAATACTTATTATTTGTGTTGCTATGTATTGAAATTACTATGTTAAAGGTTACCATCCCTGGAAGTAAGGTTTACATCTTCAGATCGTTGAAAAAGAACAAGCAACGAGATCATTGTTCAATAAGAAATTTAAGTACACTTTGTTGTGTTACTTATATACAATTACAAACTATAACATTATGAAGATATATAGCAAAATGGAGCAATGTTACAGGGGGAGTTTCGTTCGTAAAATTTGTCATTGTTGTCAAAGGAGGAGAAAAAGCTCATTTCCGATGTCAAAGGAAGGTGTTTCCAATCAATGCCAAAGGGGGAGATTGTTGATTAAATTGACATTGTTGGAAACCTAGATCAACACAGAACCACGGAGTTTGCAGTTGGTTCGTTTAAACAGAGAACGATGGGGTACAAATCCGTGAAGTAAAAGTGCACAACAGATAGAGATAAAGATTTTGCGAAAAGGGTAAATGTGAAAGCCTGGTTTGAAAAAGTTGAAAGGCAGCCACGCAACCTGCAATTGCGAAAGGATGAAGTTCTTGCACATTGCAGAAAGGGCGATTGTGGAAAGATCGTTGTGGAAGGTTAATTGCGCAAGGAGTTTGCGGAAGGAGGATGTGAAAGTGCACCTACAATTACGAAAGAAGGGAACACCCGCAAATTACAGAAATATGGTTTGTGGAAAGATAAATGTGGAAAGGTCGTTGCAGAAAGGTAATTGCGGAAAGACAATTTGTAGAAAGATAAATGTGGAAAGGTCATTGCGGAAGGATTTTTGTTCGACGCTCCAAAATCACGCGAGAAATTTTTGAAGAGTCACGATGAAGATACGTGACTGTTAGATGCAAAGGCGCGACTGAGGGTATATAAGCAAAGCTTTAAACCTTCAAACAAGTGACTTTGTACATTCAATTAGAATATCTAAAGGTGTACAAAAGGCAGAGATCAAATTATCATAAGAGGGAGGTTGGGAGGTGCAAGGACGGGCTGCAAGCCTGTAGTGTGTTGTAGCCTCCTTCCAGTTGTTGCCGGTAAACAAGGTGTTGGACCGTTGGTGCATCCTTCAGTTATAGCTGAAAAACTTGGGTGTTGGTGCTTGCAAATTATTTGTAAATATAATTTTGCAGTAGTATATTGGTGGTTTTTCCAATTAGGGTTCCACGATAATATTGTGTGTTATGTGTTCATTATTGTTTGTTTTAAGTGAAAAAAATTTAAATAGATTTCTTAATATTGATTCACCCCCCCCCCCCCCCCCCGCCTCTCAGTATTACTTGATTTTCTAACATGATTCACTAGCCTCAAGTATGGCTAGGAAGTCATCAAACGACATTTATGCAGGGTCTCTGATATCGTTGTTGTAAGCATGAAGGGTAGCAAATAAATGGCCTCAGACACTCAATATATCACTACTTAAATTGGTCATCATGACTCCGGGATCAATGATCACGACCCGGAGTTGAAGGAGTTAATGGGAACTGTGGACATTATAAAAGAAGAAGTGTTGAAGCTTTCCAAAATGAACCAATGTATCCATTGCCAAGAATCGTCAGATGGTGGTGCTCGCCCTATGGAGGAAGTTTCAGTTACTCAACCAGCTGTTTAGAAAGGAAAGAAGATGTAGTTTTCCCTTTATGCTACCTTTTAAATGTATTTTTGCACTCTACTGGACCATCAACTCGTCAAAATTTATTCTTCTCATGTTATGGTACACAACAAGAAACTCTAGAAACCTACTTTTAGTTATAGTAGTCTTTGTTAGCCTCTTTTTTCAGATCTTTGTAGATTTCAGGCTTCCCCTCTTTTTGTAATGAATGGTTGTGCACGACATTGTTCTTAATACTATATTCTCCAGTTTCTCTTAAAAAAACATTAAAGGTGAGTAAAACACATGCAAATGTAATTTTTTATAACTTTTGGTTTATAAAAAAACAATAATTATCACATAACTATTTAACATGAATATCAATAGTTCATAAGTTGACTAGTTACTTGTTATTCAGGTCTCACTTATTAGCTATTTTTATGGTTTTTTATTTAATAACTGTTTATTTTAAATTTGAAACTAAAACTATAAAATCAATTATTAATTTAGACAT
>LPNX011208773.1:0-85630 GCA_001517045.1 Pseudotsuga menziesii | reverse complement strand
ATATATATATATATATTACGATGGAACATGCCCGAGAAACCCTCAGGTACTTCCCCATTCTTTTAGGATGGTACTCGAGATAAACTGTCGGCCTTGATTACGGAGCCTAACCCGATGGGGACATCAAGTGAGGCCCCGTCATAGCCACTCATGGATTTGACCCTAAGACCTTCTGCTAGCATAAACAAATCTCAACCACTTGAGCTAACCCACCGGGCTAATATATTTATAATTTATTAATTTATAAAATACATTAATATTTTTTAATATTATAATATTTATAAAAAGTATTGTGAAATTTATACAATAATATAATATTTTTTATCAATATAAATATTAATACAATATATTTATTAATTTATAAAATATATCAATATTTTAATAATATTATAACATTTATTAAATATATTAATATTTTTATAATATTATAATATTTATAAAAAATATTGTGAAATTTATTCAATATTATAATCTTTTTAAAAAATATTGTGAAATTTATATTTTTAAATTAATATTATTTTTGTTTGTATTTTACTTAGTATGTATGTATACTATATTATTTGATATGATGAGTTATTATTTGATATGATGAGTTACAAAGTGGAAAAGTTGAATGAATCATAATACTAGAACATCTACATACTTTGTGGTTGGATCACGTCGATAGGAATCAAATGGTTGAGAGACAGTGATAGAATGGAAGAGAGTTTGGATTTTTTTTTATTCAACATATTCTTATAGTTAAACGGGTTCAATTCTGAGTTATCCATGCCAAACTACATGTTATCACTGGCATTCTCCCTATTATCCATTTATCAACTATCATTTATTTTTTATATTCTTTTTTATTATCTCACATTCTTCTCTAGTTATTTGCAATGAAATGTTGGCTATCCATTCATCAGCTATGAGTTATCCATGCATCACTACCAGTTATCCATTCATCAGCTACTAGTTATTGTTTATATTATCTTTTTTTATAATTGTTTATTTCAAATTTTGAATGACTGTCATAAAATCAATCTTGACAATACACGTGTCTCATCCTTGTCCATAGATAATAATAATAAAAGCATAAGTCGTAGTCCACTCCAAATCTCAAATAAAAAAGCCTATCAGCATAATTATTATATATATTAATATTTTGTTTTTTTATATATGGATATGAAATATATACCTTTATAATATTTTTTTAATCTATAATGTATATTTTTATATTTATAATTTTTTTTCTTTTTCTTTCACACATACATTATTATCTTATTATTATATTACATTGTGATATGAAGAGGTTTATAATGTGGTTATATTTATTGTGATGTTTATTTTGGTTTATTTATATTAGCTTGCTTTGTTTTTCAATGGTTACTTTGCAATGCATGATTCATTAATGATTGTGTTGCATTACAATAATCTTCAAGGGGTTTGTTAAATTATGATGTTCCTCAATGGTTATGTCACATTGTGACATTCATCTTGATTGACTTATGTGGACTTGCTAAAGATTGCTAATTCATTAGAGATAGCTTTGCATTTACTCATCAAGTTGTATTTAATATTTTATTATTTAACCATTTTTAACTCTAAAAATTATCTGATATTCATTTCAAGCTCTATTATGATTTTTATCTTGGTTGAATTATGTCAACTTGATATGTTCCTTAATGATTATGTCGCGTTGTGATGTTCATAGAGGGTTATTTCAAATTGCAATGTTCCTGAAGGGTAATGTTAAATTGTTAAATTCCTCATTGGTTATATCATATTGTGACATTCATCTTGGCTTACTTATGTTGAATTGTTATATTCCTCAATTGTTAGATTCAGATTGTGATATAAAGAAGTTAACGATATTATTAATGTTCTTAGCATATTCCTATTGATATTCATCAAGGATTATGTCACATTGCAACATTCCTTGATTGTTATGCCACATTACAGCATTTGTCTTCGTTGACATATATCAAAATCAAGGACAAATATAAGGATTCATTAATTTCTTAAAGTGCATAAACCTTGGCGAATCTAACTAACTCTTAATTTTCCAAACATAAGATGTTTAACAATATTTTCATAAAAATATTCAAATTACTAATGATTTTATATAGTTTCTAGACATACATCGATTTTCACCTCTTAAGATCCCTACCCAAAAATTTGTCAAGTTACATTTGAAGTCCTACCCTAGCCTACAAACCCACCATTATGAGGTAGATCCTAGGTTTCTCTCCTTATCCATAGAAACCCAAAATTGCATTTAGCCTCCTTAAAATTAGATCCATTGAAAATCCCTAAAATACCCTTTGGACCTCCACTCTAGATTAGAAACCTGTGATGCCATGGATTTTATCAAAGTAGTCAAAGACATGAAGGTGCTAAGCTTCAATTGCTAATTCTTATGGGTGGTTTGGATTGGCCCCTATGGAAAAATCAACGGTCTAAATCAAATAGTAGGAGAGTTAGTATGTCGAAGAACTTAAGTGTTTAAAATGTTGTGAACGGACACAATTTACCCCATTGAAATCCACTAAAATGTGATGAATTGCATAGATTGTATCTTGAAAGATGAGTCTTGTATATGAAAATAATCATAGCACTGTGAATCACTAATCAACTTATCTCCACCTAAATGAACCAGGGGTTGATATTTATGGTTTAGGGATATGGAAAATATTGAGGCATCCCTTCCTAGTGAAATTTGGGCCTAACATCAACAATTGCCTCAAACTCACCTACTAAAATAACATCTCAAGCATATTTCAAGTTGAAGCGATAATGTTTCACCACCAATTTCTAGATTCACAAGGGGACTGCAACAATAGATCACAAAGTTGGTCTTAGATAGTCTAAAGAGACATGGATTATGTGCATTAAAGCAGTAATGAAGCATCATAGACACTTCACTAGTTGAGACACACAAAAGTGTTTACTGGCATACTTCTTTGGGATGTGCTCCCTTCCAAAAAACATATGGGCAACTTGTCACCAAAAGAGGAGATACTTAGACACTTTCAAAGTAAAACATCATGATATTGGCTCAATTTATCATTAAGGCTAAATTTTCTAAGGATGAGGGAGTAGGTGTTTTTTTTTGCAATCTTACACCCTCTAAGTGGATTTTTCTATTAGCAATTTGTGTTAGGGACATGGCATAAAATTCTAGGAGCAAAGGAATACATAGTTCAATGAATTTTGATGTAAGTTATTTACAATGGAATACAAATAGAAATGACTGATCAAAGATAGAGTTACCATTGAGATAAATATAAAAATAAGGATGCTTAACAATGCTATTAAAATAAAGGAGAAATCTAAAAATAAGTTGGCTATTCATGTAGATATAATATTCACAATTCATTTATCACAAACATGCCATGGTGGTATAGTACAAAAATTACAAAATTCATGAAGGGACAAGGCATGCAAAAGTTCTCCAAGACCTCCATCTCCATTATGTAATATAGGAGCCCCATAGGCTATAAAGAAAGTCTCTCCAAGACCTCCATCATGTAATATAGGAGCCTCATAGGCTATGAAGAAAGTATTAAATACATGCATATGAAAATATATATTTAGACATGATCAACAAAAAGAGGCAAAAAGGAAATATCAATTAGTAAAAAGATATGCCATAGCAAGAAGCAAACAAAAGGGCTATCAACTTAATCATCAATCTAGTTCTAGTAGTAAGGTTAGCGCCATCCTTGTCATGCAACATCTTGAGTAATAATTTCTTAATATATGTGAGATCCTGATTCTATTTAAGAATATCCTTAAAGAGATGAGTAAGGATTCACTCCAAATAGGACCAGAGATCAATAATGGGTTCTCTAAATGTTGTTGGGCACAAGGATAGAGGCTACAAAGGAACCCATGTACCACATCATGTCTATGGTAGTTCATACAAGAGTGTGCCAACTTCATCTGTTCTTTAGGTCTTCAATAGGAATTCTTGGTCACTGAAGAGTATTCACATTGCTTACCTTTAACAAATTTCCAAGATTCTTCAAGTTGAATAACGTTTGAGGTGACAACATATGAGTGATAATGGGAAAAAGGTATGAGCTTCCATTGTTGTAGTTTTTAAAGAACACATGGATATCCCTCTTTAAAGGCTTGCCTTTATATTTCACCAGTAGATAATCATTATCTATCTAAATAGGATCTTTACGATTCATGAGTAGACATGTTGTACTACAAAGTGTTAATGAGGCTACCAAATCTAGTGGAATTATAGAACCTTACTATCCATGAAAGGCGATAAGGATTGCAGCCTTGGAAATATGCAAAGAGCTTAGAAACTAAAGAACAAGAAGTGCAAGATGAAAATTGAGAGTGAAAGAGAAGTTTCATTTTTAACTCATGATGTTGGCGTATCAAGCCAACCCTTTCCATAACGAGGCGCAATTGATCGGGGGTCATGATGGTAATAAATCCAATGGGAAACATGATTATAGAGATTAATCGATTACACTTCAACTATATGATGATGGATTAAGGATCATTAGAAGGGCCAATACACGAAATGCCTCTAATTTACCACATGACGAGCCCATAATATCATATACTTCCCATATTATCCACGCTAGGTAATGACGTAAGAGGTGTCATATTTTCCATGATAGCAAGGACCTTTTAAAAAGGCATAGAACAAAATATGACGAAATTTCCATGGTGGGTTAGCACAAACTGAATCACATGTGTAGTGGGTTATCATCCATTAATGTTGAGAAGCTTGATAACATTGACAAATGATTTTGGTTAAAGTTAGAAAGTAAGGCCTATGAATGTTGTCATTAATGTTTGTGAAGTCGTTGAGATTTCGAGACGAGAATGACAACCATATGAATGTCTTTATAAGAAGAGTGAAGCAAATTATTAGAGGTAATAACATGATCTAATGTGGCCTCCCTCTACATTGGAAACATAATCAGTAATAAAGTTAAGTCATTAATTTAAAAGTAAGTAAAGAGAAAGAAGACTTGACTTCAAACCTCCATGACTTCATATTCGCTCTATCTAGGAACAATAACATAAAATTGTAATATAACTCTACTTTTGAAGGAGGATTTGGATCATAATAAGAAGGAAATGAAGTTGGAGTTGTTAGTTAGAGATGGAATTTGCATGATTTAAGCAACCATATGAAGGGGGAGAGGAGAAATAAAACATTGGAATTCATTCGAAGAGGAGGATTTGAATTTTTTTGGGGAAAGAGGTTGAGAATTAAACCTAATAATTATATATACTCATTTGCAAATATGTTTTTTTTGGTTGGTACCTATTTCTTGATATTTCATCTATCTTTCTTCTTAGATATGAAGTTTGTAGTTATGAAATTGTAATGCCTTAAGCATATTTGCAAAAGTTTGTGACTTTGTGTCCTTTTTATTGTATTGTTTAGGTAATTTGACATGACACTGAAGAAATTTTGTGACTACAACCCATTGTCCTTCAGTATTTACATCTCTAATATATTGTGTAGAGTATTAAAGTTTGCAACTGTTAGGAATCAAATCTATTCCATTGACTATTATTAATTGCAAGTGTTATTATATATGTTGTAGCCATTGTTATTCTCTTTCGTTTGATCTAGTTTAAATTATGGTATTGTTTCTTGTAGACCCAACACGTTTTTTATTTCTCATATTTGTGAATGAATACACCGGAACCTTCTTTGAAGTTCACAAATATATTTATGTGGGGAATATGTGGATAAATGAAGGTGAACATCAACATCTAAAAGGTTGTTACATAAAAGTGAAGGTGAACATCAACATCTAACAAGGTTGTTACACCATTTATCAATTCCATAGTGGAAACGAGATGTAATCAAGATGGATTTCATCGTGAGACTACCTATGATAGTGAATCAAATTGATTCCATCTTGGTAATAGTGGATGGTTAACTAACAAACTTTATTCGAGTGTGATATACTCAGAATGTGGTATATGTTGCTAAGATGTTTATGAAGGAAGTGAGGAGACTTATTGTTATGGTTAAAGTAATTATGTCAGATAGAGACATGATGCTCACGTCAATCTTCTAGAAGAGTTTGTTCTGATCCTTGGGAATGCTTCTAAATTTTAATAAATTTATTTTTTGTGGATGAATGGCCAAATTGAGAAGGTTAATCAAGTGATCAAGAACTCATTGCACATGTATGTGACACATAAACCATCCATATGAGGAGGTTATTTACACTTCATGGAGCTTGCATACAATAATGCCCATCACGCATCATTGGGGATGAGTCCATCCAAATCCTTCTATGGAAGGAGGTGTAACACTCTAGTGAGTTAGACTAATCCAATATAATGGATTACACTCAGGCTAGAGTTAATTAAGGATATGGAAGAATGGGTTGCTTGAATTTAGTAGCATTTGAAGGTAACTTAGGAGAGTAAAAAAAGGCATGATGATTTGAATAGGTGTCATAGTGAATTCGAAATGGGTGATTATGTATTTCTCATGTTGAAGCCTAATAAAATCTCATTGATATTGGAGAGTTGTGCAAAGTCAATTTCGATACACCATGGGCCCTTCAAGATACTTGAAAGAATACATAATCATCGTTGCAAATAGATAAGTGTCCCTTTCTAATATTGGAGCACATAACAAATTTCATGATTCTTTTATTAACAAATATGTGCATGGTTCGAATTACATGATTGAGTGGACTCTGATGCAATTGGGATTGAATGAAGAGTTTTGAATGAGATGATCATGCATCCTTAAAAGGAAGGTGGAATTGATCTATGATTGAGCTTATACACATGTCAAGGTGTAGTACGGACACATTGGACTAGATGAAGCCATGACTTGGGAGCCAAATGGTGTTAGTAGACTAGAGTACTTAGTTTTATTCAAGCTACATCGAGGGGGTGTTATTGAAAGGAGGGGAAGTCAATACCCTTTTTAAGAAGTCTTTTTGATATGCATCTATTTTTACACATGTAAATATAGCTTAACATAATTGTTGCACTAAGGATATGTTATGGCGTTCTATTAGGTGCTATGCCATGAGAATTCCATGTTGTAAATGATCTAAATATCATGACATGTCAATAAGGTTATGGTAGTTCCTAGCTAGGGGTGTGCTCAACCCTTAAAATTGAATCACAAACTATATATAACAAATGCTCAAGACTTTATTTAATATCAAAACCCTTGAGTTAGGGGAACATCACACAATTATCCCTTTATGCAAGGATCAACTCTTATTCACTTGCCTCTCCAAGGGGAAAACCTCCTAATGAAGTAAACTTCAATACATGATTCATAAGGTCAACTTCATCCTTATTTACAACTAGCTAGAAAACCCTAATGCTATCTACCTAGTAAACCTTTTTTAATGAGGCCACATTACATTTATTTAATACTAACTACATAGTGGGTCTTATTTAATAATAACGTATGGACCAATCCACTTTACATTAAATCACCCCCATACTTGCACTATTATTAACTCTTCTGGGCTCATCAGCCCTTCAGTCCCATGAACTATTTCAACATTGCAATCAACACATGTACATGGGACCCTAGTCTATGATTGTACATCGACACTGCAAGTGTTGAGGATAAGACTTTTCAAAGGGGGGTGGAATGGTGGGATCCACCCTAGGGATGTAATGGGGATTGAAGGGCCCACTAGAGTTAATAATAACATAGGTATGGTGGTCATTTAATGTAAAATGAGTCAAGTCCACTATGTTTGTTATTATTAAATAAGGCCCAATAAATAGTTAGTATTGAATAAATCTAATGTGGTCTCATATAAAGCAGATCCACTAGGTAGTCAATGTTACCATTTTCTAGATATAAATAAAGATAGAGTTCTCCTTATGAATCATGTATTGGAGCTTAGCTCATTAGGAGGTTTCAACCTCAAAAATACAAGTGAATAGGGATTGATCTTTCCATAAAAGTATCAGTGTATGGTGTGACCCTACCTTAAGTGTATTTTCATACATATAGTAAAGCGATTTTTCGATATTATTCTTGGCTACATTGTTTGTGATTCAATTTTAAGGGTTAAGGATCATAACTAGTAATCTATAAATGAGATGGACTCCTCCTTGTGAAATTCTATTGAGGGATGAACTCCCATGCATCTAAGTGAGTGTGTTAGATTTTTAACATTAAGCTAGCATTATATTAGGATCTTTAACTGAGAGAATAACAAGCACAGCAATCAAACATAAGAGACAATGAACATAGTGTTTTTCCTTGGGGAAACCATAAATGGAGAAAACCCCGCAACTTCCTCAAAGATAGAATCAGCACCAAAAGTAAAACCCAAAACAGTAAGATGATCTCCCGACAGCAGTAACCTTCTTAATTCTTAGCCCTAGTGTCTTCTTCTTCCTCAACTATGCGCTACAACTGAGTGTGAGTGAGTGTGTGATAAATAGAGAGGATAGCTCTCTATTTATACTAATTCCTGACTTGACTAAACCCTACTAGGGTCGACTTCACTAGGTGAGTCTAACAACCCTAGTGTCCCAAAACTGCGGGGACTTTAACCCTTGAACAATAGGAGGGTTACCCACCTTGACTTGACTTGACTTGTTTACATTATAGAAACTCCTGATTGGAACATCGGGTCATGACATGACTCAATTACATTACAGACACATCCCGGAATAAACATCAGGGTATAATACATAAAAAATACAAGTGAATACATTCTGAAGTTACAATTACATTAACACTCCCTCTTAACTAGGAAGGTATTCTCTCGACACAATTTATCAGCACAAGTCTTCTTCCCTGTATCATCTAGATCATCCTCGAGTCCTCGTCATCTTCATCTTCAAGTCATCTCCATCTTTAAGTCATCTTCCTGTTCAAGGCATCTTCATCTGGATCTGGATCATCACTCGATATGGATCATCATCACTGGATCTGGATCATCATTGGATCTAGATCATCACTCGATCTGGATCATCTCTGGAGCATCATCACTGGATCTGGATCATCCCTCGATCTGGATCATCACTGCTGGATCATCATCACTGGATCATCACGGGTGCTATCTCATGATTCTTCTCGTCACAGGAAGTTCTACAGAGCCAGCCCTTTTTCATGCTGGTTGTAGGACTAGCCTCCATGTAGGTCTTCTTCCAGCACTTATATCTGATCATGTAGGAACCAATCCTATAATCATATCAGAAAGGCACGCCCATCACTCACATTTGACCATGTGGGAACACATCCCACAACCCTGTCAGAAAGGCCCAACACTCACATCTGACAACTAATGTCAGAAAGGCTCAGCACTTACACTCGGCCATGCGAGGAACCAATCCTCCGTGTCGAAAGGCTCTGCACTTACATCTGACAACCAATGTCAGAAAGGCTCAGCACTTATATTCGACCATGCAAGGAACCAATCCTTCATGCCAAAAGGGCTCTGCACTTACATCTGACAACCAATGTCAGAAGGGCTCTGCACTCACATCTGATCATGTAGGAACCAATCCTACAGTCACATCAGAATGGCCCTCAATCCCAGACTAAGCTTTCCTGGTAACTGACCACGTGCCTCCATTCCAAGAATGGCATTTAGCACTTATATTTGATCATGTAGGAACCAATCCTACAATCACATCAGAATGGCTCAGCACTCACATCTGACATGGAAGGAAACAATCCTCTCACCATGATAGAATGGCTCAGCCCTTACATCTGACCATGGAAGGAACCAATCCTCTCACCATGTCAAAATGGCTCTAGGTCTCATCATTTCCCCTTGGAGGGAACCTCGATCTGGAGAACACCAAGCTTCTCCCTGAAGTACTCAAACTTCACCCTAGCCAATGGCTTTGTCAACACATCAGTTATTTGTTCATCCGTCGCAACATACTGGAGCTTCACTGCTCCCCTCTACACCATATCCCTGGTATAGTGATACTTGATCTCGATATGCTTCGACTTGTCATGGAACATCGGGTTCTCTGACAACTTCACGCAACTCTGGTTGTCACAACGTATACAAGTAGCATCCATTTGGAGATCAAATAAATCAGACACTAGCTTCCTTAGCCATACTGCCTCACAACTAGCTGAACAAGCTGCGACATACTCTGCTTCAGCTGTACTCAGTGCCACACAGGATTGCTTCCTGCTAAACCAAGAGATCACACCTGATCCCATATTGAAGCAACACCCTGAAGTGCTCTTCCTATCGATGGCACTGCCTGCCCAATCTGAATCAACATAACCCTCCAGGTTAATCTTCTGATTTGCCTCATACTTGAGCCCAAAATCCATTATACCCCTCAGGTACCTCAGAATATGCTTTGCAGCAATCAAGTGAACATGTCTCGGATCTATCAGGAACTAGCTCAAGGTGTTCACAGCAAAGCAAATATCTGGTCTCGTGTTCGTCAGGTACATCAAGGACCCAATCATCTGACGATACATCGTAGCATCAACCGTCTCTGATGAAGCATCACTCAACAGCTTTAGGTTCAATGCCATAGGTGTGGTCATGGCCTTGCAGTCCATCATCCCAAACCTCTTCAGGATCTCTACTACATACTTCCCTTATCCGAGGGAGATTCCATCCGCATTCTGACACACCTCCATGCCTAGAAAATAGTGCATCATACCAAATTCCTTCATTTTGAACTCGGTAGCAAGCCTTCTCTTCGTATCAGCAATCAACCCATCCATACCTGTTACAAACAGATCATCTACATACAGTAGGAGCATCACTGGGTTGCCCTCTTCAACCTTGTAGTAAAGGTTGGAATCTGCTTTACTTTTGGTAGAGCCCAAACTGGATAGAAAGCTGTCAATTCTGTCGTACCATGTCATGGGTGCATGTTTCAAACCATACAGGGATTTCTTCAATCTGCACACATGATACTCCCTGTCATGTGTCTCAAAACCAAGTGGCTGCTCTACATACACTTCCTCTTCCACTACACCATTCAAGAAAGCACTCTTGACATCCATTTGGTGTATCTTCCATTTCATCACTATAGCCAGAGCAAGTACTGATCTGATGGAAGTGTATCTGGCTACAGGTGCAAAGGTTTCTTCATAATCTATTCCTTCTTTCTATGAGAAGCCACGAGCCACGAATCTTGCTTTATATTTTTCTATGCTACCATCTGTAGCATGCTTGATCTTGTAGATCCATTTGGAAGTTACAACCGACTTCCTTTCTGGTCTTGGGACAACATCCCAAACATCATTCTTCATGATCGATTGATACTCTTCGATCATAATATCCTTCCATTTTTTTCATTCTGTCGCTTCTTCATAATTAGAAGGTTCTTTATTGATAAAGTCACATAGTAAAGCTACATATCCGGAGCAGGATCTGGTTCTCTTTATTTCTTTGTGATTTTATTCTGGAGCCCCATATCTTTCCGCACCTTGGATAGCTTCTCATACCCAAACAGGTTTCCTCTTGTGAGGATTCTTCTCTTGAGGTGGATCTACAGGTTCTTGAGGTTCTTCAAATTCTCGATCTTCTTCTTGAGTTTCTTCGTTCATGGTTGTATCATGAATTATGGGTGCTTCTGCTTCTTCAGGTTCTTCAGCAGGTTTCTTTCTGGATCTGTTGTAAGCTGAGTCTTCATCAAATGTCGCATCCCTGCTAATGTCGATCTTCTTGAATCCTGGGAAATATATTCTGTAAGCCTTCGAGCTTTCAGAGTATCCCACAAATATACCCTTCAATTCTTGAAGGATCTAATTTTGTTCTCTTCTCTTTTGGAATGTGTATGTACACTGGATAACCGAATATTCTGAGATGGCTGACTTCTGGTTTCTTGCTGGAAAAGACTTCTTCAGGTGTCTTGTTCTCGAGTACTCTGTGTGGAGTACGATTCTGTACATACACCGTTGTTCTGGCAGCCTCTGCCCATAGATGCATGGGAAGATCTTGATCATGAATCATTGCTCTTGCAGTTTCCATGATAGTTCTATTCTTCCTTTCTGCAACCCCATTCTGTTGTGGATTATATGGAGTGGATAACTCACTCTTAATCCCTAATTCTTTGCATAAGTCTTTGAATTCATTTGATGTGAATTCTCCACCATTATCTGATCGAAAGGTCTTGATTTTCTTTTCTGTGTGGTTCTCGATCAAGGCTTTGAATTCCTTGAACTTGCTGAAAACTTCATCTTTGTTCTTCATGAAGTAAATCCATGTCTTCCTAGAAAAGTCATCAGTAAAGAAACATAGTATACATACCCGCTTAGTGAACTTGATGACATTGGTCCGCATACATCGAAGTGGATTATTTCCAAGATTCCTTTTGCCTTGCTCTCGTTACTTGGAAAAGTTTTCTTTGTATTCTTTCCTTTTGCACATCCTTTGCAGACCCCTTCATGTTTTGCTTGAATTTCTAAAAGACCTTCAACATCTTTGCTTGCAAGTGGTAGTGCTCTGTAATGCACATGTGCAAGCCTTCTGTGCCAAAGTTCATTTGGCTCTACTGTGTCATGGACCAAAGCTTGTTCTGGATGGCCCTTCAATTTGTATAATCCTCCTTCTTGTTCTCCAATTACTGTTGCATCGTCAATAGTCTTTCCTCTTGACCACATGAGGACTTGGCCATCTACAAATGCAACCCTCATGCATTTTGCATCCAGTGCCGATATAGAGAGAAGATTCTTCTTTAGTCCTGGTACAAACAAGACAACCTTCATTTTCATAGAATTTCCAGAGTCTAGCTTGTAGGAGGATTAACCACTACCTTTTATGGGATATTGGTAGTTATCCCCAAGTTTCACCTTATGGGGTGAATTATGTTCGGATAGTTTCTCAAAAGATTCCTTGAAACCTGTGATGTGTTTGGAAGCCCCACTGTCAATAAGCCAATCTTTGCTTCCATGAGTGACAGTTCTCGTGAGAGCGGAGATTAGAACATATTCTTCTTCACTTGAAGAGTCTTCACTTTCTTGTTTTACTTTCTTCTTGGGGGGATCATTATCCTCAGCAAGGTGAGCATGATGTCTTCTTTTGGAGTTATTCTTCTTCTTGGATCCATTCTTATTCATGGGACAATTTCTAGCAAAGTGTCCTATTTCATCGCATGTATAACATCTGAGTTTGGATGGATCTCTTCTTACAAGATTATTTTTCTGATGAGAATGCTTACCTTGGTGATGATTATTTTCCCTTCTTCCTTTCCTGGAGTGTACTGTGAAATCTTGATCTTCACTTCCCATCTTTTCTTCTCGAGTTGTTATTCAAGCTTCTTTTTGTGAACATTCTTCCCACAGTCTACTGAACTTGACTAGCTTCTTCCTTGCACATATTCCTTGGATGAAAGAATCCCATGACCTAGGGAGACGATTCAAGGTTGTCATCACAATTTTTGCATTCTCCACTTCTTCATCTACTGCTTCCAGCTGTTATTTGATCTGGGAGACCCTTGTGAAGTATGACTAGATGGTCTCCTCATTCTGAATCTTTACATTCTTCAACCGGTTCCTTAGAGTCATCTTCTGGTTTATGTTCTTCCCTTCAAACAGTTTGGTTAGGGCATCAAACATAGCTTTAGGTGTCTTGAGGGAGGACACATGTGGTATGAGGTGATCCTTGATTGAATCAACAATGATCCTCTTTGCCATAACCAACTTCTTCTTATGTAAGGCCTTAGCCTCATCTCCCTCTAGAACTGGAACCTCCTCACTGATATAGGAGTCCAACTCATTTTCTTCCAGAACCAAGGAGATCCTATACTTCCAGGCTCGAAAGTTATCAGCTCCTTCAAGCTTTTCATCAAGCTTGGTATGATGAGACATATTAACTGAGAACCTCAAATGGAAATACAAAAGATTTAGATCTTACCAGGTCAAGATGTCGGATCTGGATTTGAAGTTGAAATTCTGCAGTGCTAGTTCAGGAGCAGATTAGGGTTTTGCTTTTCTGGAGTTCTATCCAACCAAATGCTTTGATTTTCATCTCTAACTTCAATTTTGAGGAGGAGATCAATCCAGGCCTGGGCTCACTGAAAATTCCACTTCTGTGAAAAGCCCTAATTTATAGCAACAGTGTCGGGTCCAAAACTGAAAAACCTCAGAATTGGATTCTGTTTCAACAAAAAGATGCGCCCTAGGGAGGAGAGTTATTCCACCCTTCTTTTTCCTGAAAATCAGTGGAGAGAGATCCACAAAGTAGGAAGCCCTAGTTCCTGCAGCTGCACAGTGTCTTTTTCTCAGGTTAGCTCTGATACCATGTTAGATTTTTAACATTAAGCTAGCATTATATTAGGATCTTTATCTGAGAAAATAACAAGCACAACAATCAAACACAAGAGACAATGAACACAGTGTTTTTCCTCGGGGAAACCGTAAATGGAGAAAACCCCACAACTTCCTTAGAGATAGAATCAACACCAAAAGTAAAACCCAAAACAGTAAGATGATCCCCCAACAGCAGTAACCTTCTTTCTTCCTAGCCCCAGTGTCTTCTTCTTCCTCAACTATGCGCTACAATTGAGTGTGAGTGAGTGTGTGATAAATAGAGAGGCTAGCTCTCTATTTATACTAATTCCCGACTTGACTAAACCCTACTAGGGCCGACTTCACTAGGTGAGTCTAACAACCCTAGTGCCCCGGAACTGCAGGGACTTTAACCCTTGAACAATAGGAGGGTTATCCACCTTGACTTGACATGACTTGTTTACATTATAGAAACTCCCGATCGAAACATCGGGGCATGACATGACTCAATTACATTACAGACACATCCCATAATAAACATCGGGGTATGATACATAAGAAATACAAGTGAATACATTCCAAAGTTACAATTACATCAATAGAGTGTTCTCTGCTTCTTTTTGGTTCATATCATTGAATCAAGGGTGACGGTAATAGTGGATTGCATATGGATGGGATGAAAACCAATCATCCTTCAACATTCCACATGTTCAACATGCTTATTAGCATACAAGTATATAATTCCTTCTTGTTGTGAACACTTACCTATTTAGGTAAAATACATGCAAAGTTGGTGAAATACACATATTCCCTGCAAGTATATGTCTAATTCGATTGCTTATATGAATGCATGAGGGATGTGTGAGCATGTAGTCACTGAGTCTCTTGGTTATTTGATTGCATCAAGAGGTGCTTCCTACATCCCAGTACAAGGGAGGTGTGTAATTCCTTTCATGCTCAACATGGAGTTAGCACGTGACAATTAACAAATATTAATAACAAAATATATTTTCTTTCGATAGAATACACATCATGAGAAAGCCCAAGTATTTTCCCTCATTGCAAAGAATATACCTAGGGTAAATTGTTCTCTTGTAGTTTTGGCAACATAAACGGATAGGGACATCGAGTGAGGCATGTGGCATTTAAAAAAATACTACTAACAAATAAAATATTTGAATTTCAACTTTCATTAAATACAAATATATCAATAACAATGTACTATAAAACCATTTGGTGCATTGATCTAATTAACGATTATGTGACGGTATCAATCTTAAATGCTAAAAGTGAGGACAAATTACATTACATATTGAGATCAAACAACATTAGAAAACTGCAAAAAAGAAATATGTAAAACATAATACCAAAAAACTTGAGAAAATAAAACCCAAATAAAATGAAAGCATTTAAAATAAAAATAGAATATAGAAATGTTTGCACTTTGAAAGAATTTATTTATCTCTCCTCATAATAAATTAAGAGTTGAAATAGATCTTGGTTAAAACATTTACTATAAACAATCCTAACAAATTTTATTCTGTGTTTAACATGGAATTGACACATCATTTAAAAAAATTATAATAAGAAAAATTCATTATTAAAATATTTCAATATATATATATGAAGTCTCAGGTATTTTAAAATTCCTAGGTATTTTTTTTTTAATTGTAACTATGCAATTCTGTATTTATCATGCATTCAGCCATCAGGATTTGATATAGGTGTATGGAAATTCGGTGTCTAAACTATGGGAACAACAACCTCCCAAGAGTATATCCAACAGTCCCCAAGCTAGATATACCAGTAATTTGTGACTTAGCAGGGGTCTAGACATCCCGAAGCCTACAAGAATGAGCCTCTATCCCAAGGTCGTCTACCCTTCGAACCTTGTCACAATGGGCCAATTAACAACCCTACCCCAGTCCCAGTTTTGAAATTAGATAACAGAGACGGTCTAAGATACACTGCCATTGTGTGGGATCAGAAATGCATTAACGCTATTGATCATAGAATTCAAAATGACTTTGGTAGACTGGTGCCATGTTGCCCAACCAAGTAAGAAAGCACAATACACGGCAATTCCTATTTTTAGTAATCTAACAATCCAAACATGTGGGCATGAATCTCCTTAGACACATGTAGACCTGATTCATCGCAATTCCTACTTTTAGTCGCAATTCCTATTTTTAGTCGTCTAACAATCTAAACATGTGGGCATGGATCTGCCTAGATACATGTATACCAGATTCACCGCAATTCCTAAATTTTTTTTAATCTAGTCACCATGAATCTGCCTAGGCCAGATTTTGCCTGAGAATGAATGGAAAGTTCATGAAAACCCTTAGCAGATTATAATATGTCATGAAGTCAAGCTCGACTCCAGTAGAACGGACAAATCTCTCCATACAATGTCCTTGAATGGTTGGACTCAAAGGTAAAAGCTAAAGGTTGAACTAGTCTAGAATGACAGAGGACTTTGGGATAGATGTCTATTTTAGTGGGTTTCTAAATGTTTTAGTTTTTGTTAAAGTCATAAATTATTGGTATGATTGGAAAGTCGTTAGATATATTTATAAATCCATACTTTTAGATTTATAGTAACAGTAACTCGATTTAATTTTGAAACTATGAATTCTTCGTAGTTAAAAACAAAACAAAAAACTGAAAAAAAACATCAACACAAATTTAAAAAAACTAAAGAAAACCAACCACACAAATTTTAAAAAAAATTGTCCAATCGTTTCTCGTATGGAATAGGAGTAATATGATGTCATTATGTTATTTCATGGTCGTGCAAATGACAGGGAACCTACCTTAAGGATCAGCTTCTCCCCTAAGACTGGACAATCCTGCTGGCAACGCCTTTCTCAACTGTGTTACAACAAGGAGTTACGAGATTACACGAAATACATACAAATACAAACTCAAAGAGTATTTCCAAAACAAATTAATGGTGCAAGCTATTCACCAAGTTACTAACTTGATGAGTGCACAAGTTATTTGAATTTCAAGAAAATAATCACACATGCAAGATTTATGAATTGATTTGAGTTTACATACTTGTCATTAAAGAAATTAAAAGTAAATATCTAATATCACATGCAGTAACATAATGGGTATGAATTTCAGAAACAGAAAATGGTTTTGAAATCAATACCTTCAAAGTTTCAAGAAACAAGGACACAGACATATCTATACACAAATGTATCAGTAGGAAAAAATAAATCACATACATGATGTAACATATGTATGGAAATGAACTTTAAACTTTTTTTTCATAATGTTATTTTTTCATTAATATCATAATTATTTGACTGTCAGTCATGGTTCTGTACTCTAATTTGCTAAGAAACATCTGGGAAAACTTTCCTAGAAAATAAACTTCTATATAAGCTTTCCCAAGAGTTTTTCCAAAGTTTCTACAACAGAAATATTTCCTGTATGGAAACACCATAGCCAGAAGCTTTGGTTTTATGGCAAATATCATATAATTTAAAGGGAATATACCAGAGAAGCTATGAAATGAGATCTAGAAGATCAGCTTGCTTAGAACTTTTACTGAGAAGCTTGCATCTTGGTAAGAAAGGATAATGACTGTCTTATTGAAGAAGACCAAATAACTTATTGAGCCTTTCCAGGTCCCCATAATAGTCATTGAATTATCTGATACACTGAGAAACTGCATCGTGTCAATGACGCATATAATTCACAAACAGAACTTCAGGTCAGCAATGCCGTCTATTTCCCTGGAAAAAGGAGCCTTCATCCTCGAGAGAATCTTTGATCCTTGATAAAGAAATAATCCTACTTAGCATATGGATGCAAAATGTTCAAAATAACTATAAAAAATATGTGAAAACATTACAAATGAATCCCATCAAGTTATTCTTGCAAGTGCCTTTGTAGTTGAATGATAACATTAAACCATGTGATACAAACAAATCAAATTGAAGATCTGATTCAACAATGAGGACCTTGATACCTTGTATTTTTCTTTAGCCAATATTCCCAATGGATGCAATAGCCACCAGGCAAACTATCGCCCTTTGGGATTCACTAGCTGTGAAAACACCATACTTGGTGTCATCTCATCTGAGCCCTCACTTGTCGTACTCCGACCTCCAATGCTAATTCCTATGCTGTGGCTGTCTGTAACATTATCTGGAGAAGCTTTTGTGCAGTTAAACTTATGAGGTGCTTCAGTAAAGTCTGGCATGCTGTCATCCACCAAATTATTTTCAATTGCAGTTTCCTGTAGTTGCAAAGTGAACTCTAGGTTCCAAAGCACATCTCCCATAGGTGGCCTATCAGTTCCTTTTTCAGCCAGACACTTTTCAGCTGTCTCTGCAAACTTTTGAAGGGATTCAGCGTTTATTTTGCCTTTCAAATGAGGATCTATAATATGCTCCAGAGTTCCCTTCTTCATACAGTGAAGAGCCCATTCAGCAAGGCTTACCTGTTCTCTTGGAAGTGCTGGACTAAGAGGAGACCGTGCACACAACACCTCAAATAACACAACTCCAAATGAATAAACATCTGACTTTTCAGTGAGCTGCTGCCGACGGAAATACTCTGGATCCAGGTATCCAAAACTGCCTTTCACTACAGTGCTCACATGAGTGTGATCCAGAGATGGGCCAGTCTTGGAGAGGCCAAAATCTGAAACTTTTGCAACCAACTTTTCATCCAGAAGTATGTTGGTGGTCTTTACATCACGGTGAATGATGGTGTGCCTTGCCCCAGTGTGAAGATAATGCAGACCACGGGCAGCTCCAATACAGATCTCCAGTCTCTGCTTCCAGGACAATGGAGGCATGTCACTCTTGTATAGGTGGCCTCGCAGTGTACCATAAGCCATGAAATCATAGACCAGAATCATCTCACAATTATCTTCACAGTAACCAATCAGAGACACCAAATGTCTATGGCGAAGCTTGGAAAGCAACTCTATCTCAGTCTGAAATTCATTGATACCCTGTTCAGAGAGTGGATTTCCTCTTTTCACTGCAACCTTGGTACCTCCATCAATCTCTCCTTCATAGACTTTCCCAAACCCACCCACACCAATCACCCGGGATTCATCAAATTTATTAGTAGCCTCTTGGATCTCTGCAAGTGTAAAATGCCTACAGAGACCTGCCGGTGCACTCGAAACATAGCTGCCAGTGCCACTTTTCCCAGAAGCCTTACTACCCATGGTATGGGAGTTCCCTCCATAAAGGGCCAGGGGAAGCCATCCAGAAGGCCCCTCCTGCCCAGTCTTTGTTCCCCTGCGACAACACACTAAACAACAAAGTGCAAAAACAAGGCCTAATGCAAGAACACCTCCCGTTACTCCCCCAATTAGTGGAGCTTTGCTACTGGATTTGGAAGAATTCCCTCCGAGATTCGGTTCAGCTATAGCCATAGGAGGCATAGCAGGAGCTGGTGTTGGATTTGGTCCTGCGAGATTTCCCGAGCTATCATTCACCTTAAAAACCTCCAACCCATTTAGGATGGCATCATAAACCTCTGGCCCAGAAGATGGATTAGGATGGAGAGCAACCCACAAGGTTGTGTCACCAGATTGAGGTGGAACATAAACAACATAATCATCGTAAGTTGGAGTGTTCTTTGCTCCGGCCAATGCTATCTCATCAAATTGTAGTTGAGCAGTCTGGTTGTTTATGAAAATATCGAAAACTCTCTGGTTTGGTCGTGTGTAAACAAGTTCACAAAAGTGGAGGCGGACTAAGTAATTAAAACCAGAATCCACTGATACTAACCAGGTCAAATTGTATTTCACATTAATGCTGGAATCTGGACCCATGGAACGTGCACTACTGTATACTGCCGGTGGTGCAATAGACTCTGGCACACTGGGAGAGTACAGCATCCTGCTTTGGGGATCAGCAGAAACAGGTATCCCAAGGGCAGCTCCAAAAAGATAAGGTGAATCATCATACCAAGTCCTGCTGAGATGTGAATCTTCAACTGGTGAAAGATATTGTCCTCCTACATTCAATCTAACCATGGTCTGCAGTGTGTAGCTTGGCTCAACAGTGTATGGTGCATCCATTCCAACAAGAGATGCCGATGTGTTGTTGAACAGGTCAGGCATAGATACAATCTCAATACCATTCACAAACGCATAAGTGTTGTTGCCCTTTTCTGGAATAAAGGTTATGTTAAGCAGACCTGGAGAATCTGTGACAGAAAACTCCCTAATGATGTATGCTTGAGTAAAGGCTTGAGCAGTGATTGACGCACTGAAATTCTTCAGCATGGTGTAATCTCCAGCCCGAACAGTGAAGAGGGCATTTTCTTGATTAAGGCCATTATAAGAAGATGGGTAGAAATGAAGCCTCACCCAATGCCTGCCACCTGATACTGGAAAACTGTAGGTGGATTCCCCAGTGAAAACTTCTGCAGTCATATATGGAATCACAGAAGGAAGACTAGGATCCTGATAAGCAGCAGTAGCCTGCTGGGTGTTTGATGAGGATGGAGCAAATCTGGATCCTATATCTCCAGTCCATGTTCTTCCATCTCCATCCGCTGCCTTCCCTGAATAACCACAGTTCAAAAGAATAGCCTCTGGAGGCTGTGCAGCAACAACACAGGTAGAGATTCTAATGTTCAACAGGGAGACAAGAATTGTGACATAGATAAGGAAAACAGAAGGATCTAAATCCCTCTTCATCTTTGTTAATAAACACGCCCAATGAAAGTTCATGCTTGGTCTCTAGCAATTCAGAAAGAGACCCTTTAGGTTCTTGATTTTCAGTTCCTGGATATGATTCTTCTATATCCAGAGCTTCACAAGATACATCACATGGCATACTACAGTGAGATGTTCTTTCTATGAATGTAACAGGCATAAAACTTGTGAACGAAAATGGCTTCTTCTAGTGCCCCACATCTCCCTTCTCCATCCTGAATCACAATCCCATTTCAAAACCAAACCAATACTGATCTAGAATCTTTGTTTGACAGTTAGATTTGGAGTAAAGAAAGCATACCTGGAATTTACAGATAGATTCGTGCACAGAACAAGTTGTTGAAGAGGCTGGCAGTGGCCCTCTCAAGTGTTTACGCGTTCACCTACTAGAATTTGTTGTGCTTGTACAATAATGGTGCAGGGTATACAGGCTGTAACAGAACGTGTAGGGGTGTATAGCTGGAATGCTCATGGGTAACGGAATCCCTACACTATACTGCATAGAAGTAGGAGCAAGATCTGGGCAGAATCCGTCCTATTTTATATTTAGGCGGGCTTGCACATGCAGGCCACCTCCGTCCTATCCCCATCTTTGGGTTGGCCGTTTCGTCAATGGATTTTTTCTAACACAATTTGGAGGCCATGTCTAACGTGAATCATGGTGGTGAGTGTTATCTTGACTATCCCTCCCGGGACAAAGAAGAATCTATAGGCCACGGAAGACAACGCTGCCAATAGTTAAGAGATTTAGGTACCTCGTCTGCCAACGCGTTGGAGCATTCATTTCATATGGACTTTGGCTGGCAAATACTACGCAAGTCATCATCTGTTATCAAGATGTATTTTGGAATAATTAATAATAATAATAAATGTTCTTTTCTTAATAGATAGTTTGTTCTAAAAATTTGTGTTCTGAAATTGTTGTTGCGAGATCCAGATGTATTTTGGAATAATTAATAAAATAATAAATGTTTTTTTCTTAATAGATAGTTAGTTCTAAAAATTTGTGTTCTGAAATTGTTGTTATGATATAAATATTACGTTGTTATATGCGTTATCGAGATGCATTTTGGAATAATTAATAATAATAATAAATCTATTTTTAATAGATAGTTTCAAAATTTTGTGTTTTGAAATTGTTTTTATTATATAAATATTTTTTAAATAATATTTATAGATTTTCATTAATTAATATTTTACAAAATCTTTTGTCTATATATATAGTAATTAATTCTTGACTTTTTCTCTAATTTTTTTAATTTTGAAAATATAAATTTTTTAAATTAGTCCATGTTTTCTTTCCAAAAACACTCTTTTAGTTTTGAAAACATGGTCTCCACTGAGCTTTCAGCTTTACTTTTCCTATGGACTCTCTGTCACTTTCTTCTCAGTTTTTAGAACATGGCATCAACTGAGCCTAAAATAGCTGTAAATTTGTATATAAGCAATTTATCATGCTTTCCGGAAATACTCTTTCCAGCTAACGAACTTGTCTAAAATGTAGTGAAAGTCAATAGGAACCAATTAAAATAATTATATGTATTTATACGGTTTCTTTTTCTCTCTTGTCATTATAAATATTTTATTATGAGAATGTTCATGACACGATCACAATTTTAAAAGCTTTCGTTTCAAGATTTTTTAATCTTTTGATTTTAATATTTTTAAATGAGATGTAATGGAGATTTTTATCTAAAAGGAAGGCATGCTTCATTTTATATGTTTAATTATTTTATGTTCATATAATTTTGTTTTTTACCGTTAATCTTGGGTATTTTAGATAATTAAAATATGACTAGATTACATAATTCACTAAATCATTATATAAGAGCTCAACAATAACATCATGTAATTTTTAATGTATACATTCACAATTTATAATGTGTAGTTCATTTATAATTATGGTTTTGGTTTATTTAAAATAATTATATTAATTTATTATTAATGTTTATGGAATAAAAAAAAGTTTTAATAATTAAAATTATATAAGCAAAATGTTATTTTTCTCTAAAATATAAATAATAAATAAATTTGTACTTAAAAGTATAAACACTTTAATTTATGAGGTTTGACAATTTTTTGTATTTTATTTTACTTAAATACCACTTTCGAGTATAAGTAATTTTTATTTGACAAATAAAAATGTTGCATAGGAGTTCAAATCCTAGTGGGTATTTCTTTTTTTTAACAAAAACCAGGAAGATATTGTATTTATATAAAAAGGTTGTTAATAGTCAAGCATACAAAATAGGAGATCTGAGACCTGCAAAACATATTGTTTTTGCCCAAAAATACTAAATTTGTGTACTAAAGACTAATGACTTAAACCTGCAATTGTGTCAAAAAATACTTATATCATCCTTCGAAGGGTATATATGGACATAGACACCTAAAACCAAAATGCAGAAAAACACAAAATACCATTTGAAATTGAACTACTCATGTTGCTTTCCTTTTGGATCTTTAACTGGCTGAACTACTGAGGTTTCCTCCATTGGTTGATCTTTGACATGTGAGTCTTGAAAATGGTTGCTTTGATTCATGTTTACCAGCTTCTGCAAATCCTCCTTCATGTAACCAATTGTGCACATTAGCTCATGCAAATCTCTGTGGTTGTCTTCAATTCGAGTGTCGTGATTTCCCATTTGTCGAGCCATCCATTTGACCTCTTCAGCGTTTGAACTCCCTTTTGTAACCCCCCGATTCATGATGTCATAGAGCCATCGAATGTGTTGCTTGATATCTCTTAAGGATGCTTGGAGATCATTCAAAGTAACATCCCTGTCTGCCATAACTTCTTGAGACAGAGGCAATTCTGAATGCGCAACAAGAGTTGAGCATGCCACTTGAGAAATGGGCAGCCAATCCTTATCTGCAATGCTAAGGGAGCCCAAGGAGAACGAGTGCAGAGACTCTTCAGGAGGAAAATTCACTTCACAAACCTTCTCTGCGCCGAGAAGCGCATTCACTACACCAGGAAAGTCATTCACTGCACCACAATAATTGTTCAATGCACCAGGAAAACCTTTCACTACACCACAAAAACCAATCGCTGCACCGAGAAAGACATTCGTTGCACCAAGAAAACCGTTCACTGCACCACCAAAATCAGTCGCTACACCAGGAGAAACAGAAGCGCGATGACCAAATGAAACTGGAGGAGGCTTCTTGAGGGAGTTTTTCATGTCTCGTGCGGGAACTCTAATCCATCTGAGCGAGTCTGGGACTGCATTAAATCCCATCACATGGGCTGCATTAGGGAGACAGCTAGACGTCGGAGGCCATGCAACCTGCCGTTTGTTGGATCGTTGAGTAGTGGGGACTTTCCCCCAATAAAAAAAATTGATTTTTTTAAATGAAACATAGTGGAAAGTCCAAGCACCAAACTTAGGCCACCCTTGAACCCCTTCATCCTTGCAAGTGTTCCTAGGGGACATAACTTGTATTTTTCAAGTTACCATTAACCTCGGATAATCCCATTTTTAGCTTGGCTCCTTGGTTTGCCAGCTTATCTGCTTCAATGTTGTTACCTCTGAGAATGTGATAAAAGGTGGTTTGAACATTTATAGAGGCTTGTCGAATTCACTCATAGATTCTTCAAATTTTGACTGATCCTTTGTTGTATTCATTGATCATTTTGTGGATAACTTGCTTGGAGTCTCCCATGACAATTATTTTGGTGATCTTGAGTTGCTTAGCCAGCTCCAAACCAAAGAAGAGCGCGAGCCACTCAGCTTCATTATTGATTTTTCGACCAAGACCCCAAGCATAAGACGACACTATTTTCCCTCCGGGATCAAAGATGGCCCCACCCGCACCTGCCTCCCCGGAATCCCTATGGGTATTTACAAAAAAAAAACATTTTTATTTGGCAAATAATTCAAATTTATTTATTTTTTTCTTTGACACTATGTTATGTATCCAATACAGAGAATAAGTATTTGGGAAAGAAACATGTCCCTCAAATGTGCCCCTCTTTTGTGCATTGTATTTGATTGTATCGCACTAACAAGGCTAGTTGGTTTGATTATATCATGTTTGCATACACCCACCTGTAGTAAAACAAGCATAGATCCATCTAAAAGGGGATCTACCAAGCATCGAGAGGGATCAAATCTTTCAAGGTGCAAACCCTTTTTTAGGGTGGAAATGTGTAATCTAATTTTTATGGTTTTAGTTTATCTAACTTATGTTGTTTTATATATATGCAATTCTAAATCATTTAAATTTAATTTAAGCCGACAAGTTATTTTTAAAAATATTTTATTATTTTTTATAAAAGACACGTGTCAACTCTAGGATGAGCACATAAGGAGTTACACATCTCTCCCCTACTAGACTGTAGAATGCACCTCTTCGGTGCAATAATATAAAATAGTAAGAAGTGCACAAACTTGGGACAAGGCTTGTGGATCATGAAGAAAATAGACGCTTTTTTTATGCTTCACAAAAAGGCTTGTGGATCCAATTAGTGGTTAAGTACTTGGGAAAGAAACCCCATGCCCCTCACATGATGCTCTCTTTTGTGCATTGTATTTGAATGTATTGCGCTAAACACACTAGTTGATTTGGCTATACCATGTTTGAATAGAGAAATTTGTATTAAAATAATATTAAATATTAAAGTGTACATATTTGGGGTATGACTTTTGGATCCAAGTAGTGTAGTTATTGTCATAAATAGTTATTCATACCCCCTTAATGTCATTGTGCAAGGCACTTGTACCTATTTTGACTACAATATTGGCATTTACCAACTTCCCTACAAGTAGACATAATTGTGTTCATGTCCATCTCTTGGGGTTTATTTCGCTAGCTAAAGTAGTTTATCACTTGATTGTTCCCTATCTACTATTATGTTCTAGCAAACAACTTTAATGCATGTTAGCTTGTTTTGATTAAAGTCGAGTAAATAAATTAAAATAGTTAGTTCCTTAGCTATGCAAATAGTTATATCTAGCCAAAGGTTTGTTATTGTGAGTGGGTGCATTGAGTATATCTTATGTGTTATGCTACCATCATAGCATAAGCAACATATACTCAAGAAGGCTAGTTAGATTTATGCTTCACTTATACATTGATACTAGTTAATAAGGCTATATAATGTATAATTATAAAATTTCAGCGAAATATATGAAAAATATGTGAACCAAGTACCATATCACTCTTTTACTATATCATTTTGACAATTAAATGTAAAACATCATAATTCACTCCAATATTAAATGATAATTGTACACATTATAAAGGATGCTTGTCTTTTAATTGAGATGAAATGTGAAATTCAATATGAAATGATATCTTCACCACCCAACTATATTCACTCCTTCATAAATGACATCCCCATAGGGAAATGATATGCCAAAGTCATCCACAAATATAGAAACAACTCACACTATATCCAACAACTTACATACACAATACCCATACAAGCCTCCTCCTTAAAACAAGGACAAAGGAATATAAAAATAGTAGAAACCCTTATTAGTATATTCAATAAATCAAGGTAAGAGCTCTAGTAACATAGAGATTCAATGAGAAAAATACTATTGCTACAACCACTAAATGCCTTACTGGCTTACTAACTGGAACACAAACTCTTTGTCATACTCTTGTATAAATCAAGAAGAACTCTTAAAGAACTTTAGTAGCAAGTTTCATGCATCCATGCAATTCTATCATCTCCTCACTAATATAGATACATAACTAGAAAACACAACAAAAAATCATGTTCGACATTGCTAGCCCCATTGTTTTGATGAAGGTATGAGGTTGTGACATCAACAAAAAGAACATAGGTGAAGTTTGTGACACAACCATAGGAAAATATGACAGATAGCACCAAAGACCAATTATGACAAACTAACAAACTCAAGGTTGTAGATGTATTCCATCTTTTGGCAGAAAAAATATGTGTTCTAGATTTTGGCAAGAGAAATCCTGGTTTAGTGGTTCCAGGAGCTCATTGAAGAAAAGATGGATGAATAGGTTTCAATTATTATAAGGGATTGTGTGGTTTGGTGGGACCATACATTTTGAGTCTTGGAGGTTGTGGATTGTGAAAATGGTTCTATGTGATTCAATCGATTTACAGTTAATTGGTTGTTATGTAGTGTTGTTACGCTCAATCGGTTATGTTTGTTAGGCTCAGAGTCAAATTTGGAAGCTAGGATGGTTGCATCTAATGTAATGATTAATCCTAAATTATTACTAATGGTCATGATTGCTTCTCTTAATTTATATTATCTACCTCATACATGTTATATAATTGGAAATGCATCTCTAGTGAGAATTTCCTTGTAGTGTCAATGATTGATATGTCAATGGTGCACTACATTTTTATTAGGCACCATAGTGGACCCTGGTTTGTGACTTTCAACTAAAAAGTGGTTTTGTTTTCAGGAGCTTACCACAAATTTTGTGAAATAGCAACAATTTGAGGTGGAATCCCATGGAAAGAAAAGCACACAATTAATTTGACAACCATGTGGAGTTGTTCATATTATAATAATGTGTTGTGCTCAAGTGAAATGATTCATAAATGGTAGACTTATGGATCATTCATTCATCAACACAAATATTAAATGTGTATTAAATGCAACGTCTCTACCATCACTAGCAACTAAGATCAAGCTTATATGGTTGTTATTCACTAGCAAGCATGAACAGTTATGTTTCAAGTTAGTTGCAAGGCTAATATACTTGCTTTTATGGGAATAGCAAGCTCAATGCCAAAATATATTTAGGAATACAAGGCTATAGGTAAATATCACGTCATGGTGTCTTTAGAATGCAATACCATGTTGTGCTATCAATATATGGAGGAATACAACATATATTTATATACAATCTTGAACCTAAAGCTCACGAAAGCATTGACTTGGTAGCTATTATTAACATGGATAGAAAATTGTTTTCTATACTATTTATATATAAATGTGCATACTACAAGTAAAACACATTATATATTTGAATGTTCAAGCCCAACACTTTGTTTAATAATCCTATGTTACCATTCATTACGTCATATAAGAGATAGACATGATGCAAAGTTGTTTTATCATTGTCATACATTCATGAGACATTAACTAAATAAATATAATTTATTTGCATAAAGATCATTGTATGTAATTACCAATGCTCATGGACTTGGGATGTAAGGTTGTAGGTCAATAGTGTGCATTGGTATTTTGCATTGGTATTTTTTACTTGCACATGAATGGGGATGGCTCTAGATAACAATTAATGTAATATTTAAGCTTGATCCCTATGCTAGTGAGTCGATCAAACATGATTCAATTTCATGACATGTTGTAGTATATAATTTGCACAAGAAGCAAACACAAAAGTGAAAAAAAACTAAGAAAATGATGCAATTTTGGGCTAGCTTTTATGAATTACATACAACACAAGTAGAAGATTAAAACTAGAAATCAAGCAATTGAAAGTTTGGGTTGTAGATGTGGGTGTCAATAATAATTAATCACCACTGAAACTAAAACAAGCATACCGAGAATAATGTTCACATAATAATTAAACGCCATGAACATTAGAGATTACCCTGGAAACCTAAATGGGATAACCAAAAAATAATGGCTTCTTGGATCTTTTAAATCAATTAGGAATACATGCATGAGGACTACACATATTCTCAAGTGTTCTTACTCCCCTTCTACAATATTTGGGACAATTTCTAGTGATCCATGCTTGTCTTCCTGGACATGGGTAGGCAATATCAATCTTTTCCCCAAATTATTTTATAGGGCCAACCTCTGCCTTTGTTTCCATTAGTGCAATCCTCTCAAACTAGAAAGATTCACTTAGGATGTGGCACTTGTTGCTCCAACATTCATTTATGAACCCGTATTTTGTGATTTAGTGATTTACCCTTGGCATCGATTGTAATATCTCGCCCATCAAGCAAGATGTGTCTTCCTAAAACAAGTTACCTTGGAATTCCAATCGCTCCATATTCTTATGGGGAAAAGATGAGACATTTGGAACTTGGTATTCACTTTTTTTTTGTAGATGTTTTAATTATCCCTTTTGATTAGAAGTGGAGAGAGAACAATTCGTATAATTTTATTCATTTTAGATCCTTTTTGGATCACGCCTCTCCATTCACAGAGTTTTTGTCCCTAAAATATTAAACCCAAAGATGACATATATGCAATTTAACATATCTTGTTGTCTTCTTCTGCAACATGTTGTTTTTTCTCCAGCAATTGTCTACTCCTAATAGGATTGAAAAAATTCTATCCAGGATTGAAGAAATTCCTTTTGTAGCATATTTCCTTAAACAATTATTGCTCCTTGGACTACAAGTATAGGCATCTGTTCTTTCCCCTTAACCTTGACTCTTCAAATTGACATCTTCAATGTGTGATTCCTTGGATGAAGTTATGGATCATGCCTCCAACATTTGTATTCCCATTTTCCAATTAACTTGCAATGATGATGAAAATTCTCACTACTACGTGGGTTTCTTGGCATTATATTTTTGTTCATGGTCTTCTTTTTTCCCTACTACCTTAATGAATTGGTCCTTGGATCCTCTTTCTTCTAAAAAAAATATAACATTTTGATGAAGGATTTCTTACTGTAGTATATAGTCACTTATTGACCTCTCATACCAAAAAAGAGGCATTCATCAAAGCACCAACAATCATCAACCTTGCAGCCTTTGTTTTTATAGTAGAAACAGACATGAGATGCTTTTCCATACCTATTTGGTTTGTTCTTGTGATTGCTAGCATTTTTTCTTGGTCCTTCAAGTGTTGGTATAGTTTTGAATGGTGGAAAAAATATCTTGGTTTCCCTCATTCAAGCTTCTACAAGAATGTTGGAGTAATGGTTTGTTGTCCACTCCTTTTTTTTTCCTTTTCTTAATTCAAAATGACATGTTCTTCACTCTCTCTCTCCTCAACAAAGGTTATCTTGCTAATCTTATCTTGAGCCAATATTTTAAGAGATTACATGCATTCATTCACTTCCTCTTTTCCAGCAAATCCCGGGCCTTCATGCTTAACCCTATATTAGACTACAATGGGGTTTACAATACCTTAGCTTGTCTTGCTTATCCCTTGGCCAGCATAGTGCATATTTCTCATTAACTTAGAAGCTATAGATCTGGTGTTTTTTTCAAATTTAACAAAGGGATATTCTAAAATAGATTAAGAACTTTCCTTGGTAGGTGAAATTGTAACCAGGCTTGTCTTGGCCATGCTATAGGCTTTTGCAGTAGCAATAGAAGGTGCTTTCACTTCCTTGATATTTTGGGAATCTACTTGTAACTTGGCCAATTCCTTATCCTTCTTTTACCAATTATTGATACAACTAATCTATCATTTGAGTGATCATTTGTTCTTACTAATCATCTAGTTGTATTACATTTTCTCCATATTGCAAGAGATGAGTTGTTCCCTTGTTCCACTCAATCATAATAGCAATGAGAGAGTCCTATAATTCTACTAGAAGTTCCTTTAACAAATTCAATAGTTTTCTATTAGTCTTGGGGTCCTCTTCTAGGATTTTTTTATTCGTATAAAACCTATGTATTTTCTCCTTCAAGTGTGAATTCTCATCTTGGATTACACATTATGGCTCTTAGGTCTTCCAACCTTACTATTTTTAATGCTTTTCCCATATCGGGTTTTGATTTATTCTCAAACTGTTGGAAGCCTCTTCAAGATCATATACTCAACCACTCCAATACCAATATAATCTATAAATATCCTATGGCTCATCCATCTCACAAACTCAAAGTTTCAACGTGGAACTTAAAGGTAATGTCTCTTCAATTCACTAGTAACCGATATCAAGATTTCATGCTTGTTATTCACCAAGAAGTATGAATGGATCTATTTCAGAGTGGTTTCAAGGATGGTCTACTTGCTTGCATTAGAATCCCAAGCTTAATGCCAAAATATATTTAGGCATACATGGCTAAATGTAGCTATCACTACATAATGTCTTGTGAACGCAATACCTAACTATGTTATCAATATAAGGAGGAATGCAACTTACATGTATCTACAATCTTGAACCTATGTCTCACCAAAGTAATGACTTGATATGTGTGTGTGTGTGTATTTATATGTACATATACAAGTGTGTGTGTGTACGTGTGCACGTGCACACACGTGCATGTTGTAAGTAAAACACACACTATATATTTGAATTTTCAAGCCCATCTTTTTTTTAATAATCCCATTTTGAAATTTATTACATATATTCAAACGATAGACAAGATACAAAATAGCTTTCTCTTTCCATCCCTATCACTGCATGGTCATGAGACATTAACTAAATAAATATATTTATTTGAACGGGGACCATTGTAGGCGCCTGAAAATTCCCATATGGTTTGGGATGTATGGTTGTAATTGAATTGAATACATAAAATTGTATTTGACTTGCATATATTAAAGGGGATGGTTGTATCCAACAATCCACACAACATTCACATTCGTTCCCTATGCTAGTGACTCAGTCAATAAGGATTCATTGTTAGGGCGTGCATAAGTATATGATTTACACAATAGTCAAACATACGAGAAGATGAAGCTAGGAAAACACATGTGTTTCTAGGATAGTTCTTGTGTTTTACACAATACAAAAACAATTGATTAAAATCAAACATCAAACAGTTGACATATTGGGTTGTCAATTCCAACCAATAAGGCATTAATTTTTAATGTTATGATTTTTGGAAGTAATTACCACCATAACTAAACTAAGCATACATAGAATAACATTCACACATGACTTAAACACCATGACTGGCATGGATTACCTTGGAAACCCAAATGATAAAACAACAAATAATGGTTTATTTTCTCTTCTAAATAAAAGAGGAATATATTAAAGGGGGGGTACACTTATTCTTGAGTGTTATCAATCTCCTTCTATAATTTTTAGTATAATTTACAATTATTTAGTCTTATATTCCTGACCATGGGCAAGTAATATCGATTTTTCTCATTTTGGCAAGTAAAACCAACCTATATCTTCTTTGTTAGCTCTACATTTGTCTTGAACTAAAATCCTTCACTTAGGCTATGGGACTTGCTACTCCATCCTTCACTCAAGGATACATTTATATGTTGGATTGATATAGACTCTTGGCATGAATTCCAATATATCCCTAATCAAGGTGGGTGTATCTCCCTTAAAAAGGATTCCTTAGGATGCCAATCAATCCATGTTATTGTCTGGCCAATGTTATAGCTGATTTTACCACACCTGGTTGATCACATATTTATGGCCTTCCATGTCCCTCTATAGACTCTTTGGACCCCATGGACTTATATTATACTTTGATGTTCCAAGATCATTCCCAAAAACCACATGTTTATACCTATACGCGACTTTTAAAGCCATACTCGCGTGTATACACAGATTTTGACCTCAAACCTGTGTACATCGGGATGTGTGCATAAAGACAAATATTTTTGGAGTTTTCCTCATATGACTCCGAATATCTTGTCTCTTAGCCTTCCATATGCCTTGAGAAAGCTCGGATTCGATCCTCCATTACCTCTTTGGAGTGCTATATATTGAGCCTCTTGGATACATTGAAGGAGGAGAAACTGAAGAGTAAGGAAACTATAGTCCATTGTTGCCTCAATTTGCTTATACTTGAGTCTACATCCCTTTCTCCCTTTGGAGCACATAGGGTTCTTTTCAATCTTGCCTTTGCTTTGTGAGCTTGCTATCGAGAGATGGAGGATTGAGGTGGTGGAGGACTCGGATTCTTTGGTTCGCAGAAGTGCCGACATAGTTTGTCACTATTGTATCTCTATTTTATTAATAGAAATATCTTTTCCTGTCCAATACATGTTCATTTTGAATATGAATATTGAATCCATGGATGTATTTACTTGCTTATACATGATTGATTATATATTCTAGAGTAGATTTAATACATTTATATATATCATGCTTGCTTTGTTTGTTGTTGTTGAGAGCAAATTGTAAGTGCAATTGCATTGGAAAAGATCAACAGGGATCTACTTCAATCGTCTGGAATAAGGTACGATTTTATATCCCTTCGTGCTAGATTTGATTATTTATCTTTCATATTGGAAAATATTGATTTTCGTTGTCATACGGTCTGTTGTGGTACCCCCAAGCCATAGGAAGTTTCTCTCCGTAATAGAATTGGTGATTCCGCTGGGGAGGTTCCTGGTTGTTTTTTCTTTGCGGAGTGGGTATACAATGTGCTTAAAATTCTCTTTGTTTCTATGTTTCAATGTCGGGTCGAGAGGTATGTTTTCCCAGTAGTGTCCTGTAGGAGTAATTTGACCTTGGCTTATCATTTTCCCTCTTTTTCTTCCTGTATGCGAGTATTTGTTGCATAGTCGAGTATACACACAATTTTTTTCTGAATTCCTGCGTATGTACGCTGGTTTACTGCAAACAGTTGGGCATGATTTTGTTTTGATCTTTATTTGGAGGATTGAGTGTTGCTAGGTGATATTTGATGATTATTGAGTCTTCTTGGGTGTTGTTGGTGTCTGTATACAGCCTTTGTTTCTGACCAGAGACCCTTTTTTATTTATTTTTAATTAGATTTTGTTCTTGTCATTCATTTCTTCCTTTTTTGTTTTTGGGATTAGTGCATTAGGTATCTTTTATCTTGGTGACTTGCTTGGCTGTTGTCTATGAGTGGTTGTAGGGTTTGATAGTCATAGAGTCTGTTATTGCTTTTATATCTCATTTATTGTAAAAAATACAAAAATATTTTTCTCTTGCATACTTATGCATTCTTGCATTTTTGCACTTGCATGGTACTTGCATTAGGTTTGCTTATTGAAATTATAGTTAGGTTTTAATTTAGGAATGATTTCATTTTCATTTGAAGGAAAAACTTGCATCTCATGTAGTGTCATACCCCGTTTTTCATTCGCAAAATTGCACATAGAATTGTTTGTTAGGTGTGCACATTTATTTCACCGCTGAGTCATAATATAATTAGTTGCACGGTCATTTCCCTTTGAGTAATCACAACTATTAAAATCAACGCTTAATTAAAATGAATTACACATTTTTTCTTTTATAGGGTTCATCAACAAGATTAGGATTTAGAGTCTTAGAATAGTTAATTATGAGTCAATTCTCCAAGACTTCTAAACGAAACAAGTAGCTGTCTGTCTAGGTAAGAGAGAGAAATTCTTGGTATAATTAGTGTTTCTTAGGAAGCTCCTCTTACACAGGAGTCAATCATGAGGCAGCGTACATGATTATGATTGGGATAGCCCTTTGTCACTTTCTGTGAGCGCCAAAGATATTTCCAGGACCGTATTCGTATCTGGAGGATTTTGAGGTACTGATTGGTGCTTTCGAGATTTGGGTTTTGCTACCCTTCCCATACAGTTAATCCCGCCTGTGACTATCCACCTGAGCATTGGTTATACTGGGGTGACCTTAGTTTCCTTACCTAGGTATTGTAGGGGGTACTTGCAGAGGTTATTCTGTAGGTGTCATGGCCAGGTAAGGGTTAGACAGCACAGTCGCTTTACGCATTGAAGCTGAGGGCCACTATAATTGGTTACAAACCTCCACTTGTAGTGTATGGGAGTCTCAAGTCTCTCCTAGGTGAGACATTCCTGCTGCATTCGGGAGCTCACATATCCTCCCCTTGGTTTGCTTGTTTTTTGGCTGTAGATTTTCTTAGGAGTGTGCTTTGTGTATGCTAGATTGCTTAGGGTTGTGTATTTAGTTTGAGTCTTTTTATTTTGTTGAGTCATAGTGGATTCAAGTGCGGCACCTCGTCATTCTCATTGTTTAGCAGGTCTTCCACCTTATATATCTCCTCCTCCTTTGGGAGAGAGAACCAGACAGTATGAGTAGATTAACACTCACTTTGATTCACACACAGATCTCACCATCAGTCACCATGGGTCTGAGATCCTAGAGTGTCTCTCTTCTCCACTTCCCGTATGGGAGGTTGAACCTTCGAGCACGTATGGGATTTCGGTAGGATCACATGAATATTTAGCACAATTTTTGGACTACATAAACGCATACCGTCGGTATTGGTCACATATTCCTAGCGGTGAGACTCACCATGCACCCACTATCACTATCACAGTTAGGTATCGCATTCCAGACCTTCCCAAGACTGATCTGACACCCAATTTTAGATCGGGTGTTGACCCTGGTGTTGCGCCTTAGGGAACTTCCATTCCTTTCGAAGTGGAGAGTTTTGGTAGTAGTAGTCATATTGCACCTTCCATCCTTGTAGTTGGAGGACCTTCACACATGCATCCTAGGCCTAGCACTAGCATTCCCATTCGTGGAATTGATCCTAGACATGTGAATATTGGTGGCACAAGTCACATCCCTTCCCATGTTCCATCATCTTCAACACCGGTTCCTTCAAATGAAGTTTTGATGACACATCCTCCCCCTAACTCTCATGGTCCTTCGAGATGGACTTATATTGTTATCCATGTTCGTCCCATGTCTTCTCACACTGTAGTGTCACAAGGATACATGCCTCCTTATGTGTCAGCAAGGTATGTACCATCTTATGGAGCGTCTTATGGACCATCTTATGGAGCACCTTATGGAAAAACTTATACACCTTATGGGTCTGGGTATCAACCCACTTATCAGTCTCCTAACTAAGGCTTCATAGAAGCCCAACCTCAAGGTACCCCAAACTACAGTATGCAACCCTATATGGGTAAAATGGGAGGGGGTGACTATCCCACTGGCTAAGGCCATGGTGTTTATAACAATCATACCTATGTGAATCAACCTTATTAGGGAGCATGGAGCCAAATGGCTCAGCCTAGGCTCCCTTTCCTTGTGACATTAAATTTACCTAACTTGTTGAGATTGAAAAATGATCCCATTTCTCATGACTCAACATGGCTAGTTGTTCCCGCCAAGCTTCCTTCGGACATTCCAAAGTTCGAAGGTAAGATTGGTGAAGACCCTGGTGAGCACGTCACGACTTTCCACCTATGGTGCTCTTTGAACTCATTGACTCATGATTCACTTCGTTTAAGACTATTTCAATGCACCCTCACGGGGCCTACGTCAAAGTGGTATATAGAGTTTCCTAGGGGGACTTATACATTGTTTAATGACTTAGCTATGACTTTCCTCAATCACTTTCAGCTACCCATGCGTTACGATGCTTGTATTGAACTCTTGTCAACATTTCATTAGGACAAAGCCATCCATATCTTTGATCACATTCAAGAGTGGCGTAGACGAAAGATATTGATTAAGGCCTTCATTCCACCGAAGTTCCTTTTGGAACGGTTCCTCAAGTATTTATTGCCTTATATCGTGAAGGATATTTCCACATCTGGAGTGCAGAATGATGAACAAGTTGTCTTTAGAGCTCAACAAATGGATTTTATTTATGCTCAGTCTAGGCTCTTGTATGAGATCATACTGAATGCACCTAGATCCAATTTTGACCCTAAGTTTAAACCTGGGCCACATGTTAGTGGAATTGTTGACTCCGCAAGTGCTAATCCTGTAGACTCGGTTACAAATCAAATGAATAACTTGTCTATTAACTAGCCTGCATCGGGACAAGCTATGACTTCATCTCATACTACCCAAACGACGGATGTACTTGTAGTGCAATCATCAAACAAGAAAGGTAACCAGCAACCTGGACAGAATAAGAAGAAAGGTAAAAATAATCAAAAGGGTGGGAATAGGAATGAAAATGATAATAATTACAAGAACAAAAATAATGTTGGGGGGGACAAGAAACCTAAATGTAAGGTTAAATTTCCTTGCAAGCTTTGCGGGGATGATCACCTCACTCACTTGTGCCCTTAGATAGAATACACCTCGAAGTTCATCGCACAGAGCCCAACTGTGTTGAGGAATCCTTTACCACAAAACCAAAATATGAACTCGAGGACCGTGGACCTTGGTAGTGCTTCTGGTGGGACTTAAAACCCACTAGACACTGTCAGAGGCCATGGTTGCAACAACATGATGTCCGTTGAAAATGTTGTGACATGTTCTAAGGATTATGGTGCGTCGCAACCCAACCTAGGGAAATAACCTACTCCACCTGAGAGCTCTTTGAGTATTGAGAAACCTATTGATAGGCCTAAATCTCCACCTCACATTCCTAAGGGAGTATTAAAGCATTCAGGGCACAATCCTAATTCTCGATCCGCCCAGAACTATTCCATTGTCAAGGATTTGGGCCAGACTCCTTGTGCGATGTCTGCTTTAGAAGTTCTTCATACTTGTCCTCCGCAAAGGAAATCCTTGTTTTGTATTCCAGGAGTGGCTGATGGAAGCTATCCTTCAGTGATTAAATTTGAAACTCATGGAATCTAGCCTCGCTTGCCTTACTATGTGTCCCTTTTGGTTCATGTAGAGTGCTAAACAAGACCTTTAAGCGCACAATGATTGATGAAGGTGTTGCAGCTTTTGTGATGTCTTTAGCATGTTGGAAGGGTTTGGGTTCTCCTACATTTTCTAAGTCAGGCACCATGTTGACTACGTTTGACAAAAGATATCTTCGAACGCATGGTATACTTCCTTCCCTTGAGGTCCAATTAGGAGGGAAGACCACTGTGATCGAGGTTGAGGCACCCCTTGACTATAATCTTTTACTGGGTAAGAACTGGATTTATAACATGTAAGCGGTCGTGTCATCCCTATTTCGGGTCTCTTGTTTTCCTTTGGATGGGAAGATTGTTACGATCGACTAGAGATATTTTCATAATTCTAGTTCGAAAGCATTGTCGGGAGCTTCTAATCCTGGTTATCGATCATTCTCAGCCTACAACTGAGAATGTTGGGGTGGGCATGTATCCTTCGTTAAAGGGAACTTTTAGTTGTGTCGCGGTCATTCTTATGATAAGTTCTAGTCTTGGTAAGGCTTCGACATCGTTGAGTTCGGTTCGTTTTTGCACTTCCCATATGGAGAATCCTTGGACTCTTCCTTCTCCAAGTACTTCGGGTGAATATTCTATACCTTCCGAGATAGACATGATGTTGTCTACAGCTATGGTGGATTATCAAGCTAATATTGGTCCTATTGTAGAGTCTAGTTCTTTCTCTTCGTGGGCGGAGGAGGATGACCCTTATGCATTGCCTGCTTGGGTGGTTGCGTCATCTCACTTGCATGACTGCCTCGATGACATCTTTCCAATGGGAAAAGCTATTATTGAGGCTATGTCTGGGTTAGAACAACCTTGGGGAGAGTTGCATCATAGATCTTGTTTTCTTCCTAAGCTTGATGATATAGAGTGTGATGACTATAGGGCGATCTTTAGCGAGAAAGTTGGTAGGAATATTGGTTCCATTAGGCTCTCTTAGCAAGTATGTCGAAGGGAAAATGGCCAACTTGTCACCAGCTATGCCTATCAATATTTCTCGCATTCTTGGCAAGGTTGAAAATGTGTACATTGGGGCGGATTGTTCCCCCGATGAGATTAGAGAATACACCAAGATTTTTCAAGAATTCTGAGATGTGTTCGATTGGTCATATGAGGAAATGTTGAGAATTGACCCTCGCATTGTCAAACATGAAATTAAAACCTATCCGGATGCTAAACCTGTTCGAAAATGTTTGCGTGCGATGAATCTTAGGAAATCACCTGCTATTAAGTCAGAGATAGAGAAGTTGCTCAAAGCTGGCTTCATCTATCCCGTTCCCTTGATGAAATGGCTGTCAAACCTCGTTCTGATGGATAAGAAGTAGGGAACAATCCATGTATGCACTGATTTTAGAGACTTGAATCGAGCCTGTCCTAAGGATAACTTCCCCACACCAGTTATTGATCATATTTTTGATGAGTGTGCAGGGAGCAAAGTTTTATCCTTTATGGATGGCTTTTCAGGATATAATCAGATCCAGATTAAACCCAAGGACCAACATAATATTTCTTTCATTTGTCCTTGGGGTACTTTTGCATATCGGAATATGCCCTTCGACCTTAAAAATGTCGGATCTACGTTTCAACGGGCCATGACCTTTACCTTTAATGATCTACGTTTATTTGGATGACTTAGCTGCTCACTCTCGTATGAGGGTGCATCATCCTTATAATTTGCGTTTGGTTTTCGAAAGATGTTTCCATTATCAAATTCAGTTAAATCCTTATAAGTGCATATTTTTCATGAAGGTTGGTCACTTACTAGGGTTCATTGTTTCCAAGGAGGGTATTAGGGTTGACCCTTTGAAGGTTGAGGCAATAATTCAATTGTATCCCCCGCGTAATATTCAAGATCTTCAATGTTTTCAAGGAATGGCAAACTTCTTGTGAAGATTCATGGTCAATTTTTCCAATTTGACTAAAGGATTCATGCGTTTGTTGAAGAAAGACACTTCATTTATCTGGGATGAGTGAGTCCACAAGTCTTTCTATGCTTTGAAGAGAGCCTTGGCATCGACCCCCACGCTTAGTCCACCCAACTATAGCCGTGAATTTTTTATATGTGTGGCTGCATCTCAAGAGATGATTGGTATGGTCTTGGTTCAAGAGGATGAGGAGCTTCATGAGCATGTCATCTACTATCTTAGCTGAAACCTTATTGATGCGAAGCTTTGTTATACCCATGTCGAGAAGTTGGCCTTAGCTACCGTCCATGTGGTCCAGCATTTGAGGCATTATATCCTTCTTCGCAAAACTTTGGTTGTGGCTCACATTAATCCATTTCAATTCATCCCCGCCAGAAGGATGATAGGGGGGAAGTACAATAAATGGATTGTGATATTGCAAGAATTTTACCTTGAGTTTGTTTCGGAAAAATAAAAGAAGTCATTAATTTTTACTGAGTTTATATATGATTTTCCAAGTTTGGATGAGGGAGAGGTTCACAGGGACTCTTTCATTGATGAACACATTTTTCTCATTTCGACTGCGGACCCATGGTATGGAGACATTATTGTTTACTTGCAAACCTTGAAGGTTCCTTCTCACCTCTCACGAGATGAGCATTGGCGACTACATCATGTATCAAATATTTACCTCATTGTGGATAACACTTTGTATCACCGTGGGGTTGATTCCATTTTGCATCGGTGCTTAAATCATGAAGAGGTTGTGGTTGTGCTGAATGATTGCCATGGAGAGGCGTGTGGTGGTCATTTATCTGGGATTTCTATAGCTCAAAATATTTTGAGAGAGGGATATTTTTTCTTGTCCATATTTAAATATTGTGTTAATGCAATCAAGTGGTGCCACCCTTTCCAGGTGTTCACATGGAACATGCACTAACATCCTGCCCCTTTGCAGCTGATTATCACCGCCAGTCCCTTCACCAAGTGGGGGGTCGATTTTACGGACTGTAACCCAGCTTCGACTGGGGGTACCATCACATTATAGAGGTTGTTTACTATTTCACGAGATGGGAAGAGGCTATTCCCACTATTAAATTCGATGGTGAGACAGCCGCGCATTTCGTAATCAACCAAACTATCACCCAGTTTGGTATCCCGAGGGATCTTGTCACTGACTATGGCAGGCACTTTCAAAATAAGATGATGGATAAGTTGTGTTTGAATTTAGGGTATAAGCAAGAGCATTCCTCTTCTTACTATCCTCAAGTGAATGGACAGGTTGAAGTAGTGAACAAGTCACTTAAGTCCATTCTCCAACGAACCATCGCACAAAGAAAGACCAATTGGCATATCGTGTTACATCCTTCTTTGTGGGCTTATCGAACCGCGATCAAGAATACCACCATTTTTTCTCCATATCAGCTTATGCATGGGGTGGAGTCGATATTACCGGTTGAGTGTGAAATCCCTTCTTTGAAGCTAGCCGTAGAGCTCTTACCAGAGACTTCCACATTGGAAGAGCGTTTGGTCCACTTGGAGCAACTTGATGAGCAACGTCGAGATGCTTTAGTGGCTCTTGAGATTAATAAGCGTTGCGTTAAGGTCCAGTATGATAAGTCTGTCCGTCCTAAGAGGTTTAGTGAAGGCGACTTGGTTCTTTTGTGGGACCAAGCTAAGGAACCCTTGGGGCAGAAAATTTTAACCCTATGTGGCATGGTCCTTATGTGGTCAAGCGAGTATTAGAGAAAGGTGCCTACGAGTTAGTCGATTATGAAGGGACAGCCTTGGCAGAGCCTCGAAATGGGCTCTATCTTAAACAGTATTATGCATGATTCTTAATCGAGGCTGATTTGTTGTATATTATTATACATTTGCATAGCTAAGTTTTGGTCTTATTGTGGTGATCGAGTTCGTTGACTTGCTTCCGTTTGTTGTGGAAAATGTCGAAGGAGTCTTTGGTTTATGTAGGATTCGCCGATGGTGCTAGATGCCACACTTAAAACTTAGCTTCGACTGCTTAGGTGATTTATATCCCTAACAGGCCAAGTGTTGTCTTCAGGAGGTGTTTGTCTACGGCCTTCATCGAACAATATTGTTGAGTATAGTGTCGTGATTAAGTTATTGTGTGATGCCATTTCACATGGTATTCACCCTCTTGAGGTACGTCTTGATTCACAGTTAGTGATCTCACAACTGAATGGTCTGTATCATGTTAGGGATCCAACTTTGTTACGAAGGTTCTTGCGTGTAAGGTTTCTAGAATGACAATTAGAGAACATAACATACATTCATATTAAAAGAAATTTTAATCAAGTTGCTGATTCATATGAAAATTATGTAATTGATTGGAATTTGTTTAAGAGACGATAAAGCATTCACAAACACATTTACACATGTAAATAAAATAACCGATCATCATAAGTATTTTTCATTAATATATAAGTCCAAAAATGTGGTGTCATAATACATAATGTCATATACAAAAATGGGGCTTCTGAGCCACCAAAATATACTACACGGTCATACAACAAAAAATACAACCCGTCCTCTAAGCCTGGGGAGGAGGGTGATGATCATGGTAGCACACTATGACTATAGCTAGTTGGCGGAATAAACGTACCCATGCGCATGGCACACCCACCACCTGGCTCTACATGGCCTCAAACATGTCCTCAACTTCTGCCATGGGAACTCTATGTGCCAATCAAACAAAGTTCGTGTGAATGCTTTCGAGCGTACGCTCCACATCCACACCCATGATCTCGTATCCTCTTTCCCTCCGTCGATGATGAGGGAAACCATCCAACCATCTAGGTCCCACATCTGCATGTATATGACCAAGTATCTCTATATGTCATCACACCAAAAACATGTCTTTTCGATTCCATATATGAAAAAAACACAAAAATTTAATAATTCAAAAACAAGTTTGAGTCGTGATTTGTTACTTATCTCCCCATATGCGGAACCTGGTGGAATGGGCATGTCTGGGTCTCCACATAATTCTATCCCCTCGTAGGGGTAGTTGTCTATGCCAATGAGTTACTTGCACCACCAAATAAAGAAGTCTGCAGGGTAGGGGTTGGCCACTCATCCCCCTCCTAGTCTCCGCATGACATTCACCCAGCGTAGATGAGCCAGATCCCGAGCACCATGTGGGGAAATATCAACTCTTGGGATTATCCCTGGCACACACTCAAAAAAGAAAGCACTCAAGATGCTTCCGAATCCAAATTTCTTCACCCTTCCCATCTTGCATTCTGTAAGCTGCTGCTTCATGTTGCTCAGCAGTGAGGTACTCCAATTGTGGGCCATGTGCACTCCACCACATAGAATATCAACGACCTAGAATCCTGGTGGAGGGATTCCAACCCATCCTACCAAGTGCCAACAGTATGGCCTTTAGCCCTAGGTTCTGGATCGAGTTCATTGGGATTTGTCTCCCAACCTTTTCCATATACGGGAGGCAATAAACAACAATGTATCCCTCTATGGTCAAACCGCCTCCTATCCCATGAGCTCATAGGTTCACCACTTCCCCTCTGCGGGACAATCCTATAATGAAATAAATGTACTCAACCTCAAGGCTGAGGGGCATCCTATCTAGCTGGAATGTCTTTGAGTCAAGATCCCAATAGTCTACTAGCATTTGGAGTAGCCTTGGTTTTTCCCTCAAGGTGCCAGAACTTGTACAAACCACAATCCCTCAAAGCTTGTTGAGCCATTAAGTCACCTTACACGTCCCTGTCAACATCCTCATGTTCACGTTCTCTCCACTCGAGAACCATCCTGCACAAGAGTTTCCAAGTTTCATTAGTATTTGACATTGAATTTGTCATTTGCGACCCTATATGCGACTGTTTTCAAAATAGCCATGTACATATGCAGGTATCACAATTTTTTCTGCATATGCCGATCCCTATAAGCGAAAAAATACTCAATTTTCGTGTGGGCCGAAAGCACCTATCTTGGGATGGCCCAAAGTAAAAAATTGACCATGAAAATTAAAAATAAAAGCATGAAAATGAAAGAGTGGGGCATGATGATCTACCTAAACTAGACGGTGTGTGATTTCATGGATTGATGCTCCCGGAATCAGCTTCTCAAGCTTTTGGTCCAAAAACACTATGTTAGGTAAATTTTCAAATGGTATGGAATTTTTTTTTCACTATTTTATAGAATTGTTTTTGAAATTTTTACCCACTTTGCTATAGTTTGGACCATTTTTGGACCGTTTGGCTTAATGTTGTGTTGTAGGAGCCTGGTTTGAGCGCGTTTTGACCAATTCTTTGATCCATTCATGCTTATCAGAGGTATAATGTCTGAACTGGCATATAGGTTAGGATTTCACATCTGCTTGCATTTTTCATGGCCTTATGACTGTTTCATCTTAACCTTAGGTATGAATCCATTCTATAATGTCACAGAACCTTCATGTTGCTATTAGAAGTGATATTGTGCGAATGGTAGAGCTTTCCTATACATGATAACCCTAGTGAGGCCCTATTTTTCATTTGGTACCCATGCTGAGATTCCTCCTTTAGGTTGTGGCAGTCCCTTTTTAGTCCCTCCATGTCCTTGAGCAAGAGCTTCATACTCCTCTTGAACTTTATGCTGGCCATTCCCCATAGAGAATCCCTTATATATATCAAGTTGTAATTGCATTTCATGAGTTTTTCTTAGCTTATTGAGCTTTATGTCGACTCCCTACTTCATATTTATAAGCCATGTAGCCCAAGTTTGTCTCATGTCTAGCCAAGAAGAGCCTTTTACATATCCTTTGCAGCTTGATCACCCCTTTACCGAGAGGAGACCTTCCCCTGAGTGTCGTTATCCTGTACATACTTCCTTGCATTGAGAATAGGTATGTTCCACTGCTTGGAACTAGCTTGCCTGCCCATGACACTCATCTCCTCCTAGCTATGTACTATAAAGCACTTTTATTCTTTTTCAGGCTTTTCAAAATATTTGAAAAAGTCCAAAAAAATAAAAAAACATAAAAAATCAAACAGGAAATGATATCATCTTTGGCAACAGTTGAGTCGTGTCACCTTCGAATAGAGCACTGTATATCACATCCATTGGTTGGGTTATTAGTTTGAATTTAGGAGTTGTACTTGTTACTCTGAGTTTATCTCCACCAACTGGTTATGCTTCCAGTCCCCATGGAGCCTCTATTAATGCCTCCTATGTCACAGAGATGTCCCAATTCGCATATCGATTCCATGCTTCCTACCTTCAGTCACCACTTTCCTTATGCTCTTGTTCGAAGTAAGTTGAAGTTTGAGTTGACCATTCCTTAGTTATATTGAATTTGCATGTCAGCCACTCCTGGTACTGTTACTGGTTCATGCATATCTTGTTCGAGTTCTTCCACATTATACAACATTGTTGAGTACCTTGTGTTGGTTGATGGGAGATGCCTTAATTCCCTCCTTCCAACGGATTCCATTCCATCGACTTTAGATCATTTATTCTGGAATAGGAGTCTAGAGTCCTTTGAGTTCCTTGAGACTTATAGTCATCAATGTTAGGTTCTCTCGCCATAGACAGTTTTGGGAATACATCAATGTCCCCTAATCGATGGATTCTTTCAAGTGTTTGACTTCAACACATCTATTAATACTTGTTAGATTGCACTATGTACCTTTTTTCCCATTATCATTATCGATGGGTGATCTTGCATCCGTTAACGGTATACATCAATGACCGGTAATCAGATGATGGACTACTATGTTCGACCTTGACACATCTATTCACATAGTAGGACATGTACTCGTAGTGGAATCTGTAGAAGACCTTCCAACTTGGTGGCATTCCATATATGCTACCTCCTTGATCGTGCTAGTATTCATGAGATTTCAGCTCTCATGATCTTCATTCCAGTGATTTTAGTGTATATCATATATCTTCATCCACTATGGAGATCTTGATCCATTGTATATTGTACATGGCAATGACCATACATGGAATTTGTATATCAGGGCCTATTCATGGCCATTGTACACTTATGTATTTGGGACTGCTATATGTATTTGCAGTCACATGTAGAGATTGATTATTGTATTGTACTGTTGAGTAGCTAGTTCTTCAACTTGGGTCTTCATTACTCCACTTCTGGGATGTATTATATAATGTATTTCGGCCATCATGTTACCCCTCCGACCTCACACATTAGGGGGCATCTGTTATAGTTGATTTTACCACACCTAGTTGATCACATATTTATGGCCTTCCATGTCCCTCTATAGACTCTTTGGACCCCATGGACTTATATTATACTTTGATGTTCCAAGATCATTCCCAAAAATCACTTGTTTATACCTATATGTGACTTTTAAAGCCATACTCGCGTGTATAAGCAGCTTTTGACCTCAAACTCGTGTACATCGAGATGTGTACATAAAGACAAAATTTTTGGAGTTTTTCTCGTATGAGTCCGAATATATTGTCTCTTGGCCTTCCATATGCCTTGAGAATGCTCAGATTCGACCCTCCATTACCTCTTTGGAGCGCTATATATTGAGCCTTTTGGATACATTGAAGGAGGAGAAATTGAAGAGTAAGGAAACTATAGTCCATTATTGCCTCATTTCGCTTATACTTAAGTCTGGATCCCTTTGTCCCATTGGAGAACATAGTGTTCTTCCAAATATTTCATTTTCTTTGTGAGCTTGCTATCAAGAGATGGACGATTGAAGTGGTGGAGGCCCATGTGGAAGACTCGGTTTCTCCGGTTCGCAGAAGTGCCGACAGAGTTTGTCACTATTGTATCTGTGTTTTATTAATAGAAATATCTTTTCTTGTCCAATACATGTGCATTTTGAATATGAATATTGAATCCATGGATGTATTTACTTGCTTATACATGATTGATTATATATGCTAGAGTAGCTCTAATACATTTATATATATCATGCTTGCTTTGTTTGTTGTTGGTAAGAGCAAATTGTAAGTGCATTTGCATTGGAAAAGCTCAATGGGGATCTACTTCAACCATCCGGAATAAGGTACGATTTTATATCCTTCAGTCTTAGATTTTCTTATTGCTCTTTCATATTGGAAAAGATTGATTTTTGGTGTCATAATGTATGTTGTGGTACTCCCAAGCCATAGGAAGTTTCTCTCTGTAACAACCAAGATGATAGTTTTGGAATCTAATCTTCATTGTATTAGTGTAAATGTCTTAATCATCCATTTTGAATTATAAGTGGAGCATTAGAGGAAATTTCAACTCAAAATGGGCCTCCTAAGGAAAATTAATAAAATAATATTTATTAATTTTGGAGGAAGAAAAGAAAAAACCACTTTTTATTTGTATTTTCGACATATCTCCCTGTGTTTTTACTCAAATTTTGATCGAGAGAGCTCATTGGATGTGGAATTTAATTCTGCATCCAACAAGTACCCACTCGACATACTTTTGACGGGCCCCGCTACCCCAAAAAGAAAAAATAACCGAAAAAATGTGATGATGACATCATCATCACGTTTTTCAGGTATTTTTGTTTTGGGGTAGCGGGGTCCATCAAAAGTATGCCAAGTGGGTACTCTTTGGATGCAGAATTCAATTCCACATCTAATGAGCTCCCCCGATCGAAATTTGAGTAAAAACACAGAGAGATATGTCGAAAATACAAACAAAAAAATAGTTTTTTTTTATGATACCTATTCCCAAATTTATATTAAAAAATTGTTTAAGAGGTGCTCCCTTTTTGAATTTTAAAGAATTTTAATTGGCTAATACATGATGACATGGAATTTGTATTATTTTTGGAAGGCCAATTTTAAATTAAAATTTCCTCTGATGAGAAAATAATTCATAGCCTTTTATTCATTTTGGATCCATTTCAAATCATGTAAAGTGAATATTTTTGTTTTCTTTTTAAAATATTATCATCTTTTATAGGATGAGTTTGCTATGAGTGTATAGGAATTGTAGAGACTCATTAGGTTGTCATCTAGGATTATCTTAGAAATTGTCTTGAAATGGATAGTTTTGGGTTCCTTAACTTCCAATGCATTTTTTGAGGTCTTTCCTTGTGTTCTTCAATATTCTAATGTCTAATGAAGACATCTAGGTCAATCTACAAATTTTCTTTCCAGTTAGAGAAAATTTTTGGTCTAGAAAGAATCCTTTTTTTTACGAGTCAAAGTTTTTTAGCTCAACATTACAATCAACATGAACTTCACATTAGACTTATTATTGTTGCATGTTAAGGATTTTCCCTCTTATAGTTTAGGAATAATCGTAAAATGTAGTTTTAACCTCATGTTATGGTATTTTTAGGACGGACCATAGTGATAAAAAATATTCTTAAAGACGAGGTACCACTGTTATAGTCACTATATTGTATTGACTTGTACTTGTAAATTCTTTTTAACCATTGTGTCAATAATATAATTTATCTTTCACTATATCTTTAAATTTGTTTTATGTGTTAATGTTTTTTTCATTTCTCTCTCAAAACAATCTGGATTACACTAAAACTAATCCAACTTGGTGGAAGTGGGAACATAAGGTTGCATGGAGAGTGAATTGTTGGTAGATAGTCCATTGACCAAACCTACATTTTTTTGTTTGAGGGAATTTGGGAGGGGTACAATATAATGTTGCGATGGACAGGTGTAATGAATTCCCATTGTTTGAATATGAATTTTTGAACTAGACCTTTTAAGAAAGCTCAGTGGAATAAATCCCAACTTGGATAAATATGGTTTTAGTGGAGGATATGTTTGCTTTTGACCTCGCAGTAATGGAAGCATAAAAATCACAATAAGGGTGGAATGCAGTGGATATGGTGAGTGTAAAAATGTGAAAAAGNAAAAAACAGAGAGAGAGAGAGAGAGAGAGAGAGAGAGAGAGAGAGAGAGAGAGAGAGAGAGAGAGAGAAATGATCCCAAAGAAGAGTTCTGGTGGTTGATTAATGGTTGCTACAACAATTACAAGAATCAAAGAATGAAAAGGACTAGTCATTATGAGATAGATCATCATGAAAGGTAGTGATTAAAGAATAATGAATGAGTTTGAAGATTTGAAGAGAAAATGATAAGATGATAGTTGTTCATTTAGTGAGTTATGCATTAAAAGGAAAAGGAGAAAGACCTTGTGGAGAGATTTATGTTAGTTTATATGGGAAGACAGGGAGTTCCTAGTATACTAATAGTTCACAATTGTTGCAGGAGAGGGTTACATTTGTAGATAACTCTATATATCAATAGAAGTGGATACTTTACCGAGGTGCAACTAGAGAGGGTGTAAGTGAGTGATACCTAACTACCTAATGCAGAAGAGACTAAAATAGTTGATACAATGAGTCTAAGGGACAATGTATCCAAACTATTGTTGGCACAACTCATTGTACTTTTGATCCATGTTAAAATATCCTCATGTATCCTAGTTAGTTGCAATGCATGTATACCAACCTTTGGTTAGGGAATATCAATTAGTTGTGTGACTATATTGGTTAATGGGAGTTTATATAGCTATAGTGGGAGTGTTGTATCAAATAGTGGTAATAAATATACAAGTATAGTGATAAAAGAGCATGACAATTCAACCAAGATCAAGTTTTTTATTTTGTTTCACATTCTAGTTAACGTAAGTGTTAATGCAATATGGGATGTTTTGTTATGCCTATTTGAGCTTTAAGGAAAGGATGATGAATATGTTGAGCAACATTTATTTCTTTGTGATTCCAGATGGAATAAAATAGGTTTTGTTGTAGCCACATATATGGTGGTGTTAAATACCACCTAGATATCTAGGGCCTTGAAATGGTACATGAAATATAATAATATCTCCCTTTAGGTGTGGCAAGCACATTATATGAAGTCAAGTAGAGTTTTATAATGAAGTTATATAAGCCAAAGAATGAAAAACATAACATAACTAAGTCTAAACACATCAACCAAAAGATATGAGAGTCTTTTTAGGAGCATGACCAATGATTTTGATATTTGATGCATATATTAACGTACTAGATCTATGTATCTTAAGACAAGTAGTAGTTTATACATGGAATTATCCCTAATACTATATTAATGCATTTGATGCAATGATAATTGAATAATCAAAGGGAGGCATTAGAGTAGTAAATGTGCCTTCATTCCATTGTGGTCCTATGAGATCATTAGTCATGTTCTTTATTATAATAGATCCAATAATTGGTTGAGGGTAAACAAGTAAGGGAGAAAGTATGGTGTATTTTTTGCAAGCAATAAGGCCATTTGAGCAATGATCATCCAGAAATAAGGGGAGGTGTGGTGCCTAACCTTACACTAACCCCATTTAGTAGTCTGTATGTAGAGATTGTTATTAGATCTGTACTTATAGTGAGTATGGTTATCCTCTTATGAAATTCCATTTAATTTCATAAGTAATCTAATTCACTAAGAAATGTATACTATTAGTTTAAAGTATAATGCACAACAAAATATTGTAGACAACTACATGCCTTGCAAGAAATGTTTGAATAGTTTACATTCAAAGTGGAAAATGGAAACAATTATGAGCATCAAGGCGAAGGAAGTGACAATAGGGTTGTTATAAATGGTGGTACTTGAGGTCCAATAATATAATTTAAATTGATGAGATAGGACACATAGCAACAAAAAATAATCATGTAAGGAAGTTGAGATGTGGCCAATACATAATAGTATCACATGCTGCAAATATTTTCTAGAGATAGTAGATAAATATGAAGCTAGGGATAGAAGGTAAATAGGTACCAAACTACAAAATGTTAAACGTAAATTGATCGGTGAGCCTATTGTTTCAAGAATTAAATATGTTACTCAAGAAAATAATTTTTATAAACTAATGGAGAGGTTGACCTGTCAAGTAAGATTAAGAGAGCACAATTAGTTGTACTAGGGTTTGATGTAGTGAGGTAGAAGAGTATAGCTGATAAGCTCTAGAGGTTATTTTTAGTGCAATTATTGTTGCAAATTATGGAACAATATTTGTAACCCAAATACCTATCTCGAAGTACACATTAGAAAATAAATTATGAGAACGTGAACTTACTCCATATGTAGAAGAAGAGTGAGTGGAGTTGATACATGGCTTGCTAAGAGATTTTATTAAGCTATTGGACAAATAAATAATTTCAAAAAGGCTGTGGACTACTTTCAAACAAATATTAGGAGCAAAGGAAGTTGTAATTATTAATTCCCCTCTACTAGAGAACAATATCCATAGGATATGAAAGAGAAATATAAGGATAAACGATGAGAGTTTTGGATTAGTGGTCAAATATGAGGATATGAACTGAAGGATGTTATGTTGAGTTTAGACTTGAATATAATATCATTCCAAAGAAATATGTGGATCTCATGGGAAAGATATAGTTAGTGTATCATCCTATTTAATTGCCTTTGAATAACCAGTATAAGATTTATCTTGTTAGAATATTGGAAAATGTAGAAGTTGACTTTGCAAGTGTCAAAACAATTTTTTATTTTTATTTTTAAGTGATTTAAATTATATATGATATATACCCATATCATGCATTGTTTGTAATGGAATGGCCATTTGATAACGATGTCATTATTGAACTAAAGTAGAGATATGTGTTCTTTGAATATGAAAGAATGCAACTATTATACCCATACTAAGGACCAATATATACTAAGCATGTTGAAGTTATTCTCAAAGGAATTGAATTAGATGATATATACAACTTTAATGGATAAGAATATATGAATCCCACTAAATATGGAGAGATAATATAGAAGAGTATATTTTCCTATCATTCTAATTTTGAAAATGCTTTACAAAATTGGAAAGAAAACAACCATGCATTATCATCTTGACAATGCACCATTATGATATCAACAAGATGGATTGGATCAAATATAAAAGTTGCACCCAATTAAGATAGAACTAGAGATATTAAGGAATTATTAAACTTGTTGGAACAATATGTGAAAGATGTAAACTCAATTCAATCCATAGAGATATCCATGAAGGATACTCCAATTTGATGGCTTGCTACACAAAAGGAGAACATGAGCAGTTGGGAGAAGTACACCTTGATATTAGATACAACTCCTCACCCCATACAAAATATAAGTACAATTGAAGCATGAATGTATTGACAACAAGATATAAATCTCATAACTATTCCAAGGAAAAATATACCATGAGATACACATGGAAAATCATGTTAGAAAATGGAAAAGATGATTAATATGGAAATGACCTTGGACATTCCAGTGGATGGCTTACTAAAATATATATAAACGTAAACCTACTATAATGAGTTAATGATTAAATGTGAGACTGTACTTTTGTATTTTTAATGCATTAACATAAATAAAAACACACAAATCAAATTTTATACTATTGCAACATAACATATAATTGCAAAAGAAAATCCAAATATATTGGAGCACAAAATCTACCATAGAAACCCCATATGGGAAAACCAACAACGAATGGGGGATTGCAAATTCTTTTAAATATAATGAAGATTACATCACATAACACAATGGAATATAATAGATTACTATGAATTTATGTGACACTATGATCTTATACAGTCCTCTAAAATATGATTTTTTCTCTGTTGTCTATCAGTTTCTCCTCCATGCTCCTACTCATAATGTGGAACGATCTGTAGCTAGTAAAAAAGAGAACCATTTTATTTCCTTCTATTAGGTTTTTAATATCTAGAATTTGGATTGATATTAGGGTTTTAAATTCCTCTTAGAACCTCCATGATTATTCTAGAAGTCTCTAGTTGATTGTCACAAGTTACTAACTTGGCCCTATTCATGCTCATCAATTAATGATGGCTTGTATATTTTTAGGTTCTCTACATTTTCTACATAGTAAATGCACATATAAGGTGGAAGGTTGATTTTGAAATCATTTTTTACTAACTTCTCCAATATTTTGAAAGGTCCATATCTCATGGCTTTTATTTTCTTCCATGGTACTTGTGACCATTCCTTATTAATTTGCAACCAAACTCTATATCATGCTAGGAAGGCGTTGTAAATCATGTTTTGGTCATGTTTGGCCCTATATTTATCTTCATAATTCTTTAGTTTATCTTGAACCTATAAGTGTATTTTATTATCTTGTTTATGATCTTGTCTGTCTTCAATTCATCACTTGATATTTTTGTCACTTCTTCAGGTTCTCCATATATAATATCTAATGATGATGGTGGAAAATGTCCAAAACAAATCTTCAAAAGGAGGATTACAAGTGAAAGTATGGACAATTATATTATACAAATTTTGTATGTAAACCAAATCTTCATCCCAATTCCTCGGATGCTTTTGATTGTAACATATCAAAAGTGTTAGGTTTTTATCAATTAGACAGTATTATCTTAGGATATTATCTAAGAGAATAACATGCACAACAATCAATCACAAGAGACAATAGACACAAAGATTTTCCTCAGGGAAACCATAAAGGAGAAAACCCCGCAACTTCCTCAGAGATAGAATGAGCACCAATGGCAGCAATAAAACCCAAAGATAAAAAGATGATCTCCAATAGTTGTTCTCTCTGTCACTTGAGCGAGATTCTTCTCTCTCACCTATGCGATATAGTTGGGTGAATGTGTGTCTCAAATAGAGAGGCTCACTATCTATTTATACTAATTTCTGACTTTACAATTACTTACCAGGGCCGACTTCTGTAGGAGAGTCTAATAACCCTAGTTCCCTGAAACTGTGGGAACTTTTCCCCCCAATAAACTAGGAGGGTTAACCTCTATGAATTTACATAACTTGATTACATTAATGATTCTCTCGATAGGAACATCGGGGACCAATGAAATACAATATATAAAATATACAAGTGAATACATTTCGAATTTACAAATACATCAACACTCCCTCTTAACTAGGAACGTATTCTCTTGACGCAATTCATCAGTACAAGTCTTTGTCACTAGATCATCATCAAAGCTGGATCATCACTGGATCATCACTAGATCATCATCATCATCACTGCTTCCGCTATCTCGATCAAATGGTGTTATCTCTCAATTCTACTCGTCATAGGAAGTTCTACAGAGCCAACCCTTTTTCATGTTGGTTGTAGGCCTAGCCTCCAGGTAGGTCTTCATATTCTTCAACACTTATATCCGACCATGGGAGGCCTAGCCTGACACCATGTCGGAAAGGCCCATCCAACACTTATATCTGACCATGGGAGGAACACATCCAACATCCATGTCAGAATGGAATGCGCAACACTCACATCTGACCATGGGAGGCCCAACTTGCCACCATGTTAGAAAGGCCTAGCACTCAAAATATGACCATGGGATGCCCAATCTGCCACCATGTCAGAAAGGATCGTCTAGCACTTATATCTAACCATGGGAGGCCAAGCCTCCCACCATGTCAAAAAGGCCCAGCACTCATATTCGACCATGGGAGGCCTGACCTGCCACCACGTTGGAAAGGATCAGCACTTATATCCGACCATGGGAGGCCCGGCCTGCCACCATGTCGGAAATTATCATCAATTATATTTGACCATGGGAGGCCCAGCCTTCCACCATGTCAGAAAGGCTCTGCACTTACATCTGACCATGGGAGGCCCAGCCTGCCACTATGTCAGAAAGGATCTACACTTACATATGACCATGGGAGGTGCATCCTGCCACCATGTCAGAAAGGATCTGCACTTACATCTGACCATGGGAGGCCCGACTTGCCACCATGTCAAAAATTCTATGCACTTACATCTAACCATGGGAGGAACCAATCCTACCACCATGTCAAAAAGGCTCTGCACTTACATCTAACCATGGGAGGAACCAATCCTACCACCATGTTGGAAAGGCACACAGACTTATCACTTCCCCTTGGAAGAAACCTCAATATGGAGAACACCAAGCTTCTCCCTGAAGTACTCAAACTTCACTCTGGCCAAAGGCTTGGTCAACACATCATCTATCTGCTCATCTGTCACAACATACTGGAGCTTCACTTCTCCTCTCTGCACCATATCCCTGATATAGTGATATTTGATCTCGATATTTTTCGACTTGTCATGGAACACCGGGTTCTCCAACAACTTCACACAACTCTGGTTGTCGCAATATATACAAGTAGCATCCAACTGGAGATCAAACAAATCAGATAGTAAATTCCTCAGCCACACTGCCTCACAACTAGAAGAACAAGCTGTGACATACTCTGCTTCGACTGTACTCAATGCCATGTAGGACTGTTTCCTACTAAACCAAGAGATCACACCTTATCCCATACTGAAAAAGCACCCCGAAGTGGTCTTCCTATCAATGGCACTGCCTACCCAATCTGAATCAACATAACCTTCCAGGTTAATCTTCTGATTCACCTCATACTTGAGACCATAATCAACTGTACCCTTCAGGTACCTCAGAATATGCTTTGTAGCAATCAGGTGAACATGTCTAGGATTCGTTAGGAATTGGCTCAATGTGTTCACAACAAAGAAAATATCTGGTCTCATATTCATCAGGTACATCAAGGACCCAATCATCTGACGATACATTGTAGCATCAATCGACTCCGATGAAGCATCACTCAATTGCTTCAGGTTTGATGCCATAGGTGTGGTCATGGCCCAAACCTCTTTAGGATCTCTACTGCATACTTCCCTTGTCCCAGGGAGATTCCATCTGCATTCTTCCACACATCCATGCCTAGAAAGTAGTGCATCATACCCAAGCCCTTCATCTCGAACTTAGTAGCAAGCTTCCTCTTTGTATCAGCAATCAACCCCTCCTCACCTGTTACAAACGGGTCATCTACATACAGTAGGAGTATCACTGGGTTCCCTTCTTCAACCTTGTAGTAAAGGTTGGAATCCTCTTTAATATTAGTAAATACCAAACTAGTCAGGAAGCTGTCAATCTTGTCATACCATGTCCTGGCTTTCTTCCATTTACACACATGAGTTTCCCTATCATGTGTCTGAAAACTGAGTGGCCGCTCCACATACACTTCCTATTCCACTACACCATTCAAGAAAGAATTCTTGACATCCATCTGCTGTATCTTCCATTTCATTACTGCAGCCAGAGTAAGTACTGATATGATGGAAGTGTATTTGGCTACAGGTGCAAAAATTTCTTCATAATATATTCCTTCTTTTTGGGAGAAGCCATGAGCCACAAATATTGCTTTTATATTTCTCTATGCTTCCAACTGCAGCATGCTTGATCTTGAAGATCCACTTGGAAGTCACAACAGACTTCCCCTCTGGTCTTGGGACAACATCCTAGACATCATTCTTCATGATCAACTGGTACTCCTCGATCATAGCATCCTTCCATTCTTTCTTCTCTGTCGCTTCTTCCTAGTTGGAAGGTTCTTTATCAATGATGTCACATAATAGGGCTACATATTCAGAGTAGAACCTAGTTCTTTTCCTCTCTCTGTGCATTTCTTTTGGAGCCCCATATATTTTTTCACCTTGGATAGCCTCTTGTACCCATGCAGGTTTCCTCTTGTGAGGATTCTTCTCTTGGGGTGGATCTACAGGTTCTTGTGGTTCTTCTATTTCTCGATCTTCTTCTTGAGTTGCATCGTTCATAGTTGTATCTTGAATCCTGGGTACTTCTTTTTCTTCAAGGTCTTCAATAGGTATCTTTCTGTATTTGATGTAAGCTGAGTCTTCATCAAATGTTGCATCTATGCTGATGTCGATCTTCTTGAATCCTAGGAAGTATATTCTATAAGCCTTCAAGCTTTAACTATATCCCACAAATATACCCTTCTTTCTTGAAGGATCTAACTTTGTCCTCTTTTCTTTTGGAATGTGTATGTACACTAGACAACCAAATATTATGAGATGAATGACTTCTGGTTTCTTACTGGAGAAGACTTCTTCAGGTGTCTTGTTCTCAAGTAGTCTATGCGGAGTACAATTCTGTACATACACAGTTGTCCTAGCAACTTCTTCCCATAGATGCATGGGAAGATCTTGATCATGAAGCATTGCCCTTGCATCTTCCATGATCATTTTATTCTTCCTTTATACAACCCCATTCTGCTGTGGATTATATGGAGTGGTCAACTCCCTCTTAATCCCTGAATATCTGCATAATTCTTTGAATTCATTTGATTTGAATTCTCCGCCATTGTCTGATCAAAAGGTCTTGATTTTCTTTTCTATGTGTTTCTCGATCAAGGCTTTGAATTCTTTGAACTTGCTGAATACTTCATCTTTGTTTTTTAAGAAGTATATCCATGTCTTCCTAGAAAAATAATCAATGAAAGAAACGTAGTATACATACCCACTCAATGAACTGGATGACATCGAACCGCATACATCGGAGTGGATAATTTCCAAGATTCCTTTTGCCTTGCTCTCGCTACTTGGAAATGTCTTCTTTGTGTTATTTCCTTTCACACATCCTTTGAAAACACCTTCATGTTTTTTCTGTATTTTGGAAGACCTTCAACAACTTTGCTTACAAGTGGTAGTGCCCTATAGTGCACATGTGCAAGCCTTCTATGCCAAAGTTCATTTGGATCTACTGAGTCATGGACCAAGGCTTGTTCTAGTTGGCCTTTTAGCTTGTATAAGCCACCCTCTTGCTCTCCAATCACTACTGCATCATCTATAGTTTTTCCCTTTGGCCACATAAGGACTTGGCCATCTACAAATGAGACCCTTATGACTTTTCCATCTAATGCAGATATGGAGAGGAGATTCTTCTTTAGTCTTGGTACAAACAAGACATCCTTTATCTTCATAGAATTTCCAGAGTCTAGCTTATAGGAGGATTCACCACTACGTTTTATTGGATACTTGTAATCATCCCCAAGTTTTACTTTATGGGGTGATTCATGTTCAAATAGTTTCACAAAAGATTCCTTGAATCACGTCATGTGCTTGGAAGCCCCACTGACCATAAGCCAATAATTGCTTCCATGTGTGATAGTTCCCGTGAGGACAGAAATTAGAACATATTCTTCATCACTTGAAGAATCATCACTTTCTTGTTTGATTCTCTTTATGGAAGGTTCATCATCCCCTGCAGTGTGAACATGATGTCTTCTTTTTTTGTCCTTCTTGTGAGAGCCCTTCTTATTCTTGGGACAATCTCTTGCGAAGTGTCCTCTTTCATCGCATGTAAAGAATCTGTATTTAGATATGTCTTTGTTAGATTTTCTAGGGTTATATTTCTGGTGAGAATGCTTACCTTTTGGATTATGATAGTCCCTCCTGATTTTATTGGAGTGTACTGTGAGAGGTTGATCTTCACTTCCCATATTTTCTTCTTGGGCTACTATTCGAGCTTCTTCTTGTGAGCATTCTTCCCACAGTCTACTGAAGGTGACTAGCTTTCTTATAGCACAAATCCCTTGAATGAAGGAGTCCCATGACCTAGGGAGAGCATTCAAGGTGGTCATCACAATTTTTGCATTCTCTAATTCTTCATCTACTTCTTCAAGTTGTTCTTTGATCTGGGAGACCCTTGTAAAGTATGATTGTACGGTTTCTGCATTCTGAATCTTCACATTCTTCAACTGGTTCCTCAAAGTCATCTTCTGATTTATGTTATTTCCTTCAAATAGCTTGATCAAGGCTTCAAACATATCTTTAGGTGTCTTTAGGGAGGACACTTGTGGTATGAGGTGATCCTTTATTGAATCAGCAATAATATTTCTTCTTGTGTAAGGATTTAGCCTCATCTCCCTCTAGAATTAGAACCTCTCCACTGATTTAGGAGTCCAATTCATTTTCTTCAAGAACTAGTGAGATCCTATACTTCCATACTCGAAAGTTATCAGCTCCCTCAAGCCTTTCATCAAGCTTGGTGTAATGAGACATCTTAACTGAGAACTTCAAATGGAAATACAAAAGATTTATATCTTACCAATTTGAGAAACTGAAACTGGATCTGGAGCTGATCTTCTGTAGTGCTGGTTTTTTGGTTAAGGGGGAAATTAGGGTTTGACTTTCCCAGTGTTCTACCCAACCAAAAAATTCGATCTTGATCTCTAAAATTTAATTTTGAGGAGGAGAATAACCCTATGCTGGGCTCACTCAAAAATTCCACTTCCGTGAAAAGCCCTAATTTCTTGATGTAGTGGTAGGTCAAAAACTAAAAGTGCTCAGAATCAGATTCTGCTTCGACAGAAAGATGTGCCCTTCAATGGAGAGTCAACCTAGCCTCCTTTTGCTGATGTATTGTGGAGAGAGATCCAAAAAGTAAGAAGCCCTAGCTTCTGCAGTTGCACAGTTTCTTCTTCTAAGGTTAGCTCTGATACCATGTTAGATTTTTATCAATTAAGCAGTATTATCTTAGGATCTTATCTGAGAGAATAACATGCATAGCAAATCAATCACAAGAGACAATAGACACAAATATTTTCCTCTGGGAAACCATAAAGGAGAAAACCCCACAACTTCCTCAGAGATAGAATGAGCACCAATGGAAGTAGTAAAACCCAAAGACAAAAAGATGATCTCCAACAGTTGTTCTCTCTCTCACTTGATCAAGCTTCTTCTCTCTCACCTATGCTCTATAGCTGGGTGAGTGTGTGTCTCAAATAAAGAGGCTCACTCTCTATTTATACTAATTTTCGACTTGACAATTACTTACCAGGGCCGACTTCTCTAGGAGAGTCTAATAACCCTAGTGCCCCGAAACTGTGGGGACTTTTCCCCTTGATCAACTAGGAGGGTTAACCTCCATGACTTTACATAACTTGATTACATTAATGATTCTCCTGATAGGAACATCGGGGACCAATGAAATACAATATATAAAATATACAAGTGAATACATTCCGAACAAATACATCAACAAAAAGTTGAACCAAAATATTATTTTCTTCCTTTGTATGCCCATCTATATGTCAATGAATTGTAGCAGTTCACTTGAATTTAATATCCAACTTATCCCTAAATGAAGTCCAAAATATATTGAGAAATATAATATATCTATAAAAAATGATGTTCCCTAAAATCCCAAAGAGCACATTGACCTTTTTAAAGAGAAATTAGCTTGTATGTTCTTGTCCTTTTATGGTATGCTTATAAGCCATCAAAACACACATATTATTTAACTAATTTTATACTATTAAATACATGTAGTCATTCCATCTTCTTATTCTTGGAAAATGCCTCCCAAAAATCTATGAATATGCTTTACCATGTCCTTGTAGGGGCCATAAGTGGATTTTATATTCCTTGATTTATGTTACTAGGATTATTGATAGAACATAAAATATAACCTCTAATAAATCTATCTACTTCTTCTTGTATATAATACCAATAACCCCACCATTTCGAGTTATCCATGATATTATCAACACTAAAGTGACTAGCAACCTTGGATATGTGAGACTCCCTTACAAATTGTACACTCTCTTATTTTGGTATGAACAAATTCTCCATCTTGTAGACTAATCCAACTTGGATATGATAATCGACATCTACTTGTTATTGTTATCCTTGTAGTTATTTATACATCCCCTTGATTGCCCCATCTCCCACGTACTCCTCTTTAAATGTTGCATTGGTGAATGAGTCCATGTGCATAATGGCTTTCATAACTATGATTTTATGTGTGGGTGGTCTGGATAGAAAATTATCCAAATTATTGGTAGTGTGTTTCTTATATTTGGTCACTAAATAAAATTGTTGTAGAAATCCCATCCATTTATAGTTTCTTGCTCATTGGATCTTACCTTCAGAATTAAGTATTATAGAGGTTGGTGATTAATATGGATGATGATTTCCTTTTTTTTTAGAGGAAAAAATACCGGTCTTTGTTAATCAAATGAATCAAAAGACATCATTTACATATCAGCATGGTGACTGCCAAATTCCAGTTCCATCACCAACAAATATAAATGACAATACATAACAGCAGAATCAAAAGATAAAGTCTAATCGTAGCAGACTTTTCTCATCATCCCTGATAAATCAGGTCAGAAAATATTGAGTAATATCGAAGATGAACTTCAAACATACAAATCAGAGCAATACATGCTGGCAAGAAGGACTCAACTTAGAACAAAAAGTAATAATCAATCAACTGCTAAAACCATGCTGAACAAAAGAGATATTCAGCTACTCTAAAAGAGATTAAGATTGCCATGATTCACAATCAAATCATCCATAGTTTCTGAAAAAGTAACAACTCCCATTTCCAAATTCATGCCTTGTTTGGAGAGTGCATCTGCCACCATGTTATGCTCACGATATGTATGTTTAAAGATCACCGGCGGGGCCTTTTGAAGCATAAGTCTTATGTCGCAACACCAGTGCATCAGAGATGGAACATCAAGTGCAGTAATTCTGTTAAGCCAAGAGATAATAACCATGGAGTCCCCATAAATCAGCTGCATAGGAATACCCATCAATAAGCTTACTCTAAGAATTGCCCAGCAAGCCAATAATTCTGCTCTTGTATTCGAACTTCTTCCTCAACCCATTGAAAAACTAAAGAGATGAGAATCATTGATAAAAATTACATAACCCGATCCTCCAATATACTCCGCAGCAGCTCCATCGAAAAAACCACAAGGAAAGCATTTTAATGGTTCAGTGCCAATATTGCGAACTTTGTGAATTTTTAGAGGCACAGGGTAAGTATTTATCAAGCCTTCAATTCTGGAAATCAAAGCAGAGAAGGATGATTTCTTATTTTCAAATAAGCAAAGATTGCGGATGAGCCAAATTCTCCAAAATATAAACAGAGGCAGGTAATAGTAAGGGGCAGAACTCGCAGTACAAGAGAACCAATGGTCCAAAAAGGAATTAACAGAGCTGAAGATAGGGAAAGAGAAGTTGTATTTAACCTCAAAAAAAGTGTAAATACGGGCAGAAAAAGGACAGCAGAAAAATAGATGCTGGATATCTTCCAGGTTACCTTCATAGAGGACACAACGACTGGGCCCATTGATGCCTCTAGTCTGCAATTGCTCCTAGGTTAAAATCTTTCGGTATATCAATAAACAGATAAAGCATTTTATTTTTAGAGGGATAGTCAAAGTCCACAAAATTTTCAGAACCTTGTCATTTAATTCTGAACAGCTATCAGAGATTACACATGCATAACCTTCAGCAGCAGATAACGGCCCTGTATATTTATTATGGGTCCAAATTAAAATATCATTTTGTTCAGTGAGCTGAATACGACCGAATTCCAGACCTCTTATATAATTATCCCATATAGATTTCCCATCACCAATAAGATCAAGTTCATCTGCAGAGAACCAATAACTTTTGGCATTTGAAGTATGATTTCGAGCCTGAGCTAAGGAACAAATGCCAAGATCCTCTAAATATTCTCGCAATCCTCTAGGAAGGGTAAAAGAGGATCCCATACCCACAATAGGATCTGCACCTAGGGAAATGGATTCACCATTACCAACTTGCCAGATAATTCCTTTGCCAATCCAATTTAAGGTAGCAACGAAGCCTTTCCAAATAATTGAAGCATTATTATAAATGAAATGCTTTTCCCTGAGCCATAGGTGAAAAGGATTATTTTTCAGATATTTTACAGTGATAAGTAGATTTCAGATGCCTTTGCTGTTGAATGCCAGCCAAAAAGATTTCATTCTCAAAGAAAGACTAAAGCTAGGGAGATGTTTAATACCCCAGCTACCTTGGGAAGTGGGCCGAGCCAAAAGATGCCAATCCGCTAGATGAAATTTTTTAGTCTTGGCAGAAGATCCCCACAGAAAGGAAAAAATCACTTTTCTGAGTTTATCTAGGATAGAGAATGGAATCGGAACCAAAGCCATCCAGTAGACTGGCATGCTTGAAAGAACAACATGAATAAGGACAAGCCAACCTCCCATGGAAAGAAGCCTGTTTGTCCAATGAGAAATTTTCTTTTCAAATTTCGAAACCAACCAGAGCCAGTCTTTAACCAAATAACAAGATGGTTTCAGGCAGTATCCCAAATAACTAAAACCTTTCTGAAAATCATCAGACCTATAAGGGAGAATACCTGTAATTCTTTGGAGAATTGCCTCTTCTATACCATTTTGCAGAAAACAAGATTTGTTCACATTAATAATCATACCTGAGGCCTCATAGAAGATATCCAGAATGACTTTGAAAGCCAACCATTCTTCAAAGGAACCCAGAACAACTAGAATCACATCATCTACAAATAGTAAATGGGTGAGTGAGAGCTTAGAAGAAAATTTTATGCCTTTCACCTTCCCATTCCGTTTTGCATCCTCAATCAAGAGACTGAGCCCTTCTATTACTAGAATGAACAATAGGGGGGATAAAGGGCAGCCCTGCCTTGAACCCCGCGAGGCAGGAAAGAATGAGGAAGATGAACCATTAATAAGAACAACGAAGTTAGCTGAAGAGATGCAACCGAGGATCCAATTTACACCAACAAGAGGGACTCCAATTTGAATAAGTAAAAGACGGATGAAGGTCCAATTAACTCTGTCAAAGGATTTAGATAAATCCATCTTGAGGATGAGAGCACATTTATTTTTGGAGTTGACGGTGTGCAAGACTTCCTTAGTAATAGCAATGGGTTCATAGATTAGAGGATTTTTAAGAAAGCCATATTGATGAGGAGAGATGGAAGCATCCAGAAAGGGTTTAAGCCTCATAGATTCAACTTTGGAAATCAGTTTATAGTAGAGATTACAAAGGGAGATAGTTCGATAGTCAGCGAAAGAAACAGGCAGGTCAGTCTTCAGAATAAGGGCTAGAAAAGTAGAATTGAGAGCAGGAGCCACTCTGCCCAAGGTTCTAGTAGATTCCACCATATTAACAAGGAGAGGACCCAAAAGATCAAAAAAGAACAAATAGAACTCAACTGGCCAACCATCCAGCCCAGGAGCCTTATCAAAAAAGAACAAATAGAACTCAACTGGCCAACCATCCGGCCCAGGAGCCTTATCAATAGAAATTCCTGAGAGAATTGGAGCAGAAAGAGGGATAGTGGAAAGGACTAGTGAGGAGGTCTCCTGTAACAAAGAATCGGTCTTAGGAGGATCCAATTGGTTGGGTTCACTAGGAGGATTTAAGCCTGAAGAAAGAGCAGCTTTTTTGCTGCTGATCACTGAGTCAATCAGAGCCAGATCAAGGTCTGTTACATCCCCAAATAAAGAAACAACATGACCAGAAGAGGAGACATTATGAGTCGGAGTCTTACAATCCTATGAAGGTGAGTTTAAAGAAGAATTAACAAAGGAATCAGACAAAGAGCGCTTAACAGGCCCACGACGAAAATACGGATAGTCTCATCTCAAATGGCCAATCTCCTAGCACACACTGCATCTAAAAGGGATGCCTTGAAAATCTAAACGTTGAATAAACAAACGTTCATGACAGAGAATCTCTACATCAGCAGGAAGGCCTTTAGTGATATCTAGTTCAACAAGTATTTTCTCCTTCCTTTTAACATAGGAATTCATGAAATCATCTTCTAATTCCACAAACCGACCTATAGTATTACCAATTCCTTCCAAAAGGGTTCGATTCCAAAGCAGGAAAGGAAGCCCTGGGAGAATTGCCCACAGATGGCATTTTTTCACTCTTTCTCTCACGGGATCGAAGTTAACATGCCAACGATCTAGTACTAACGAACCATTTCCCACTCTCCATAAGCGGCTTAAGACCTCAGAGGCATGCGATTCCTCTAAGAAGACAAAAACGATCCATCCCCTAACCAGCAAGCTGATAGCTGGAACATAGGATAGAAATGGTTTCCAATGTTCAGAGGCCCAAGAAACCTAGTCTTTTTTATCTAGGGAAACATATTCCAACCTTCCAATTAAAGCACGATGACTCAGTGCTTCCACCCTGTCCAAATAAATATCCCGACCAACCACATAGCGAAGTTTCCCTTCCAAAGTTTTGTAAGCCTTTTCCTTCCTACGCCTCTAAAATCGAGTAGAGCCAAGGAATACTCTAGGGTCTGGAGACCCATCATGGGCCTCCACCACCGGATCCAAGGAAAAACTCACCAATAATCAGTCAATCGACACAATTCCTCAATCGACACAGGCAACCCATTATCGAACCCAGGAAGAGAGAAGTAGCATAATAAGGATTAGACTTCACCAATAACCTTAATGAGAACGTCAATAATCGACCCAGTCATAGAAAGATAAAAAATCTCTAATAAAATACCGACGAAGACCCCCTAGAAATCACATACAATCCTGAACAGACCGAGTCGGGGAAAAGAAAGAGCGAAGTAAAAGGACCCAATCGAAAAAAATCCAAGTAATAGGCGCCGGAATAGGCACGAACACCGGAAACAAGCAGAAATTCATCGAGTCCCTCAAGCCTTTGGAAACGGCGAGGGATAATAATCAGACATCACAGATCAAATACAAGCCCATTACCAAGTCCAGGACAATCAAATAGAAACAAATAAAACAGCTGAAAAGGAATGATTAATCCCCAGCTAAAGACTGATCCAAAAAGGAAGGATTAAAGCCTCTTCAATAAACCCAGATATTTTGAACAGGGGGGATATAAACCAGGGGCGCTAAAGTCAACCTCTAACAGCCACGAAACTGAGCAGACAACCCAAGCAATAAGAAGCAGGAACGAACGAAGGACAAACCCCAGTTAAAGACCAACTCGAAATAGGTAGAGTTAAGCCCTCATCAAACCCTGGAATTTTGAACAGAGAGACGATAATCCAAATGCGCAATCTCTAACAGTCGTGAAAATTAGCAGATGACCCTAATAAAGCCACAACCTGACACATAAATCAATACCAACCCACAACCAAAGCCTGGCCGATAGCAAAAAAATACACACAGGCGAAAGATAAACCCTTGAATCGAAGAAAGTAGGGTTAAAAGAAGGGTTAGGTCCTCATCATTAATCCTTATTCTTCCAGACAGGGCGGCCACAAACCGAAAAAATCATCACTGGCAGTCTATCCATAAACCAAGAGTCAAATCCAATCCAGGAGGCAACATAAAAAACACAGCCGAAAGACAAACCCTAGTTAAAGAACCAAACCGAAGGAAGAAGGGTTATTACGCATGGTTAAACCCTCATCATAACCCTTTGGATTTCGGACAGGGCGACCACAAAGCGACAGGATCATCACTGTCGGTCTCAATAAAAGGACAGAATCAACTGTAAAAGGACATCCAACTCCTTCAAACCCGGAAAAGGCAAATCATAACCCAAACGACGTCCAAAAAGGTGACAGAAAACAAAAACAGAGCAAACAAGAGTAGACGGATGTAAAATCGAGCCAATACCGACTAATAATAAGAATGATAGGGATTCCCACTTATTTTGAACTGGTTGGTACTAGTCCTCAATTATGAGGAGGAACTCTAGTCGCCGGTAGCTGCCAAAACAGTAGCCAAGCAATCCATCAAACCCCAGACAAAACTGGCTAATACAATAACGTCCATGCACTCCATCAAACCCAGATAAACCCTAGAGGAATGGTGACAAAAAACTAGAAGCCCAACCGAACAAACAAAAACCCCACAAAAACGCCAAACGAGACCAATACAATGACAGGAAATCTTATTAACAGAAAGCCGAATCAAATGAGGGCAGGAAAATAGATACCGGTTAATGGAGCGGGCATAACCATGAGGGCAATCGAAGACTAGCGCCATCCTCCCTTAGCCTGGTTATTCCTTCCTGCGTCCTGAAAAAATACAAACCCTCTCTCTCCCATCGCCATCCTTCAACATCCTTGCTTGTTTCCATCGCACTTGCCAAACGTTCATACATCTATGCATTCATACACCCTTGGATCATGTCTAGGGTTTTGAATTTATTTAAATGTGGTGTAGATGATGATTTCCTTAACTAATATATTGTGCTTTCATTTATTTATTGCTTAAACAAAGGACTAGAGTTCCGTGTGATATGCAGGATAGTTTAATATTACTCCATGGACTAATTTTGAATGATGGTAGATTAATGCCACCTCTTTCATTAATATATATTCCATAGCATACCCACTAGCGTAAATTTATACTTCAAAAATCTTGTGTGAATTAGGTAGTGTAAGGACCAAGGATTGACTTTTTTTTCTCTAGTTATTCAAAGGATTTTTATTGATTTGCACCTCACTACTAATTCTTACCATTGGTTTTTATAGCATGAATTAGTGTCCCCGCCATTCAAAATGAAGCTATGAACTATCTTAAGTATTGGGTTTCTCCCACAAAATTCCGAATTTATATTACATTAGTAGGAATGAGCCACTCAAGAATGCCCTCTATATTTGTAGTATGAATATTTAAATCATCTCCACTAATAACATGCACTAAGTAAATCAAGGAATAATTATCAAACTCTTTTTTATGTATTCTAGTATATAATGTTTTCTTAGAGTATCCAAAACCTACTTCATATTTTCAACATCCTCCTCTCAAGTAGAAATGAACTAATCACATGTACCAATTACATCAAGGACTACTAAACAAAATCATATTTATTTATGTTTTCTAGGATATGATATTTCCTTAGAGTATCCAAAACCTACTTCATATTTTCGACATCCTCCTCCCAAGTACAAATTAAAATCAAAATGCATCCAAATAAACTATGAGAATTGAATCTAGGGGATATATATGTTTGGATTCTTCTCATAGACCCAATTTCAGATCCTTAGTCGATAACAAAGTCCCAATATATCGGCCTGAAAGTGGAGGAACCCATTGGTAGCACCTGCGATGCAGATGCAGTCTCACCCCGAGATATCTTATCGGGAACTTCTAGAACCAAGTTTATACAGTTATGTGGGGATTTCTACTTGTGTAATAATTTATTAGATTGCTTGACTAAAGCTAGGGATTATACTTCATATTCCTTGTCTATTCATTCAAGATAACAATCTATTTACCAGTCAACACATTTTGTAGTATTCAACATAAAATCCTTATCACATATTCATTCAATAAGTGGTGTGACACATAGATATATGTGATTATTCATAAACAAATGCAGTGCGACCACGATGCAACATATTTAGATATACTTATTCACAACATACATGCATTAGATATAAATGTTAAAAAACAGGACCTCAGAGCAATAACAGATATACAGTTATATTATTCAACAAGATGCAAAACACATTAAACACATTACAAAGAGACACATATATAACGTGGTGCACCCAAACGATGGGTTACGTCCACAAAAAAATTTCCAGTCCTTTTATTACAGCCTAGAAAGATGAAGGGATATAACCTGCAACAAAACCATTGCACTTCCTCTTCATGTTCTCATAGTCTCTCCCACACAATCATAGAGATTGTTTTCAAAACAATACAATACCATACATAGCCGTGTTACAATGATTTCTTTTATAAGGGAAATACCATGGGAAAATACTACGGTTAACCCAATACCATGGGTCCACAAAATTGTTAGCCAACACACATCCCAAAAACAATTCCTCAGGGGATCTGCCCCCGAACCCCCGCTGGGGGCCCACTGCCCCCTTGGACCCCCTGGCTTGGACGAGTGTATAGTAAACCTGGGGTACAAACACGACTGCTCAATAATATCTCGGGAGATCAGGCTCCATAACCAACAATAAACACATTAATTAATGACACACATAGAAAACAATTAACATGGAAAAACCACAAAGGCGATCTCCATCTGGCATGAGAAATATGTTAGCAACTTTTGTCTATGCACTCAGCTTTCAAACTCTTCTTTAGATATTCTTTACAACTCATACAGATGTCTCTCCTCTAATACTCTCGGGTTTTGGGGCTATTTATTTCTTCTCTCCTTCACTCCTCTGTCGATCCGCACACTTCTTGGATCAATCTTCTAGCTAAACAAATCTCTTCTTCCATTATCAACCTACATAGTGACTTAACCAACTAATAGTCAACCAATTGACTACTTACAAAACAACCAACAATCAACCCCACACAAAGCTTGGGTTTTCCCTTTTATAAGCTTCTACTTGTATTAATCAATCGACTCTTTTTTGTTAGCCGATAGGCTGTTATTTCTATTCTTGTACATTCCATTACAACTAACAATAGGCACTATCGACCCAAAAATACAATTATGCTTGATTGCCAAAAGAATTCTTTATTCGAACTAACTTCTTACCCATGATTAATCGAACTCTCATTTTCAACTGCTCTTCTCTTCTTTTTTCATGGTTCCTTTTATCATGGCTACTCTCGCCGTCGATCTTTCTATCACAACTGCTTCTGTTGTAGCTTCTCTTCCATTGTAGACTCTTCTTTTGTTGCAACTCTTCTTACAAATGGAGTCTTTATCTTTCCAAACAGAATTTTGGTTGAATTCTGCTTAACTTTTCCTAGGGCCAACAAGCCCCCAACACTCACATGTGGCTCATCCCGCGCCACATTAGTATGAAACCTTTGTTTTTATGACCTTACTATAAAAATCCTGAAATATTTTCACTATCCTCTTAGTCTCCTCCCGTACTTCTGCTTCCGTCTTCTTCAAATTTTCCACAAGTTCAGAACTGATGTGTTCCAAAGTTGTAAGTTATGCTAATTGTACTGCTTGTCACACTTTTTCTGTACATGTTGAATGTTACCTGTAACTTTCTTTGCCTTGGCTTGTAACTCTATTACCATGTCAATCCTTTTTTGTTATTCTCGCAGTGCTGCGACCTACTACTGTATCCTCTTCATGTCAACTCCCTTAGCTATTTTCTCCATTAATGACATCTTCTTCACTCTTCAGTTGGTTCACCTCTGTCTCGACAGTGTGAAGATGATCTATGAATTTCTCTAATTTCTCTATGAATTTATCTAACTCTTCAGTTGGTTCACCTTTGAGAAACTTGCTCGACTGCTTTGACACAACATGCATCTGCCTCTTCTATTCTCTTTGCAACTTCAATTCTTGTTTTTCTTCTCTCTTCCAGTACCTATGGAGGTGTAATGAGTGTCACTTGTACTTCCAACTCTGCAACCTTGTGGAGGTTCTCTCCAATATCTCCAAGTTGAAACACTTTGGATTCAGCAAACATCTCGTGTGTAATGCCTTCCTCTGTAAAATTGTTGCAAGCAAGTGTTACAACTGCGTTGAGTTGGTGCCTGTTCTCCTCCCATGTCTTAGCTTTCTGCTCTATTTCTTTGATCATTTTCTTCATCTTATGAACAATCATGTTTGATGCTGTAACCTGGTTGACCAATGCACCTTCTATGACCTTCATTTCTTCCACTGTAGTGTTTTGAATGGAGTACACTTTGTACATCGACAATGTAGATAAATTTATGGTGACAGTGGCCCAAGATTTTTACCATGGCATTTAGCTTTGTCGTCCCCAAGTCGATTGCTTCACCCAACACTTGAGTATTTATTAGACAAATGGGAATTGACACGTCAACAGGTCGCTCCCCAAAAGAGCCATCTAAGTCCTGCAACTCAGGAAATTGTGGTATGTAGTCGACCGCCACTCTTAATTCTTTTACTACCTTACAGAGTGTCTGTAATAAATCTATGATACTGTTTGTTATCTTTGTTTCCCGCTCATATATATTCTTGAGGATTTGATTAACTACTTCTTCTATTGCATCCATCAAAGGAGTATGATCATTGTTGGTAAGGCCGACAGTTCCAATTGATTTGTCACCTTTCCTCTTCTTATGACCCTTAATATACTTCTCTATCTGCTTCCTCTTTTCCCCTACTGCTGGGTTTATTGGAGTTGTGCTTGACTCATTATGGGTATGTTTTGGGTTTTCTTCTGGGATTTCCTATGGGTTTTTCTCTGGTGGATATTATCCCTGACCTCCATCCTTTGTTGTCGATGGATTGTCCTATTGCACCTCTTCTTCTACAAATAGCTGATCATCTACGACAGGAACTCTCCATTCTTTTGGCCAATCTTGAATAATGGCATTGATTTCTGTAACCAAAAACTGATACTGTGTCGCAAGCCATTGGAAATGTGGGTATTTTCGAGGATGCAAAAGGATATGATGGGCCCCAACCAAAAATATGACAATGTTTCTAAAAAGCTTAATGACCGCCTTGGTAATTCTGTGCTACTTTCTTACATAATGTCGCAGGGCCTCCCCTTGTAAAAATAACACTATATTGTTGTATTTTTTCCTATGCGGGAATTCTTTGTCAAACCAAAGATTCTAGTATCGATTTCCTCGACATAGGATGGGAACATCTAACCCTTGGTAGTTTGGTGGTTCTTCCCATACGATAAATCAAAATCAAACTAGCCATGAATAATGAAACGTGCTACCTTTTCATGTGCCTACTTTGCATCTAATAAAAATTCATTTAGCAGGTAGTTTGACCAGTTGAGTTGAACACCTGTTGCACATAACTCTTCTGCAACAATCATCCCTACGGTGCACTGGTTCGGTCGCATATTTCACAACAAATTCCTAGATAGAACTTTAGTTACGAACCGAACAGTGTATTCATTGATTGAGGTGATGGAAAAGCCTCTGGTATATGTGGTCAGATCATACTTCTCATTCAACCTGTTCATAAATAAAGTGTCATGCTCTTTTACAACAAAAAATGGCGCTAGTTCGACGCCTATAAGTGGAAGCCTCATAATCACTGCTATAAGCTTGATGTCCAAAAAAATATTTCGGTCAAGCCATATACAACTACCATGGAATGACATGAGCAATTTTTTAACACATGCATTCACCTCGATGATGCAGAAAAAATGCGGCACGTGCATTAGTGACAAAAAACCAAATTTGTCTTGTATTCTTTCCCATTACGTTGGAACTAGGCGAAGAGGGCCATCCTCTGTGTCACGTACAAAAACCATGCATTTCTCAATTTCCAAATATGGAAATTTCTGTAGTTCGTGGTTGACAAAGGTCATCTTCTTCATATTTGGGAGTATGTTCGTCATCACTTGAAATCCTTTCGGTATAGTCAATGCTACTAGTGGGTACCTTTCATTCTTGCCGATTCTAATCTTAGGCGCATCAGCTGGTCTAGGTGGGACATATCTTGGAAACATGCTCACAGATCTTGGTTCTTCAGCTTCTGGTGGTGGTGTCGCTGCTTTCATGCAGTTACCAGATCGTTTCCTCTTTGATGCACCAGGTGGGTCTGGTCCTAACCTAACTTGAGGGATGAGTGGTGTTTTTTCATGTTCTTGTCCAATCATGCTCATCGATGGAACAAATGTGGCAATGTATTCCATAGTGGGCATAGGTGAAGGTATCTTGATGCCTTATTCTATAATGGTGCTTGTACTAGATATAGAGATGACCATACTCTACAAAAAATAACATCGATTCTTACAGCTACAGACACAATAGCTCAGCTTACTCAGTCGGGTGCAAATAGAATGAATAAAACTTCAATACGGAGATGATATACATTCACCCGTTCAATCAATATTTTCTTCAAATGAGTAGGTAATAAATGGAAAGGTGGTATTGATTTTCGCACATGGATAAATCGTTCAAATCATGACAAGGAAAATGGCGATCAAACTGTCATTGCGCCTGTCAGTTCAATGGTAGTTATTGTGCATTAATGATGGAAGTGACCAAAAAGTATACCGTCTAAATCTCCCACGTCCTCAAATTAACTACAACCAACTGTCTTTTTGTGACCAATATCCATCATGTGACAACAATTTTCTTCCTACGACAGGGATTTGGTTATTGACACATTTCTTTCCTTGCGATAGACATACAATCTTCACTACTATTTTTCATCTTCGATAGGTAGATATCAGTCGACACTTTTTCTTTTCCCTTTTCTACACACACACACACACACACACACACACACACACACACACATATATTTTGAATTCTCAGTTAACCAAGTCACAACTATCCTGGTAAGGATTTAGTTGTCTTCCACTCAACAATCCTTTGAAAGGTGTTCCTTCTAATTTATGCTATTGCATTGTGCCTTCTTTAGTGATTTGAATGACAACATATGGTCCCAATCAATGTGTTTTCAGCTTGCCAGGATGCTTTAAAAGCTTACTGTAATAAAAGAGGACAAGCCCTTCAACCTGAAAATGCTTATTCTTGATGTGTCGGTCATGCCATACTCTCTATCATTCCTTCTCAACATTTTAGTGATAACCTGCAGCAAAAACGTTCTTCCTCCATTTGCACAAGCTGTGACAATCTTTCTTCGACAACACCAACATCATTCATTTCAATATTTGCAGCAATACTTACATTGGGCACAATGTATTCCATCAGCATAACATACTCTTGTCCATACACTAGTCAGAATGGATTTCGTCATGTCAACTTCTTACAGGTCATGCGACATGTCCACAGTACTGCAAAGATTTTATGGTCCCAATCATCTCTTTGAATGTTGCAAATCTTTGTTGATGTGTTCTCAAGGATCTTGTTGAATTCTTGAACAACAACATTCACTTGTGGGTGATATGGTGTCATCTTTTGTGTTGGATTTAGAATTCTTCAGTCAATTATTCGTTCAACTGATTGACAACGTGTGTGCCCTGACCACTTATCAAACTCTTCGGACATATAAATCTAGTCACAACATTGTCAAACAAAAATTTGGCAGCAGTCATAGCGGTACAATTCTTTACTGGTTCTTCTTTAGCCCATCTAGTGAGGTAATCCGTCGCACTAATAATATATCTTGCACCTGTTCGCTTCTTTGCTGGATTAATAGGCCCGATAAAATCAACATCCCATTTTTAAAATTCCTACAAAGTTATTTGAGGTACTAGCATGATTTCATCTCTTCGTGATGGCTTTTTGGTTCTCTGACAAATATCACAGTTGTGACAATATTCTCTAGCATCCACATGCAAAGTGGGCCACCACAACCCTATTTGCAATATCTTTCACGCTATATATTTTCCAGCATAATGGCCTCCTACGACACCAACATGTGCTTCATTCAATATCATTGGTCACTCATGTTCTAATACATAATGACGAAGAATTTCATTTGGTCCCATTTTATATAGTTGTCTAGCTATCAATAGGAAAGCTGCAGCTCACACCACTAATCGTTTTTTCTGTGCAATATTAAATCCTCTCGTGCATATCCCATATTCAAGAAATGTATAATATATTTATAATGATCATCAAACATTGTGATCATAAATAATTGTGCATCAGGAATACTGTCATCGAGATTCACAAGTTCTTCTCCACTTTCAAGCCTCGACAGGTGGTCTGGTCCTGAGTTCAGTCGACCTGAATTAACAATAACTTCAAATTCAAATTCCTGGAAAAGGAGAAGCCACCAAAAAATCTCCCCCCCAACACTGGCTTGTTCACCAGGTATTTCAATGCTAAATGGTCTGTGAAAATATTGAAATGTCCACCTAAAAAATGGTGTCGAAATTTCTAAAGCACATACACCATGTCTAAGCCTTCTCTTTCAGTCATAGTGTAATTATTTTCTATTGTTGATAATTTCTTTCTAGCGAAGGAAATAGGATGATTAATTGACCCTTCTCCAGGATTCGAGACTACAACATCGAGTGTGACAGACGATGCATCGAAATGTATGTGAAATTCCTCCTTCTAGTATGGAAAAAGTAGTATGGGAATTTTGACCATCTTGTTCTTTAGAGTGTCAAGAATCTCTTGGAAGTGCTCACTCCATTGGAACTTAACATCCTTCTTCAACAACTTCTCCATTGGAGCAGTGGCCTATACATATATTTTGATAAATTTTTGACAGTATCATGTATGGCCCAGTCTCGTTCTCAGTTGCTTCACTATCACAGGGGGTGGTAGGTCGATGATGATCACATTTTTTGCAGGGCCGGCCATGATTTTTTCGTGACAAACCACATGGCCTAACATAATTCAAAATGGGGCAAAAAATATACATTTCTTTATATTCATTGAAATCAAATAATGTCGACATCATTCCAGCATCATTCTGAGGCTCCCAATATGATATTTTATCAACCTAAACATCGTCTAGTTATCGAAGTAGACCTCAAGAAATTTATCAATAAAATATTTGAAATAAACCACTACTATCCTGGAAACAATAACAGGGGAATTCTTGAGTCCAAAGGGCATTACTGTATACCGGAAGCACCTCCACTCCATCACAAATGTTTTATTGTGTTGATCTTCCTTCATGTTTTTGACCTAATGGTAGCCAGAGAACCCATCAGTGAAAGAATAAACTTCTTGACCCCCAACACTTTATAATACCTCATCTATAAACATAGTTAGAAATAGGTCATGTAAGAAAGTGTCATTCAACTTTATTAAGTTGATGTAAATATGCACTTCATCGGCAGTCTTCTTATCTTGCACTACTATCGAACTGATCCACTTAGATTCTTCAATCGTTTCTATGATACCTGCATCCAACATTCGATCTAACTCTATCTTAACTTTTTTATTTATACCGTGGATTGAGCCTGTATGGTCGATTCTTCACAGGATTTGCGTTAGGATTTAATGGTATATTCATCTCTCCAAGGTCTCTGAAAATCCCTTTCATCTCCAAAAATTTTGTAGGGAACAGATCCTGAAATTCATGCAGTGAGTCTGTGATCTTCCTGACAGTTTCATCGTCCCAATAATCTTCGATATTGGCGAACTTTGGACTCTCTTGAGATCCAAAATTTACTTTCTTGATTTTCAATGGATTCAAAAATTGGTTCCTAGAAATACCAAATCCTTCCAGCATGCGAGCACCTTTAGACTTTGGGATGTTTACGTCGAGCATGTTGAAATATGGTAACTTCAAAGGATATTCTAAATTTGTTTTGATGTACCCCAAGGGATGTGTTATTATTCCTCCATTGGGATGTTATTATTGTAATTGGTCATCATAGATTCATGAGGTAAAGCCTCCATTGTAAGTCGAGTCATTACTACCCTAATGAATATAATAAAATATTGTTTTGTGGTTTCCTAGGTGAAGTCGGCCCAGACAATTTAGTGGGGCCAACTTGATTAGGGTAAAATTTAGTTGACAAAGAGAGTATAAATAGAGTGGCCGTGCTTCTCATTTGAACACAGACAGGATCACTTGTGTAGTGCATAGGAGAGAGAGAGAGATACCAACAAGGAGTAGGAATACCTGTTTTGGTGTTTTATCTTATACATATTATACAGAGGAATTTTTGCTAGGTTTTCTTCCCCTTGAGGGTTTCCCAGGATAAATCTGTGTCTGTATTGTGATTGTGTTTCTTTCAGTGATTCTACATATGCTTCTATTGTGAATTTGGATTAAACACTAATGATATCTAGCCTAGAATATGAAATATTAACATAGCAAGTCATCATCATCATGTTCTCCTATCACATTATAGCACTCCATCCAATGTTGGACTATCATATTGCTTTGATAAAATTTTGTCATTGACACAGGGATATATTCAAATATCTTCATCTTGATCACTTGCAAAGCAACATCAATTGAAGGATGATCTTCAACAAACTCAAATGTGTGTATGAATCTAGAAGCCAAGTTTCCACGCCACAACTGAAACGACATGTACCAGTTCCTTGGTATCATTCCCAGAGTATGTATAAATTGATGGAATCATTCCTTTCACTAACATGCTTCCCATGTTTTAGGATAATATTAAATTTGCTCAACAGGATTAGTCAATCATGTGTACTTCTTACAAGTATAGCAGATCTCCTCTCCAAATTATATTTCCATCAATTTTCGACATTGAGGCCATTCTGATATAGAATGTTTATGTGCGACCCACCATCTAGAAAGTGTAGATTTCAGTGCAAAGTACAGGGCCGATAAGCGCTGATGTTCTATAAATTTTTCCTTAGATTCTGTTAGAAAAAAATCTAGGTTAGGTAATCCTTCATACGTGGGTATATCACTTACCTTGCTACCTACCTGTTGCACCGATCATGTAATTCTTGCACATCTTCTCATTGACACTTCATGCAATTGGTTCTGCTAGTTTTCCAAAGCTTCTCTAGAATCCAATGTACATGAAATAATGTTGTGTTAACTGAGCTTTCCGTCAGCCATTGGATTCACATAATCATCCCTTGTAGAATTAATGTTATAAATATTGTCCAGATATTTCGATCAGTGTAGACACAGTTTGTTCCCCTAGCCTGCACAGGGTAGATCTAGAGCAAAAGGACACAACAATGTATCATCTCCCTAGATGAATGAGTTATTTGAATGTTGAGCTCTATTTACCTTGATTTTTGAAGGTCGTCCTTGTTTTGTAGATCCTTGTGCGATCGATTGTACCTTCAAAGAACACAAAAAACAAGATAAGAGATGAGACAAACAAGATAAATTAATGATCTATACTAATGATCAAGGAAACTAGTAATAAATAATCAATATCAACATGAATCATTTATGGGAAATGGAAACATGTTTGTATTAAAAATGAGAAAATAAATCTACAACCAAATCCTTGATGTTGAACCTTTGCTTTTACAAAATATTTTGACTCACTCACACACACACACACTACAAATTATGCAACATCTCACTCACAACCACTCTCTCTTTGAATCCTATACTTGAGTTTAATCCAACAACATAAAGGTGCTATCTTGGTCTCCTCGTCAATGTCCATGTAGCTTGCTTTTATAGGAAAAAGGAATCCCAAAGGGGTTAAGATATTTTGGGAGGAAGGTAAGGAATGATCCCTAGGGGTTAGGAGGTCAAGTTCCACATATTCCAAGTAGTTAGGATCATCCTCCATGAGATATTTCTCCTAGAAGCTTCTCAAATATTCTCCTTTTTTCCCTTTTTGAATAACTGACGCTCTTTGCAAATAGGATAGGTGTGTCGACGCTCCTTGTGATCAAGCTATAGGTGCCATCGACACACCTTGTCAATGGAAAATATGTGTTAGGGTTGTCTGACGCTCTGTGCTAGGTATTAATGTGCGTCATACTACCTAGGATTGAGAAATAATACTCCAAAAAGATGTTTTGGTTAGATACTTCAATGGATTTAAGCATTAGGACAGTTTTTGGGTGTAATAGAATGCCCCCCAAAGTATGAAGCTAGAGGAATGTGATAGGTGAATTGATTTTCTAGATATGGTTCTAGTATCAGAGGCAAAAGAGTGGTAATTAAATACTTGACGCAGGACCAATCACCAACTAACCGAATCAAACATGGCTACAGACAAATACACTGCAGATCCATGTATAATGACAATGTCATGGCTACTAACAATACGCTATAAATAGGTGATCAACAAGACTCAAATCAGAAAATGGATACAGAACATACAAAGTAGATCCATGCCATCCTGACTTAAAACCTGAACATAGCCACCAAAAATACAATGTGGATCCATGTCATGAATCCAACCAATACTCTATCACAACCTGAGGATAGGTACATATTCAAGTGAAATCTTAACCACTCAGTGTCTTCTCTCCAACTCCAAATGATATGATTCTATCCATGTGAATAGATGTCCTGACGTCGAACATGGTAGAAACCACTTGATTACCGGATATTGATGTATACCATTAAAAATCACGAGGGAGATCATCATTAATGTCAACGATTCCCAAGGTATCCCAATACATTCCTCTGAATGTGATTAGAGGGTTTGAAGTCTAATAATCGGTGAAATCCTCTAATCAAAGGCCATTGATGAAAGCCCACTGTTGAATGCGAGGAAACATGCCATTGAGGCATGGAGGCTTCAAGGTACTTAACTTGGTTTCTAAGACTAATTCCTGGATGATGTGTTGATGTCGATAGGAATTGACTCATTGAAGGAGGGCCATGATGTTTCCCCCATCATCGACACAAAAAATGGAACAAAAGATGATGTTGAAGTGACTAAAAAAACCATAGGACTAATTCGGATGTGATCGACTTGAAGGAAGGTAAGGAAACTGTAGAGGTATACTGTAAGGGAGGTTTCCCTTGAACATTGAATGAAACGATAAATGACTTGGCAGCATTGACACGACAAGGCAGAGACCAGATGTAATGCATGGGTAGGATGATGCATTCTTTGAATTGACACAAAGGAGTTAAATGACTCATGAAACTGGATCAAATCAGTGACAAGATGAATACACAACTATTTGAAATGAAAATGCAGACATGTGACATGTTTAAGGGTGGACTATGAGCTACCATCAATACAAATGAAAGGTGTTCCCTATTCCCTTAATTTCCCCATCACAAAGGATGAGTACCTCTTTTCTTTTTAACAAGCTTGAAAAGGGTAACAACCGCTCGATGTATCTCATCAAGTGATGAGTCCATTCTCATATGTTTTATGAACCTAATAAAGGAGGGGTTCATTCCCAGAAAGGGTTCTTCATCGTTTAATTTTATGAGTCCGAGGAAGGTAAACTTAGTTGCCGTTTCATGTTTAGAGAGTCTGAAATGACTAAGAAGACTCCAGGGTAGACTTTTTCATAAATTTAGTCCCTCAGGCCCAAAAAAGTATAAACTGATACCTAGGAGAAATATTCTAGTCATGATAAACTAGAGTGTACCTTTTTCATAAATAGGTCTAATCGGTCCAAAAAAGGGGTAAACTATCACCGACTAGATGACCTTTAAAATAATTTTATAGCTATGAAAGCATTAAGCTCACTTGGCGATCTTTTCAAGTTCAAAGAGCCTCAAAAAGAGCTTAATGTTTACTTTGTAAGAGTTTCCCTTTTCATAAACCATATTAACGAGTCTGAAAAAAATAGTAAAAGCGCACTCGATACCCCTTCGCTGGATTTTTTACAAGCACGCCGAAGTTATAAAAAGCACTTGATACCTTTTTCATGTTTGAAACCAGAGCACAAAAAAGTGATAAAGTAAGATCAAAACACTTTTCATGTTTTAACCAGAGCACGAAAACTGTAAAAAGTAAGTTAACCACCATCTTATTGTTTTTAACAAGATTGAAGACTGGTTGGAAGAATGCTCAGGGTATCTGCATCATTTTTTGATGAGCTTGACACAGAATATAAACTATGCTCAAAATGTCATTTCATGGTTTATAGAGTTTGAAATGACTACGAAGACTCCATGATAGAATTTTTCGTAAATTTAGTCCCTAAGCCCTGAAAAAGTATAAATTGATGCTTAGGATAACACTTCTAGTCATGATAAACTAGAGTGTTCTTTTTTCGTGAATGAGTCTAATCGATACAAAAAAGGGGTAAACTATCACCAACTAGACGACCTTTCAAATACTTTTACAATCATGAAAGCATAAAGCTCGCTTGGCGATCTTTTCATGTTCAAAGAGTCTCGAAAAGAGATTAAAATTGATTTAGTAAGGGGTTCTTTTTTCATAAACCATTTTAAAAAGTTTGAAAAATAGTAATAGCGCACTCTATATCCCTTCACTAGATGTTTAACGAGCACGCCGAAGGTATACAATTCACTCGGTAACTTTTTCATCTTTGAAACCAGAGCATGAGAAAGAGATAAATTAAGCTCAAAACACTTTTCATGTTTTAACCAGATCACAAAAACAGTAAAAAGTAAGCTCAACACCATATTACTGTTTTTAACAAGCTTGACTACCGGTTGGAAGAATGCTCAGGGTATTTGCTTCATTTTTAATGAGCTTGAAACATAATATAAGCTATGCTCAAAATTTCATTCCATGGGTTAGCAAGTCTTAAATGACTAAGAAGACTCCAGGGTATACTTTTTTCGTAAATTTAGTCCCCAAGGCCCGAAAAAGTATAAACTGATGCCTAGTAGAAATATTCTAGTCATGATAAACTAGAGTGTACATTTTTCGTAAATAAGTCTAATAGGTCCAAAAAAGGGGTAAACTATCACTGACTAGACAACCTTTCAAATACTTTTATAAGCGTGAAAGCATCGAGCTTGCTTGGCAATCTTTTCATGTTCAAAGAGTCTCAAAAAGAGCTTGAAGTTGACATTGTAAGGGCTTCTTTTTTCATAAACCATTTTTACGAGTCTAAAAAAATAGTAAAAGCTCAATACCCCTTCACTAGATGTTTAATGAGCACGTCAAAGGTATAAAAAGCGCTCAGTACCTTTTTCATGTTTGAAACCAGAGCACGAAAAAGTGACAAAGTAAGCTCAATACACTTTTCATGTTTTAACCAAAGCGCGAAAAATGTAAAAAGTAATCTCAACACCATCTTACTATTTTTAACGAGCTCGAAGACCGGTTGGAAGAATTCTCAGGGTATCTGCTTCATTTTTAACGAGCTTGACACACAATAGAAACTATTTTCAAAATCTCGTTTCATGGTTTAGAGATCTTGAAACTAAAAAGAAAGTATGCTCAGAATGAGGCCCATTGAACATAGGAGCTGTCATTTATTTGTGTGCACTACATCCCATGGATCACACGGTTCTTCCACATAAAAATTGGTATATCAAACGGATTTTCACGTACCCTCAAGCTATATCGAAAATTTCTTCACGTACGTGATAGTATATCGGAAGGTCCCTTTCAATTGGTTGTGCATCAGAGAACAGTAGCATGGATTTGAGCTCCCATGTACCTTGTGTATTTCGAGAGATATCATTAGGGGTCCTGCTACCATATGAGAAAATCCCTTTAGCTGTCTTATCATCACAATACACCGATATCAGCACTCAGGGAGATTACTACGTAGGTATCATCCAAGTAGTCAGGTATCCAAGAAAGGGTACGGTCCCAATCCTCCTTGTCACATTTAACTGTTGGACCCTGCGGTATATAGCGAGGTGTGATGGTTTTACATTCCTGTGCGAATCCTGACTTTTTATCCACTCCTTTCACATGTTTGTGTGTTTCTTTAGATTGAGTAGTGCTTGTTTCATGTATAGTTAAAAGTCTTAAATAGAGAGATAGTTTGGTTATGTAGCTATGGCTATGCCTTCGGGAACTACCAACCAAGAGACCCCTTCTGGAGGGGAACCTTTTGTTATTCCTTCATTTGGAGATGTTGGTCCTCCCATCATGGCTACATTAAGTATTCTTGGATTGAATATAGGATTACATGTATGGTTATTCTCCAGTCTGGTTATCCCAAGTGCACTGATTGTTTCATATCCAAACTCTTCATCACAAGAGCATCAACATCATGTCGATCTTTCACCTTCTTAGCCAGATGCATCTTCTTCCCTTTCTCCTTCTTTTCCTATCAAAAGTTGTGAAGCTAGTAATCAGGTGGATACCAAGAACAATAAAATGAAGATTAAGAAGAAGAGAGACAAACGAGAAATCAAATCTCAACCAACTACTCATCACAGTGTTGAGAATGTTGATTTTCCCACAAAAAAATCTCATAAGCCTAATTTAACTTATAGAGTTTGCAAGGGTGACCATCTTCTTAAATCTTGTCATGGTCTATCACAAGTTTTAGAAGTGTGGTATGAGGATTCCCAACAACCCATGCCATCAGCCTTTGGTCATCACACTGATAATACGGTGTCAACCAGTGACTCTGTGGTTAAGAGTAAAAAAGGAAAAGTCAGATATCCTTGCCCATTATGTAAATGAATGCACCTTTCTTGCATTTTTACTTGCATGGATGAAGCTTCAAAGTTGTTGGAATATATTACTGTTCCTCAACAATGACTTCCAACAGGTTATAGTTAGTTGTCCCTTCACCTCCCATTGGTTGATAAAATGGTCGATCCAGTTCCATCCTCGGTCGATCCCACTCTTTCTTTAGAGAGTGAAGAACAAGTAGTTTATCCCACTCTTCCTTTAGAGGGTGAAATTAAAGTGGTCGAGTCGATGTCATCTCTACCCGATCCCACTCTTTCATCAGAGAGTGTTAAGACTGAAGTAACCACTTTGACATAGTCTTTGTTTTGTCCATATCTTCTATATAAGAGTGAAATGAAACCCGCTGAATTTTTCGTAGTTAGTTCACATTGTCCTATGCAAGGGGAAATTTTCTTTGTTTCAATAGAACCCTCCCTAAGTACTAAGGTTATTTCCTTTGATTGGAGTAATACAACAGAATCTCATCTTAATTTGAGTGTTCCTTTTCAGATATCTGTGCAAGTTACTTCTAAGAGCATACTCCACACCATTATTGATGAAGGGGATTTTGTTAGTGTTCTATCCTTAACTGCTTGGATTTTGTTAGTGTTTTCCTCATCTTGTGCCAGCCATTGATCAAATACTGGATTTTAATCGAAGACCTACTGCACCTTTAGGTATCCTTCCTCATTTACCTATCACCTTAGGAGGGAAAACTATCTGTATTGATGTTATGGTAGTCTAAGGTCCCTTAGATTTTAATATGCTCCTTGGGAGAGATTATGTTTATTCCATGAAAGTTGTAGTGTCCACACTCTTTCGAGTGATGTATTTTCCCCATGATTGGAATATTGTGACCATCGATCAACCTTCCTTTGTTAATCATGATCATCGTATAAATCCTAGTCATCATACTTCCCTGAATATCCCGCATGTTATTGTGGTTCTGTCCCCTTTGTCGGTCATGTCTCTCAACTCTGGACATCATGTCGTAGTTCAATTGTTTGAAAACCGATAGCTTCTTTCGATCATGGTGAAGCTCGGGGGCATGTCTCCAGTCTCTAGACACCATACTGAGTTAATCCGCTAGCTTCTGGTGTAAGGGGGAAACCCACCAACCTATGGACATCATGTTGGCCGAGAACTAAGGGTGAGCATAGTTCCCATTCAGTGTCAAGCTCGTTAAAAAATGAAACAAATTTTCTTGATCATAGTTTACTCTTTTTTCAAGCTCGTTAAAAAATGAAATGAGATACCTTAAGCATAGTTATTTTTTTGTTTCAAGCTTGTGTAAAAATGAAACAGGTCATTTTGAGTAGGGTTCCCTTTTCATGTCAATCTCATAAAAAATGAAACAGATTCTTCCATTGTGTCAAGTCTTTTACTAGACTCAATACTTGAACCTTCATTTCATCTGCCTATATCACTTGATCCTCTTTCTTCCTTTGTCTCTGGTGAACCTTGTCCTACGAGTAACCCGAGATTTAGTTGAATGAAGAAAGGAGTAAGCACACGAAAGGAAGCTTGGGGGGCATGTATCCAACCTCTTTATATTATGTTGGATCTAAGCTACTTGGCATTTATATTGGGGGAAAGTACCAACCATTGGAAATCATGTTGGGAAAACATCCGTCAATGGGCCTCATTATGAGCATACTTTCTTTTTAGTTTTGAGCTCTCTAAACCATGAAACGAAATTTTGAGCATAGTTTATACCCTATGTCAAGCTTGTTAAAAAATGAATCAGATACCCTGATCATTCTCCCAACTGGTCTTCGAGCTCGTTAAAAAATGTAAGATAGTGTTGCACTTACTTTTTACAGTTTTTGTGCTCTAGTTAAAACATGAAAAGTATTTTGAGCTTACTTTATCGTTTTTTTGTGCTCTGGTTTCAAACATGAAAAAGGTATCGAGCTCTTTTTATACCTTCAGTGTGTTCATTAAACATCCAATGAAGAGGTATCGAGTGCACTTTTACTATTTTTTCAGACTCATCAAAATGGTTTATGAAAAAATAACTCCTTACAAAGTCAACTTTAATTTTTTTTCGAGACTCTTTGAACATGATAAGATCGCCAAGCGAGCTTGATGCTTTCACGCTTGTAAAGTATTTGAAATTTTATCTAGTTGGTGATAGTTTTCCCCTTTTTTATACCGATTAGACTCATTTACGAAAAAGGTACAGTCTATTTTATCATGACTAGAAGAGTTCTCCTCGGCATCAGTTTATACTTTTTTGGGCCTCGGGGACTAAATTTATGAATAAGTCTACCCTAGAGTCTTCTTAGTCATTTCAGACTCTCTAAACCATGAAACAACATTTTGAGCATAGTTTCTATTCTGTGTCAAGCTCGTTAAAATTGAAGCAGATACATTGAGCATTCTTCCAACTGGCTTTTGAGCTCGTTAAAAACAGTAAGATGGTGTTGAGCTTACTTTTTATAGTTTTCGTGCTTTGGTTAAAACATGAAAAGTGTTTTGATCTTACTTTATCGGTTTTTTGTGCTCTGGTTTCAAACATGAAAAGGTACCAAGCACTTTTTATACCTTCGGCATGCTCGTTAAATATCTAGTGAAGGGGTATCGAGTGTGCTTTTACTATTTTTTTAGACTCGTTAAAATGGTTTATGAAAAAAGAACCCCTTACAAAGTCAACTTTAATATCTTTCCGAGACTCTTTGAACATGAAAACATTGCCAAGTGAGCTTAATGCTTTCACGCTTGTAAAAGTATTTGAAAGGTCATCTAGTTGGTGATATTTTACACCCTTTTTAGATCGATTAGACTCATTTACAAAAAAAGGTACACTCTAGTTTATCATGACTAGAAGAGTTCTCCTAAGCATCAATTTACACTTTTTCGGGCCTCGAGGACTAAATTTATGAAAAATTCTACCCTGGATTCTTCTTAGTCATTTCGGTATCTCTAAACATGAAACGACGACTGAGTTTATCTCCTTGTCCTTTACTATTCACTGAATCAACGTATATCTGTGCTTCCAGATATACGTGCGACCACTTATAGCTCTAAATCTTCAAATGTTAAGATTCATTTCTTGAAATTGATAATAGTTTGATTATCAATCACTGAGTCGATCCCCAGAAGTGTGGGATACAAATTTGTATCATCCGCAATGTCAATCACTTGAAATTCGGCATAAGTTTTAAGGCCTTCTATCTCGACAGGCACCTGAGTCAATTGACTGATAGGTAGAACTTTCGACTAATTCACTAATCAGAGTTGGATAAGAGACCATATGAGTTTTAGTTTCCCCATACTCTCCTGTGTTTGTCTAGTCATCATGTTGACATCGGAGCCCAAGTCCATAATAATATATTCCATGTCGTAATATCCTATTTATGCAGCCATTCTTAGTTCAATACCAGTCTTCAATCTCTTTCCCACGTGATTAACCGTTTTCTATGGTTGTACCTCTTCTTGAGGTTATTTTATTAGAGTTGTCAATTATGTGACAACATATTTATCTTGTATAATAAAAAAAAACGATGAGACGAAACTACTATATTTCGATCCAAAATCCGACGGTTTTTTCCGACGGCGCGTGGATTTTTTATTTTAACAGTGCCAAAAATCAGGAAGATAATTTTTTTTTTTGAAATGGTGGTGATCAGCGTCGCTTAAGCAACTGCTAGGCTTGATAAGCATCGCTTAAGCGACGGCTAGGCTTGCAAGCGTCTCTTAAGCGACGGATATCCTCCTAAGCGTCGCTTAAGCGATGACACTTAAATTACTCATTCATTTAATAATGTCTTATCAATCATTTAATAATTTGTCGTAATTGGTTAATTATTTAAAATGGAAAGCGACGCTTAAGACATTATCCCACACACATTAAAATGGAAAGCCTAGGTTCATTTTTCATATAAATAGATGTACGGCTAGGTTAATTATCTCACACACTGAGTCTCGCACTTATCTCTTGGTTAAGAAGTGCGAAATTCGTAAGGGTTTTTTTTTGGCATTGCTCTTTTGTGGGGATCTTCCCACTTGGTCTTGGATTTTGGCGTTGCTCTTTTGTGGGGATCTTCCCTCTTGGTCTTGGATTTTGGCGTTGCTCTTTTGTGGGGATCTTCCCACTTGGTCTTGGATTTTGG
>LPNX011208771.1:210535-228334 GCA_001517045.1 Pseudotsuga menziesii | reverse complement strand
CTTTACTTCTAGGATTTTTTTCAGATTTTGCTCGGGATGTCTTCATTGACCATCTTTCACCTTTTCTCGTGAGTCATTGACTACCTATAGTCAGAACTATCGAGTCTCTTTTCTTTCTATCGATCCTTCTCGTGTTGGATTTTCTCTCCCCTTCTTCCATATACATATCTACCCATTCTTCTCGATGTCATCGAGTGTCCTCTGGGAATCCTTCATAATTATATTTGACTGTCCCTTTTGGGCCTAGATGCCCCTATATCAATTGAGCTTTGAATATAAACCTTAGTACAAACCTAGTCACTTAACTTAACTGATATGTGCAACTACCAACATAGTTTTGTGAAGATGGCTAACTTGTTAAAAAAGTAAAACATTAAACTAATTACCCTATCGTTAAAGTTATACATTCATAGTATAACCTAAACTTTAAACTAATTAATATAAACATAAAACAAATAATATTTAATAAATAAAAATAATCTTCTTAATCGAATCTTATTTAAATCTTAATCAAGATACATTTAAGAATAATAAGATACAATTACCATGAAATGAATCTCAGTTGTACACTTGTTACTCTTGGGTTAGTCTTGGTGATCCTCTCAAAGAAGTCCAAAATATTAGATAATATCTAAAGGCCTATTGGAGTAAGAAGTTAATTTCCTTACATGTTTCCATGGGTAGTTGTACAAATCATGAATCAACTACAAGCTGATTATTTGTATANAAGAAGTCCAAAATATTAGATAATATCTAAAGGCCTATTGGAGTAAGAAGTTAATTTCCTTACATGTTTCCATGGGTAGTTGTACAAATCATGAATCAACTACAAGCTAATTATTTGTATATTATTTTTCTATAATTTTTTATTTCGAGTTTGAAAAGAATACTATAAAATCAATTTGGACAATATACTTGTCTATTCTTCCGACAATCTAGGAAAATCATAGGTACTAGCCCACCCAAAATTCTAAAATGTAAACACCTATAAATATAGTTAAAATCCATTGGTAAATTTCAAAATCATGTTTGGAATTCCATTATAAAATTAAAATATATTGATGTAGTCATCTATATTGAAAGGTTGTCATAGGCTTACAGAAGTGGACAAGTAGATGACATATAATAGGACTTCTTAGGGATTTTCAAGGTTTACCATAATAAATCTATAAAAATACCATTCATACACTCATACTATTGAAAACTATTGATTAAATGTCATAAACAATTCAAACTATATAACCATTTCACATTTTTATAATACTAAATGATCATATAATAAATTACATATACTTTACATCTCCACAAATATATTACCTTTAATTAAATATAATTAAAAAAATTTCTATTACTCTTCAATCTTTCATGCTCCATACAGGGAGAAACTTAGTATTCTTTAAATACTAAAACAAAACAAGTTACTATTTGCAGAACTAAACCAAGTACAAGATCATTATGTTTTTATATTATCTCAATTTAAAAGTTTGTTTATAAGGATCATTATATTATGTAAGGAGATTTACTAGGTTACAAGATCTCTTACCTTTATTTTTCAGCTATAATAATACTTAACATTTAATAGAGAACATCAATAGGTTACAAAACAAATCGAGTGTTCTCCATACACCAACACCAATTATGAGTTATTTATATATCAATTTCTAGTTATCCATGCATAGTTACGAATGATTGTTTATATTAATTTTACGTAACTATTTATTTTGAATTTTAGTGCTATAAAATCAATCTGGACAATACACTTAATTCTAAGAAACACATTGACACCAACTCACCTCAAATTCTGAAATATAAACACCTATAAATTCTTTCTCCCAAAATTCTATCCCTCCATTGAATTAAGTAGATGGATTATAATATGAATAAAGTCGAGAACAATGTAGTTTATAATGAGCATCTACATCCTCTTAAGTTTTGCAAGCCAAGGATGAATTTGGTGAAATGATATAGGCATGTTTTGTGTAATTGAGTTTCATTTCTTAATTTTTAAGCTCTTAAATCACAAGAAAAATAGTTTATATATTGAAGAACATTATGATATTCTTCCCTTGAATAACTTTAGTTTACATCCAAGTTTATCTTGGATTAAGATAAGAAATTTTACTATATAAGGAGGTTGTCTCAAAGGCCATTATCACCCATGGTAAATAATAGTTGTTAAAAATACGTAGGATCATCCATCCTCATATGAATATTAAGTTTGAAATGAGTTAAGGAGATAATTAGAGACAATTTTCTGAAATCTAAAAATTTAAATCAGCATTTGACACATACGTTTAGAGGCGGAAAGTTACCTCCCAACGCATTGGCATGGAAATACAAATCGAGGGTGTAAATAATTCCTATAAATTCCTCGATTATATACTGAGCACACGGAATTGGATTCAACGTATCAAGTTGTTTTAAACTTCTAGTTTTCCGACAAAGTTGGGGTGCACCACACCAATTATTTTGTTCATCGTTTGTATGGAAACCCCACCAGTATTTCCTTCATCTTGACTTAGCTATAAGCCTAAATGAAAAACAATTTTTTTTGAGAACTATCACTCCTTCTTATTCATATTTATAGAATGCATTCAACCTACCACCCTCAGAATACATTACCTAACTGATTGTTCTCATGATATTATGTAACCAAATGGAAGCTTATTGGGCACTGTATGGTTTTGTTAGATTTCTATTATTTAAGCTATATGATGTTAGGATATTATCTGAGATAATAAAAAGCACAATAATTAATCACAATAGACAATGGACACAAATATTTTCCTTCGGGAAACCATAAAGGAGAAAACCCTGTAACTTCCTCAGAGATAGAATAAGCACCAAAAGTAAAACCCAAAGATACAAAGATGATATCCTGACAGCAATTGTCTCTCTCTCTCATCCCAGCTTCTTCTCTCTCTTAGTTATGCACTACAACTGAGTGTGAGTGACTGTGTGATAAATAGAGAGACTCACTCTCTATTTATACTAGTTCTTGACTTGAAATTAACTCACCAAAGCCAAATTCTCTAGGAGAGTCTCATAAACCTAGAGCCCCACAACTGTGGGGACTTTAACCCTTGATCAATAAGGAAGCTTACCCTCCATGACTTTACATGACTTGTTTACATTGTAGACTCTCCCGATAGGAACATAGAGGTATGACATCACTTGATTACATTATTGATTCTCTTGATAGGAACATCAGGGTACAATACATAAGACATACAAGTCAATACATTCCGAAGTTACAATTACGTCAACACTCCCTCCCAAATAGGAAGGTATTCTCTCGACACACTTCATCAGCACAAGTCTTCGTCATTGGATCATCATCAAGTCTAGATCATAATCAAATATGGATCATCACTACTTCCACTCTCTTGAACAAATGGTGCTATCTCTCAATTCTACACATCACAAGAAGTTCTACAAAGCCAGCCCTTCTTTCATGCTGGTTGTAGGCCTAGCCTCCATGTAGGTCTTCCTCTTGTTCAACACTTATATCTAAACATGGGAGGAACACATCTAGTGACCATGTCATAAATTCCCATTTAGGACTCACATCTGACCATGGAATGAACACATCAACCATATTTGAAAGGCCGAGCACTCATGTTAACAATCCATTTTTAACATTTGATCTAAGGGCTTGACAGAGGTTCGGTAAGGGTCCCAGTCCCTCAAATTTCATGTGACCACCCTTCAATGATGAAAGCATCAGGTGTGCTACTAACATTGGGTAGGGTTCATAATCAAAGGCTGGGATTGATCGGAGGTGGATCAATGGTTCCAAACCACTTCGCGCAAGTAGACATGCATGATTAAAGCTTCCATCTCAGATTGCAAAACGTGTTAAAGATCAGAATCTTTCGATGGTTGAGATGAGGTCTAGGGAAGATCTATGTCCTAAATTAATTTCGTGATCGATACTTGTGTGGGTAAAACTACAATCTCAAATCACGAAAAAGTGGTAGAGCTCGCGAAGATCGATAGTCGCGATGAGAAAAGGGAGAAATATACGGCTAGGGTTCTTTTCGCAATGCGAACTAGCACAACCAAATATCAAAGTTTCTCATTGCAAAATATGGTGGGGCCCACTTGGATCGACAGCTGCATGAAATTTCAGTCTCGATCGACGGTTGAGAATGTGTCACAATCCAGAACTGCTCACGGTGTTGAGAAGAGAAAATTTGGCAACATGATGAATGGAACATGGACAGTGGGTGTAAAATATTCCTTTGATCAGATGACTAAGAAGACTCCCAAAGTATAGATTTCCCATCCAGTGTGGAGATGAAAGTGGTGGAGGTGTTCACGTGTGTAATCTGCCCCATTGCATATTGGCCGATTCCTCCAAAACCATTCAAGATAAGCCTAAGGTCGAAGTCTTGTCTAGAAGCACTGATTCTCCCAGTTCACAAGTGTGGCACGTGGTTTGTTTTGAAGGAAGCTATGAGAAAGATATAGGTTTTATTTGCTGAGGCGACAGACCTAGAATTTGCATTAGGCTGAGGGATGCAATGAACTAGAGTAGCTCGATGCCACCATCAAGGTAACTGAAAGGGAATGGGATGGTCAAATCCATAGCCCTTGGAACGAGCGGGGAAACCATGCAGAAATGGTTTGAAATCTTATCCATACCAGATAATATGATTAAACATCAAGATGGAATATCCCCGCCCCAGCACCACACATGCCACCATCACAAATACTTTAAGGGTATAGCCCTTCCCGAAGCCATTCCTACTCACACTATAAAACACCATCTTTCGAAGATAATTGAGACATAGAACTGTGTAGATGATAAGAGATATAGGGTTGAATTATGAGAAGTGTCAAAGTCTTTCATAGACAACCATGACTATGTGGTTTGAGAAATTAGTTTGACAAGGGGTACTCTTGGTAGGCAGACATGAAATCTGTGTTCCGATTATCCACACCTGAAAATCACCAACCATCCAGGCACAAATGTGAAATACCAAGGGGGATTCAACCGCTTCTACACAACAAGGTCTCTAAATGTGCAGTGCATGCATTTTGACATCCCAGCAATGTCCCTCTAGCACTCCCAGCTGTAGTCACGACCTCCGAATTCCTAGCTCATAGTGGTGGCAGAACTATTGGAGCAAATGCTCATACTAGGACCAGGCAGTTCCATAGCCTTCGACACCATTCCTCGAGTATCCACTTGGCTACTTAGTCATGGGCGAGGAGAGGGTCAAACACACACCTGGATACATGGCTCGCAAAAGAATCCTCCTCATAAGAGGAATAAGACAGTAAGGATGGTAAGCTTCTTAAGTCACTTATCATCACCAAGCATTTGTCCACCTTTTCTCCGGCATCCTCCTATAACAGTTTTACCCGATGGAGGATGAGGTCAGGAGAATGGAAGAGAAAAGGATTTGGGTCTTCTTGTTATCCTTTGAGCGACATGCTCCAGCTGGACAAGGAGACCCAAAATAGATCCAGAACAGCCTGTGTGGATGACTGACCGTTAGCATGCCGCATTGGGATCATTTTCACGAAGCAGGATGGTAGGGGGCTCTGCGCTGTCAACCTACGTTATCATGCGTCACATCTCCATAATGTCTATTTATATTTGTAAAACGTGGCGATGGTCGACTTCTTACACTATTAACGCGTGATGGTGACCTGTAACAGCTTTTAATTTTAGTAGTCTTAGCAGTAGGATTGTATAAAAATTCTCTCGATAGAGGGAGAAAGAAGTTAGTGAATTGGATTAAGAAACATTCCCAGGCTGAGGCTCCCTATTTGTAAAAATTGATACCTGTGTATGAATAAATTTCAATGAAATAATTGTTTCTCACGGCAGATATTAATGTGTCATTGCTTTTCCCAATATGTATTTTCCTTTACGTGTAAATGTGCTTCCTGTTTCCACTCCAGTTTGTTGATTGCTTTCATGTCTGCAACTTAGTGTATAACAGTTAGGAATTCATACTCACTATGCTCCTGCTGTTGTTATAGGAATTTATCAATGGTTCTTCTAAAGTTGCATGGAATTCATCTTGCTGGTGCTCCATGCGATGAACTATCCCTTCTTGTCCTCTAATCACCCACTAAATATCTCCTGATTGGGAAATCAGCGGCTATTTTGCCTCTGTTTGTAATCCCACATCATTCTTTCCCTTTGTAAACATTTCTTACACAGGTTTCGATTCCATTCACCCATGGTCCCTTGTCCCCGATAATCCCACCATGCACATTTCCTCAACATACTTTGCCCCATTCATAATCCTAGCCCCCTGATTATGCTAATTGAAGATCCTATGCGGAGTAGACTCTGGTGGCATACGAGATTGAAAATATTATGTGGAGTATACTCCAGTGACAAATGAGAGATCCCTCTCTGAATGCGTAGAGTTGGACGTGTAGTCTAAAGTGGTTCTACTGTTTCCTGGGAGCGACCTCCCCTCGCTCGACCTTGGGGGCTCAAATCCTAGTGCCAACAAACTGGCGCCATTGCCGGGGATGAAATTAAAGATCCTCCCTGGGAAAAATGAAATGGTTTTATATCTAGTTATTGATGGTGAACAATGACCAGACATCAAGAAGGTTGAGCACTTTTCACCTGGTGACTCCACTCTTCAAGGATTCAGACTTCAGCGACTCCAGCGGTGGTGTGACCTAGAAATCAAATGACCGAGAAAATCTGGCAGGCTCCACCTAGAAAATGGACCCCTCATAAATCTTAGAAATGCATGGTGAAAGGTCCAAGCACTCGAGTCTACGTTTCTTCTAGGATTCCTTATCATATCTTGTAATTTTGATCTTATCTTTTCTTAGATTTATCAAAACAACCTTCTATGACCTAGCTCATTCTGAGCGGAGGCATGAATATATTCCTGTTTATCCTTCTTTACTAACCAAAAGAATTGTGTCATCTTGTGCATCTTATTATGTCCTATAGTTCTATCCGGGGGCACCCCATGTGAAAGGACACCCGTGTGAAATTCATGAAACCTCAGACGATAGCTTAGCTATCGTACCTAACCTTGTCTCCACCATTTATCCAAGCCGATATAAACCACTGCAATTGCCTCCTATCCTCCATGATTTTCCCATGAAATATTACAAGTACCTCCCCAAGTTTGACGAATAATCTGAAGACTTGATGGCTGAGAAACATGTACAAGACTTTGAGCATTTCTCTGACCTTTTCGAGATAGAACATGATGATGTCTACATGTGGGAGTTTGCTCTATCCTTGTAAGGAGATGCTAAAGTCTAGTTTAAACAGTTGCATCCTAAGTCCATCAACACTTGGGAAGAGTTTTCTTGCACATTTTTGGGGTTTTGGGGTAGGAGAAGGCCACTGCAGAAAATACTTTCATAGTTTTATTCCCCGAGGAGGCATGAGGGTGAGGCCATATCTAATTTTAACAGAAGATTCACAAGCTTTTATTATAACATGGGCCTAAGGAAGTTCAACCTCTTGAGAACGCTGCTAAGATCTGTTACGCAACTGCCTTTCCCCCTAAACTGACCTTGCTTCTTTTGGAGAGGAAATCAACCACTCTGTAGCATATGTTCGCTGATTGTTTGGAGGTTGAGGTTCAAAACCTTAAGATGTCTAAGAAATCATCAAATTAGGACGATGGTGGTGAAATAAAAGATACATTCAAATTGGTTGGGCCCTACAAGCAGAATGGGAAAGTCTCTAGCCTGTCAAAGCTCTCTTCTGATGTACTGAAATATTATCGGCCCGAGACAGAAGCAGGTAGTTTTGTAGGACTATTCTTTGAAGATGGAAACCTACACCTTCCCTGGTCAACTAGGGACAATTTCAAGATAGAATTTGGTGCACCTGTGTACGATGAATATGAAGAAGAGTACCTGCAGAATGTGCCTGATGAGCCAGTTGTTGAAACAATGCCTTCTGATGAAAGAGATTGAATTGCAATTCATAATCAACAGGTTGGAGCGGGAAAAGATGATAAGGCACTAGAGGTGATAGCCTACCCTTCTGTTATGCCTCTTTTGAATTAATACAACACGTGGTTAAGGGATCCAAGCAAAAGAAGAAAGAAAAGGAGGTCTTGCAGGCCATAAACTTGTACAGAAATGAAGATGGATGTAGCATCTTACAGATAAACACTTTTTCTGATACTCCACCTTCAGGAATGCCACCTCACATAGAAGGAGTATGTCGACTTGGTTCCACTGGAGAAGTTGAAGACCTCGCTCTCAAAGCACATCAAGCCCTTATTATAGACATTTCAGGTAGAGAGAGGGATATTCCATTGGAGAGATATTATGTGGGTCCTCCTCTGCAATATTCTAAGTGTCGGCCTGACGATTCCCTAGAAGAAGGAAGTTATGGACAGCTTTCCCATGAGCAGGTGATAGAATGTGCTAGAGGTTGCCGCGATATATACAACCCCGTGGTTGAATACATGGAGGGTCTGGGTGAAGGCAATGATTGGTCGCATCTTTGCCTTAAAGATTAGTTTGTTTATCATGTTCTTCTCCCATTATCTATTTCATTTATGTCCATCAAGCACCATACAAGAACAAGAATATTAGGCAACTTGCTTGATTGGATTCATTAGAAGTTTGATTTCACTTAATCGGACCTGTGTACAAAGTTAGGTAGAGTAGGTAGGAGAAAATAAGCTATCTGTTATCAAGCATTTCCTTCATTACTGTTTTTAGTTTGTTTTCATTTTCAATTACTAGCACATGTTTATAGTCACCAGCATGATTTGCAAGAGTGGCATGTATTCACTAAAGAAGTATCATGGAGTAGAATGGAGATGTCAAAGAAAATTTGAAGGAAGCCCAATGGTTTCGGCACTTGGTCTATGGGGGTTCTTTGTTACCTCGCCGGGAGGATAGCATCCCTCATGGAGCCAGTTGTTAACACTCCATTTTTAACAGTTGATCTAAGGGCTTGACAGTGTTTTGGCAAGGGTCCCAACCCCTCGAATTTCATGTGACCACCCTTCAAACGAGGAAAGCGATAGGTGTTCTATTAACAATGGGAAAGTTTCATAATCAAAGGCTGTGATTGATTGAAGGTAGATCAATGGTTCCAAACTGCTTCACGTGAGCAGACATGCACGATCAAAGATTATGTCCCGGATTGTGAAATTTGTTAAAGATCAGAAGCTTTCGACAATTGAGATGAGTTCTGGGGTAGATCTACAGCCTAAATTAATTTCATGATCCATACTTGTGTGGGTAAAACCGAAATCTCAAATTGCAAAAAAATGGTAGAGGTCACGAAGATTGAGAGTCGCGATGAGAAAAGGGAGAAATATACGGCTACGGTTATTTTCACAATGCGAACTAGCACAGATGAATATCAAAGTTTCTCATTGCGAAATATGGTGGGGCCCACTCGGATTGACAACTGCATGAAAGTTCGGTCTCCATCGACGGTTGAGAACGTGTCACGATCCAGAACTGCCCACAGTGTTTATAAGAGAAACGTTGGCGGAAATATGAATGGAACATGGACGGTGGGTGTAAAAAATTCCTTTGATCAGATAGCTGAGAAGACTCCTGAAGTACAGATTTCCCATCTAGTGTAGAGATGACAATGGAGGAGGCGCTCACGCATGTAATCTGCGCTCTCGTGGATTGGACAATTTCTCCGACGCCATTTGTAGCACATGTAGTGGTGGAATCATCCATATGGTAGAGTCATATCACGAAAGGATAGGTGGTTTTTTCATGATTTGGCCTATAGAAATGAGGAAAGTAGTTGGCAAATCCGCTGCTCACACGAGGAAAAGTCAACGCGACTCAGGAGACCATTCCATTTGCCACTTCAAAGGAACAAGGAAATGTGGGAGTGTCCACTTCATGAAATATGCAGCCTGGATCTACAGTACCAGATGGCGTCCATAATTTTTTTCCACAGCAGATAGTAAGGTGCCATGGTCGATGAAACCAAATGACTAGATCCCCAACAAGTAAAGGATCACTCTGCTAATGCCTTCGCACATGTTGAGACCGGATACACTCAATGACAGAATGTGCAGGAATGTTGACCAACCTTTGCAAAGATCAATCTTGAAGCCTTATAAATTTTTCCTTCAGTTCAACAAGAGTGAACTAACATACCTCCAGAAGCCGAGTTCTACTTCTCCACGAATTTGCAAAGGCCTGATAAATTTTGACGATGAAGATCTGGTTTGAGAAGCTTATCCATTTGGGGGTGTTGATGGTTGGTGAGAAGGTTCCACACTCACTCATCACCTTGGTATTTGCACGCCAATGGTGACACCATCCATCGGGGCCTAGCGTGATACCCGTGTTTACAACAACGTGAGGTCTGGACACTTATTCCATGTAAGCATTTTTCCAGGAACCCTTGATACCGTCATGCCCACCAAATCCTCTGCAGAAAGGGAAAGCCATTGATTGTTCCATGTATAAGCATTTGTTCGGATGGGAGCATCAGGGGTTTAAAGCCCTAATAGCCTGGTTTGTGAAGTCCACTTCCTGAGGGTGGTGGGGCTGGTGTAGATATGATACACCCTTGTGCCTATGGGAGAGCTCACCTCACTAGAGGTGAGGAGTACAAGAATGACAAACCACCCCATAGGTCCATCCCAACCAGAAACAATGCGGCACTTCTTCCAAATCCCACGTATAATAGTGTTACCCGGTGAGGAAGGAGGTGGCGGACATGAATAGACTGGGGAAGGATGTCGAATACCTCACCAGTGTGTGCCCATGCAGAAATATACATTTGAACATGGTGGAAGCACACACCTCAAAGCATATAAGGAGGCGTCATACTCATCATCCGTCGTGGCAGCCGAACGTGTCGAATTGTTATCCAGGATGAATAAGGCCACTAGCTCCATAATGTCTTTTATATTTGTAAAACATGGATATAGTCCACTCTGTGCACTGTTAACACCTAATGGTGACTTGTAACAGCTTTTAATTCGGTATTCTTAGCATTAGGATTGTATAAAAACACTCCTGATAGAGGGAGAAAGGGAGTTAGTGAATTGGATTGGGAAACATTCCCGGGATGAGGCTCTCCATTTGTAAAAACGGATACCTGTGTATGAATAAATTGCAGTGAAAGAACTATTTCTCATGACAGAGATTCATGTGTTGTTGCTTTTCCCAATATGTACTTTCCTTTACGTGTAAATGTGTTTCCTGTTTCCACTCCAGTTTGTTGATTGCTTTCATGTCTGCAAATTAGTGTATAATGGTTAAGAATTCATACTTGCTATGCTCCTGCTGTTGTTCTAGGCATTTATCAATGCTTCTTCTAAAGTTGAATGGAATTCATCTTGCTGGTGTTCCATGCGATGGACTATCCCTTTTCTAGTGGTCCATGCGATGGATTGTCCCTTCTTGTCCTCCAATTTCCCTCTAAATATCTCCTGATTGGAAAATCAGCGGCTATCTTGCCTCTATTTGCAATCCCATGTCATTCTTTGCCTTTTTAATCATTTATTACCCAGGTTTTGACTCCATTCACCCATGGTACCTTGCCCTCGATAATCCCACCATGCACCTTTCCTCAACATACTTTTCCCCATTCAAGATCCTAGCCCCCTGATTATGCTGATTGAAGATCCTATGTGGAGTAGAATCTGGTGGCACATGAAATTGAAAATATTATGTGGAATATACTCTAGTGACAAACAAGAGATCCCTCTCTGACTGCGTAGGGCTGGAGGCATAGTCTAAAGCGGTTCTGCTGTTGCGTGGGAGTGGCCTCCTCTCGCTCGACCTTGGGGGCTCAAATCCTGGTGCCAACAACTCACATCTTACCATGGGATGAACATATCAACAATGTTAGAAAGTATCAACACTCATATCTAACCATGGGATGAACACATGAACCATGTCATAAAGGCTCAGCACTTATATCTTACCATGGGATGAACACATCAACCATGTGAGAAAGGCTCACCACTTATATCTTACCATAGGATGAACACATCAACCATGTTAGAAAGGCTTAGCACTCACATATGACCATGGGATGAACACATAAACCATGTCGTAATTTCTCAACACTCACATCTGACCATGGGTTGAACACATAAACCATGTCAGAAAGGCTCGACACTTATATATTACCATGGGATGAGCACATCAACCATGTAAGAAATGATATGCACTTATATCTAATCTTGTGGGATGAACAAATCCCGCAGACACATTAGAATGGTTCTGTACTTATATCTAACCATGGGATGAATGCATCAACCATGTAAGAAAGGCTCATGGACTCATCACTTCCCTTTGGAGGGAACCTCGATCTGGAGAACACCAAGCTTCTCCCTAAAGTACTCAAACTTCACTCTATCTAATGGTTTGGTCAACAAATCAGCTATCTCCTCATCCATCGTAACATACTGGAGCTTCACTGCTCCTCTTTGCACCATATCCCTGATATAGTGATATTTGATCTCGATATGTTTCGACTTGTCGTGGAACACCGGGTTCTCTGACAACTTCACACAACTCTGGTTGTCACAATATATGCAAGTAGCATCCGATTGGAGATGAAAAAAATCAGATAGTAGCTTCCTAATCCATACTGCCTCACAGCTAGTTGAAAAAGCTGCAACATACTGTCCTTAGGCTGTACTTAGTGCCACACGAGATTGATTCCTTGTAAACCTTGAGATCACACCAGATCCCATACTAAAGCAGCACCCTAAAGTTCTCTTTCTATCAATGGTACTACCTACCCAATTTGAAACTGCATAACCTTCCAAGTTAATCATCTGATTTGCTTGATACTTGAGACCATAATCAACTGTACCCTTTAGGTAATTTAGAATATTCTTTGCACCAATCAAGTGACAATGTCTCATATTTTTCAGGAACTGGCTCAATGTGTTCACAACAAAGAAAATATATGGTCTCGTATTTGTCAAGTACATCAAGGACCCAATCATCTGATGATATATCGTCGCATCAACTGACTCAGATGAAGCATCACTCAATAGATTCAGGTTTGATGCCATAGGTGTGGTCATGGCCTTGCATTCCATCATCCTAAACCTCTTCAGGATCTCTACTGCATACTTCCCTTGTCCCAGGGAGATTCCATTCACATTTCGCCACACCTCCATGCCTTGAAAGTAGTGCGTCATACCCAAATACTTCATATCGAACTTAGCAGCCAGCTTCCTCTTTGTGTCTGCAATCAACCTATCTGCACCTGTTAAAAACATGTCATCTACATACAGTAGGAGCACCACTGGGTTCCCTTCTTCAACCTTGTAGTAAATGTCAGAATCTGCATTACTCTTGGTAAATCCCAAGCTAGTCAAGAAGCTATCAATTCCTTCGTACCATGTCCTGGGTTCCTATTTCAAACCGTACAGGGATTTCTTCAATTTGCACACATGAGTCTTCCTGTCATGTGTCTCAAAACCGAGTGGCTGCTCCAAGTGGCTGCTCCACATACACTTCCTCTTCTACTACACCATTTAAGAAGGCAATATTGACATCCATCTGGTGTACCTTCCATTTCATGACTGCAACCAGATCAAGTATTGATCTGAGGGAAGTGTATCTGGCCACAAGTGTAAAAGTGTCTTCATAATCTATTCCTTCTTTCTGGGAGAAACCATGGGCCACAAATATTAATTTATATTTCTCTATGCTACCATCTGTAGCATGCTTGATCTTATAGATCCTCTTGGAAGTCACAACACACTTCCCCTCTGGTCTTGGGACAACATCCCAAACATCATTCTTCATGATCGACTGGTACTCCTCGATCATAGCATCCTTCCATTCTTTCTTCTCTACTGCTTCTTCATATTTGGAAGGTTCTTTATCGATGATGTCACATAATAAGGCTACATATCTAGAGTAGGACCTCATTCTCTTTCTTTCTTTGTTGATTTCTTCTAGAGCCCCATATCTTTCTACAGCTTGGATAGCCTCTATTACACATGTAGGTTTCCTCTTGTGAGGATTCTTCTCTTGAGGTGGATCTACTGGTTCCTGAGGTTCTTCCATCTCTCGATCTTCTTCTGGAGTTTCTTTGTTCATATTTGTTTTACAGATTCTGGGTACTTCTGATTCTTCAGAGTCTTCAACAAGTCTTTTTCTAGACTTGATGTAAGTTGAGTCTTGTCCAAATGTTATATCTCTGTTGATGTCAATATTCATGAATCCTAGGAGGTATATTCTGTAATCCTTTGAGTTCTCAGAGTATCCCACAAATATACCCTTCTTTCATGAAAGATCTAACTTTTTCCTCTTTTCTTTTGGAATGTGTATGTACACTGGACATCCAAATATTCTGAGATGATAGACTTCCTGTTTCTTGCCGAAAAATACTTCTTCAGGTGTCTTGTTCTCAATTACTCTATGTGGAGTATGGTTTTGTACATACACAGCTATCTTGGTAGCTTCTGCCCATAGATGTATAGGAAGGTCTTGATCATGAAGCATTTCCCTTGTTGCTTCCATGATAGTTTTGTTCTTTATTTCCACAACCCCATTCTATTATGGATTATATGGAGTGGTCAACTCCCTATTAATCCCTAAATCTCTGCATAATTCTTTGAATTCATTTGATGTGAATTCTCCTCCATTATCTGATCAAAAGATCTTGGTCTTCTTCTTTGTGTGATTCTCGATCAAGGTTTTGAATTCTTTGAATTTGCTGAATACTGCATCCTTGTTCTTCATGAACTATATCCATGTCATCCTAGAAAAATCATCAATGAAAGAAACATAATATACATACCCTCTTAGAGAAATGGGTGACATTGGACCGCATACATCGGAGTGGATGATTTCCAAGATTCGTTTTCCCTTTCTCTCGCTACATGGGAATGTCTTCTTTGTGTTCTTTCCTTCCGCACATCCTTTTCATACAACTTCATGTTTTTCCTTCATTTCTAGAATACCTTCAACAACTTTGCTTGCAAGTGGTAGTGCACATGTGCAAGCCTTCTATGCTACAATTCATTTGATTCTATCAAGTCATGAACCAAGGCTTGTTCTAATTGGTCCTTCAATTTGTATAGCCCTCCCTCTTGTTCTCCAATTACTACTGCATCATAAATAGTCTTTCCTTTTGGACATATGAGGACATGGCCATATATAAATGCAACCCTCATGCCTTTTTAATCCAATGCAGCGATGGAGAGAAGGTTCTTCCTTAGTCCTGGTACAAATAGGACATCCTTCATCTTTATAGACTTTATAGAGTCTAGTTTGTAGGAGGATTCACCACTACCTTTTATTGGATACTGGTAATCATCCCCAAGTTTCACCTTGTGGGGTGATTCATGTTCCGATAGTCTCACAAAGGATTCCTTAAATCCTATCATGTGTTTGGAAGCACCACTGTCTATAAGCCAATCATTGCTTCCATGTGAGACAGTTCCCATGAGGAGAGAGCTCAGAACATATTCTTCATCACTTGAAGAATCATCACTTTCTTTCTTGATTCTCTTCTTGGGAGGTTCATCATCCTTTGCATTGTTAGCATGATGTATTTTCTTGTCTCCCTTCTTCTTGTGAGAGCCATTTTTGTTCCTAGGACAATATCTAGCATAGTGTCCTCTTTCATCACATGTAAATCATATGAATTTAGGTAGATTCTTGTTAGATCTTCTAGGATGAGATTGTTTACCTTGGTGATGGTTTGTTTTGATCTTCTTGGATTGTATTATGAGAGCTTTATATTCATTTCCCATCTTTTCTTCTCGAGCTACTATTAAAGATTCTACTTGTGAGAATTCTTCCCACAGTCTGCTAAACTTGATTAGTTTCTTCCTGGCACAGATCCCTTCAATGAAGGAGTCCCATGCTCCAGAGAGACCATTTAAGGTGGTCATCACAATATCTGTATTCTCTACATCTTCATCTGCTGCTTCAAGTTGTTCCTTGATCTGAGAGACCCTTGTAAAGTAATACTATATAGTCTCTGTATTTTGGATATTTACATTCTTCAATTGTTTTCTCAGAGTCATCATCCTATTTATATTCTTCCCTTTAAACAACTTGGTTAGGGCATCAAACATCTCTTTGGGTGTCTTTAGGGAGGACACCTAAGGAATAAGGTGATCCTTTATTAAATTAACAATAATCCTCTTATCCATGACCAATTTATTTTTGTGTAAGGCCTTAGCCTCATCTCCCTCTGGAACTGGAACCTCTTCACTTATGTAGGAGTCCAATTCATTTTCTTCCAAGACCAGGGAGATATTATACTTTCAAGCTCGGAATTTATCATCTCCCTCAAGCTTTTCATCAAGCTTGGTATGATGAGATAGCTTAAAATAGAACCTCAAATAGAAATACAAAAGATTTAGATCTTGCCAGTTTAAGATGTCTGAACTGAATTTGGAGCTCGATTTCTGCAAATTTGGTTTTTTGGTCTAGGAGCAGATTAGGGTTTGACTTTCCAGGAGTTCTACCCAACCAAAAAATTCAATTTCGATCTCTAAACTTTGATTTTGTGGAGGAGATCAATCCTGGCCTTGGCTCACTCAAAAGTTCCAGTTTTTTGGAAATCCCTAATTTCCCACTGCAGTGTCGGGTCAAAAAATAAAAGTCCTCAGAATGAGATTCTACTTCAATAGAAAGATGTGCCCAAGAGAGGACAGTCATCCTAGACTCCTTTTGCTCATGATCTATACATAGATATCCAAAAAATAGGAATCCCTAGCTTCAGCATCTGGATAGTGTCTTCTTCTCAGGTTAGCTTGGATACCATGTTAGATTTTTATCATTTAAGCTATATGATATTAGGATCTTATCTAAGAGAATAACAAGCACATCAATCAATCACAATAGACAATGGAAACAGATATTTTTCCTCAGGGAATCCATAAAGGAGAAAACCCCACAACTTCCTCAGAAATAGAATAAGCACAAAAAGTAAAACCCAAAGATACAAAGATGATCTCCCGACATTAGTTGTCTCTCTCTCTCTTGTCCCAACTTCTTCTCTCTCTCTCAGTTATGTGCTACAACTGAGTGTGAGTGACTGTGTGATAAATAGAAAGGCTCACTCTCTATTTATATTAGTTTCTGACTTGACATTAACTCACCAGGGCCGACTTCTCTAGGAGAGTCTAATAACCCTAGTGCCCCACAACTATGGGGAATTTAACCCTTGATCAATAAGTAAGGTTACCCTATATGACTTTACATAACTTGTTTAAATTATTGATTATCCCGATAGGAACATCGGGGTAAGACATGACTTGATTACGTTACTGATTCTCCCGATAGGAACATTGGGGTATAACACATAAGACATACAAGTGAATACATTGCGAAGTTACAATTACATCAACAGGTTACACTGAAATGAAGGTCAACTTTTGAGTCTAATAGATGAAGTAAAATGGATTACAAATATACGTTAATAAAATAGTTTTTTCATTGTCATATTTTCATTACCATGTTCTTCTAAATGTAATTTAATAGTTACATTCATCTCATATTTTGTACTTCCTTACCAAATCAACAAGATTAACTCAAGTGTAACAAGTGTATAGTGGAGATTCGTTTTATGGTCATACGATATTGTTATGATTAAATGCATCTTAATTAAGATTTAAATAATCTTTATTTAAGAATTCACTATTTTGTTATTTATAAATCTCTAGTTCACTAAAGATTTATACTTTGTATTGGTTTTTGTTTTTTCTTTTTTTGGTTATTTGTTTTATGTTTTTTTTATTAGTTTAATATTTATGTTATAATACTTTGGTCCTTTTTAATATCCTGAATTTTGGACCTAGCCCTTATGGGCATGAGCCCCATTGATTATGATGTTACCTTGATGTTTTATTT